>CM049796.1:834108-864108 GCA_027422405.1 Ptychobarbus kaznakovi | reverse complement strand
AAGCTGAGCATTTTTAGAGAGATACGAAGAACAAAGTCTGTAAAACTGACAGCGTAGGAGAAAGGTGTTTATTAGGGTAATATTTGTGCAGATGCTTTCTGATTCAAACCGTTTACAGAAACATTTTCATATTGTTTAATGTCATTATCACAGGAATAGATAACACTAGATAATTGCAGTTATACGTTAATATACTGCTGAATTTTTTTTAAATAAACATATCAGCATGATGCACGGTGAGACACAGAAATTATAATGCTGGGAAAATCTTACTTGAAATGCTCTACTGATGGAAAATTATCTTGAATGTTCATATTTTACCTCTATTTTTCATGCAAAAAAACCCCAAATTGATAAAGAAACAAAGGCTGGCATAGATGCATGCTCAGAATAAATAGCCTATATTTAAATGAGATATTTCTTTTTTTATTTGCCAATTCTTCATGGATAAAATAAGACAGACTGCAGGTTAAATGAGATGCTCTGATTCTGTATGAGGTGAAAGAAAGCTGTAGTATTTTTCACAGGTGTTGATTGAGAATCACCCACATACAGGTGCTTCATCACAACAGCTATAATCTTCAGCTAGAAGGAAAAACAGCTAGTGCAATGACATGGAGCATAAAATACGACACCTTACGACATGCATTTTCTCAGAGAATAAAACTGCTGCATTATATAGTCTGAAATAGGTTTAATACACATCAGATGTAAGAAGACCTAATGTTCACGTCTCACACACAGCGAGCTGACAGCCCAAGCTATTCTAGTCTTTTGAGTGTTTAGTTAATGTATTACACTGAGAAATTAGTCTCTCACACAGTAATGTAACTCTAGTACTGTATGTCGACCTAATTATGAATGTGAGTCAATTGCGCTATAGCTAGACATATTGAATGCGCGCTCTAAATACATTGGTTTTGGCATTCATAAGAAACCCCTTAATTAATGTAATTGTTTTGAGTCATTTCTGTGACAGTGATTATTAATAAGCAGGTCTAATCAGTACACTAATTGCAGCATGTTAAAGAACAAGCGGTCGTGAGTGTCGCGTGAGCGCGATTCATTTCAGGGAGTCGGTTCATTTGAGTGATTCATTTAAATGATCTGTTCAGGTCATCAGTCAGACTCAGAAATGTCCTCTTAGTCTTACCAGTTAATATAAATATATAAAATATAATATAAAAACGAAACTGAGATCATTTATTCGTTTTAAACCATAGTCGAGAACTTTATTGTTATTAATGCCTGCTGACTGAAAGTCAGATTTTGTGTGAACTATTACACTTTATAGCTCCAAACATGTGTCTCGCCTTACAGTTTCTCTCCCAAACAAGTTTAGCATAATACAAGTATTTAACAAACGGGTTGTAAGTCGGTTCAAACGAATCAACCGATTCGTGAATCAGACATCAGTGGCGCGAGACAGACAGGCGCGCGCGCGGGAATCAATCAATCAGTGCAGAGTTGATCAGAGACGGACACGATCGTAACCGAGCTGTTTTTACACTTAATTTACTACCACCACTGCCTTTACTTCACCCTTTCACCTGAAGGGCAGGAAGGTAAGATGTTTGTGACTCAGATTAATCGATAAAACTCAAATGTTATTAACTATTTCAGCTACATTGATCAGTTTCTGCACCTGAGGTGAAGTTGTCTCGTTCAGAATCACCGCAGCTGTATCGCTCTGTTTGTACAGATCACTGCTTAATAGTGTGTAAAAAGGTGTAGAGTTAAGGATAATAAACATGTCTTAAACATTCATATTCCTATACGAACAAAAAAGATGAGAGATGTGCGCTTTGTAACGTTAAGTTGGGGCAAACAATTTCCCCCCCAGAGTTTGTTTATTTATGTAACGTTAACTTACCTCAGTTTCTATAGGAATTAACCGTCAAGTCTTGCCTATTAATACTTTATTAATACGTTATTAAAAATGTCATTTTTTGTCCTGCGAAAAAAACATACATTGACGTTCATTGAACAGACGTTGAATGATCTGGGGCATGTTGTCACAAGCTTTTTCAGCAAATGTATCAGTAAAGAAATCCTAAAATGGCAAAGAGGCAAAATGTTGTATTAAAAATATTGTTTTGTCCAATATAACTTGAATTGTATTATGATGACAAATAAACACGTGATATCTTGTCATAATAATAATAATTATTATTATTATAATAATAATGACATTTTAAGAATGAGAAAAATAACACAACCTGTCAGTAAATCTTAGTTTGTGATATTGTCATATTAGTTTGGATGACATGAAAATATACAAAAAACACTCGTAATGTGAGACTGTGTTGATTATGTTTAAAACCGACATATTAAACCACTGATTAAGAAAACAAGCATTTGTGTAATTAGACCTGTGTGTTCATATTTAATCTCAATTCTCAATAATGGCTCAATAACTCTAATTAATAACTTCAGCAAACCACTTACTCTTCACAATATGAAAGATTTTATAAGCTGCTCTGTCAACAGGGTTCGAAGATTTCTAACAGGATTTTTTTTGTTTTAAATGGGTTTTATTTCAATGTGTTTTGCTGCTAAATGTCAGTAGTATTTATGAAAGCTTGTTTCTACAATGGAATAAAATAAAATTAATGTAACTGAGACTTTTTCCTCACAATTGAGTTTAATTTTTTTTATTGCAGCTATGAGTTTTTTCCCACAGGTAATCTTTTTTTTCTCTTAATTCAGAAAAAAACAACTTCGAATTAAAAATAAATACCAAATAATGAGATAAAAAGTCACAATGACCTTTTTGTTTATTTATCTTTTTTTATCCTGTGGTAGAAACAGGCTTCCATACATATTTATTATTTTTTTTCATTCAGGGGCAGAAACACAAAAACAGATTAGCAAGAAAAAAAATAATTCAGATTTATTTTCCACAGCAAGAAACAAAGCCCAAATTGTGAGCTAAAAAAAGTAGTTTATTCATTAGCATAAACAGGCTTCCAAAAGTATTAGAGCTAAAACTGAATAAAATGATTTAGTTTTTTTTTGTTCTCAGCGTTGCTTTGCATCCATGGAGGCTTCTGAGGGATTATGGGATGCTGCCTCCGTCTACATCATCTCAGATCTAGTCTCCTGCTCCAACCAGACCAACAGCACAAACTCCAGCACAGTAGGGGGCATCGTCCTGTTTCCTTATTACCAGCACTCGCTGCCGACGGCCGCGCTCTTCACGCTGGCGTATCTCTTCATCTTCCTGCTGTGCCTGATGGGAAACGGTCTGGTCTGTGTGATAGTCCTGAGGAACCGGCACATGAGATCCGTTACCAACATCTTCATCCTGAATCTGGCCGTCAGCGACCTGCTGGTCGGGATCTTCTGCATTCCCACGACGCTAGTGGACAACCTCATCACAGGTGTGGAAATCTAGTTTTTGATATGCAACAATATTTACCTGTGCGAAACTCACTGTTGCTACTAAGGTGTTTGCCAAGTGTAGAACATGTCCGATCATTATGTCTGGCTATCTGTCATTAGCAAAGCCTCTTAACTAGCCTAGGATATGCGAACACTTGGGCTGCCCTTTAATAGTCGACTAATTGTTAGTCGACCAGAAGAGGCTTGGTCAACCGAAATTTGATTAGTCGTAGAGAGAAAAATAGCCAGTGTTTCCTCCTTGGTTTTGGGGGTGTATATTTTAATTAGGGTTGGGTACCATTCTCATTTTAACCAGTACGATACCGGTATCGGTACCTCAAATTCAGTGCCGGTACCCAACAGTACTTTACTCTTTGTGTAATAACAAAAATATTTCAGTTAAAAAATAAGCACAAAACAGGTTAGTTCGTTTGAGTTTGCCCTCTTTTCCTTGCTTTGCTTCGCTTTTAAATAGCGTAAAAGCTCTGTGCGTATTTTACTTTCACTTTCAAATTAGCAGCAATTTGATAAACGGCAAAAGTCGTTTCTTCTGCCATCGTCTTGTCTTCCTCACCTCACTCTCCTCACTTAAATTAAATCAAATCCTGCTGCTGTTCTGTGATGTAAACAAAACCGTGTCTCCGCCATATATACGGAGGCAGGCGGAACATGCAGGATTCATGTTTAAACTCTCTTTTTGCACTTTAATATTCACAGACGGTAGTCTATATCGCGGTTCGAATTACGTGACAGACCTACTTTTGGTTTATTCATCCAAAAATTGAATGAATTTCGTGGCATTCCGCACGGTAGAGCAATTCCTTTTTTATGAATGAGCTCCATGATCCCGTCCTCTTTTTCATGGAAACCATACGACCCTAGAAATGTAATCATACTTCAGAACATTTCGGTTTGCCCTGTGTGTTGTGTTTGTACAAGTTACAGGGGTGACATCACGTCACAGGGTGTCTCTCTCTCTCTCTCTCTCTTGCTCTCTTGCTCTCTCGCTCTCTCTCTCTCTCGCGCGCGCGCGCCAGATGAAAATACATGCTAGAAATGTGTTAAAACGTGTTAGCAACTTGAAAATACATGCTAGAAATGTGTTAAAACGTGTTAGCAACTTGAAAATACATGCTAGAAATGTGTTAAAACGTGTTAGCAACTTGAAAATACATGCTAGAAATGTGTTAAAACGTGTTAGCAACTTGAAAATACATGCTAGAAATGTGTTAAAACGTGTTAACATCTTGAAAATACATGCTAGAAATGTGTTAAAACGTGTTAGCAACTTGAAAATACATGCTAGAAATGTGTTAAAACGTGTTAGCAACTTGAAAATACATGCTAGAAATGTGTTAAAACGTGTTAGCAACTTGAAAATACATGCTAGAAATGTGTTAAAACGTGTTAGCAACTTGAAAATACATGCTAGAAATGTGTTAAAACATGTTAGCAACTTGTTACTTAACTTAAGAAACGTTAAATTGACTTTCTCTGACTAAAACTTTAAGCCTTTAAGCGTTTAAAGTAATTTCAAGCATTCAGACAAGGCTTTGTTGAGTCAACACCAACGTTTGTCATCAAACTTTCTCTAGCTTATTAAACTGAATTTCTAGATTCAACGTGATCATGTTTCTGTCGTCGTCAGGTTGGCCTTTCAGCAACACGATATGCAAACTGAGTGGTCTGGTGCAAGGAACGTCTGTCTGTGCCTCTGTTTTCACATTAGTCGCCATTGCTGTGGACAGGTAAGTGTTTATTATTTTGATGATGAAATTAAATAAGCATTGAACAAGCACATGTTTGAGAAGGAAACAATAGAGCAGCGGTATTGTGTCAGTCGTGGCTCGTATCTGAAGTGTGCAGCTCCGCTGGAAGCACTAATTAGCACATTGTTAGAGCTGATTGAGGTTTATAGTCACGAAACGCAGCGGTGAACTGCTGGTCATTATGACGGCTCTTACATGATGCTGTTTCTGATATGTGCTGAAAACATTAGATGAGAACTGTAAAGGGTGATCTCAGCAGTACTTGCAGGTCAGTGTAATTAACATGTTTGGAGAGATGCTGAAATATTTCAATGTTTAGATGCCGTGCAAAGCTTTAACCCTTTTACATGCGTACAAATATATACAGACAAAAATGAACAAACTTTTGCGAAGGAGTTCAGGACTGTCATTCATCAGTAAATAATAGAGAAAGATCATTTGTTATTTATAAAAGTAAGTTATTGTATCATTTTCATCGATTAATTATCACCAAATATCCTCAAGATGTATGAAATATAAGTTAAACATTATATATGCTCACAAGTTTAATTCATTAAAATATAATTTTAGGTCTATTACATGTATGTATATATATGGCACATACATAAATGCACACACACACACACACACACACACACATGCATATCAGTGGCCTTCCGTCCATATAAGCTGCGAATGCGCCGCATACCCAGGCCATCTGAGAGAATGAGTTCACAGGGCTAATTAATATAAATATGATTATAAGTTGATCCCTTGTCATTTGAGATGTGACTTACAGCTTAATAAAGTGTTAGGAATGAGTATGTAAAATTATTTATTTGACAAACAACGATAATTTTCTGTAAATCTACGTCAGTGACGGGAGCTTCCGGGCGAGCGGTTTCTCCGCAGCTTTCTCCGCTCTGTTGTTATGACTCGTCAGGATTGTAGCGTATTCTCCGCTGCTATACGGCTGATTTCATGCGTGAGGTAAGCTGTCCATGAAGCGCTCGCCCAAGTGGAAAAATGCGCTGTTGCTGCCAGATCTCGATTTAATTAAATTGTGTTTGATGCAAAACTAAATCGACGAAATCATATGAAAAAAACATAACTGTATATTTTCATACTTTATCAAGCAAAGAAAATTTTGAAAGTCCACTAAAAGCATAGCTAGTCATAGACGAGGTTGAAGACTGTAGTGTCAACAAGTGGTAAATAAAAAAAGGTTTATAAAAATGTATATAAAATTTTAAATAATAACAAACATCATGAAAAAGTAAGAAACAAGTCCTTTTGTTTTCCGTATACTTGTGTCGCTTACAGTTAAAGTCTTTCTCTGATTTGATCTTGTCTGAAGTTTAAAATCCTTGGTGTTACCCGTTAGCCAATCACATAACGTTTGGTTATGATATCTGTTATGCGTCGGCTGAGCCGCATCGAACTGAACTGATGTTGAACTAAATTAACTTGAAGTTAATAACCAAACCCGTGTATGCAAACTCACCATTTGTATGCGACGTGTGCCTCGTCAACGATAATGGCGACGAGGTTGTCTTGGTATAGGGTTGATACCAACATAGCTCGCCATTTTGGATTGAGAATCCATGATTTCTGGATCATTGTGCACGCCAAGCTGTGCAGCACACGGACCGAGTTTTTCTGCCTCCTTAACCTGATCGTCCATGAGGGCAACCAAGGGGGACACAATCACAATTATCGCCTTGCCAGACTTTGGCCTCCCCAGTTTCTTGCTGACAATCGATAACGGTTGATAAATTAAACTTTTTTACAAAACCTGTTGGGAGTAGGGCCACAACATCACTAGTGATCGACCGATATTGATTTTTTTTTTTTTATAACCGATACCAATTATTTGCATGTTTATGTATCCGATAACCGATATGCAGAACCGATATTTATTTACTGTTATAAAGTAAATAAGCCCCCCCCCCTCCCCCTCTGCTTTTTTCACAAATCGCACCCTGCTTATCACCGTTTTAAAAAGCAGTTTTTTTTCTAATTGAAACACATTTTAAGATCTTTAGTAAACCATAACTTATGTGTTTTCTCCTCCTCTGAAACCCAGGTTTCGCTGCATCGTTTACCCATTCAAGCCCAAACTTACGCTCTTTGTCGCAAAGGTGTCAATCGGGGCGATATGGGTGCTCGCTCTCACCATAATGTTTCCCTCTGTGTTAATGTTGACCGTCGACCAAGAAAAAGGGCATTTCATGGTTCACAGTGACAACAGCACATACCCGCTCTACTCCTGTTACGAGACCTGGCCCGACCCGGAGATGAGGAAAGTGTACACCACCGTCCTGTTCGTACACATATACGTAATTCCCCTGGCGCTCATCATTCTCATGTACGGCCGGATCGGCACAAAGCTATACGCCACCGCCATCCTGGCCAGCGCCGAGCAGCCCGATGTTCCCGCGCATGGCAAATGTCCCGCGTCTCAAAGAAAGATCCGAGTGATAAAGATGCTGATTGTGGTGGCTCTGCTCTTCATGCTGTCCTGGCTGCCGCTGTGGACGCTCATGTTGCTGACCGATTACGCCCGTCCAGACGAGGACAATCTGGAGCTCCTGACCAGCTACATATTCCCTCTCTCGCACTGGCTGGCCTTCTCCAATTCCAGCGTCAACCCCATTATCTATGGCTACTTCAATGAGAACTTTAAGAGAGGCTTCCAGGCCGCGTGTCAGCATCAGGATTGTTGCTGGGCCCAAAAAAAGACGATATTCTGCATCAAACAGCCCAGAGCTGGAAGCCCTTTGAATACGGCTGTTAGCGGCCACCAGCTCCGCCTGGGCTCGAGAACGAACCGGATCTTCACAGAAAGCGACCTGACGGGAGGCGTTCGCCTGGAGCTGGAGCACCAGAGAGTGTCGATGGACACCAAGGGCTCTTCGGCCGAAGGGGGAAACAGCAGCATGTCTATAAAAAGGGAAATTATCTTTGAAGAGATTGAGAAGGCGTCTTCAGCAGGAGGGAAAATATACAATGCCTGGGAGCATTGAAACCACCGTAGACTGATGTGTGTCAGCCATCCTGATTAATCAGCTGATATTTGACCAGCTTCTGTTTTCAGTTCTCAATTTCTTATTCACATTTATTTCTGTGGTGCTTTTATATAATACAAATTGTTCCAAAGCAGCTTCATATAGGGCCCTATGAATTCTGCAGTGCGGAAAAGGTGGATCCAGTCATAAAAATGTAATTTATTGTACAATGCCGGAATGTCACAGTTTTTGTCAAACTTTGAATTAATCAAAAGTAGGTCGATATATGGACCAGTATCTGTAAATCTTTAAGCCCCGTTCACACCAAGAATGATAACTATAAAGAACTATATTAGCGTCCATATCAGAGGAAAAACTGAACTAAGACCTTTAGTTCTTTGGAAATCTCTTCATGCCCCGTTCAAGTTGTGCAAGAACGATATAAAAGAACTTGTGGATTTCATCAGCCTCTGCCGTCTCATTAAATGGGACATAAATACATGAGAAAAACTCGGGCTGGGTAACAAGAACTCTTTATGTTCTGTGTGTCTCTTCATGAATGAAGTGTGCATGATGCTTGTGATTTCAGCCTCTGCCGTCTCATTAAATGGGACATAAATACATGAATCGAAAAACGCCTGTCGTTCGGTAGTTCGATTTCTTTTTAGGCACCTAAGGGGTTAATCTCAATTAACGTTATAATACATCAAGTAAGGCAATAAGCCTGGAACATCCATTCTGAGGGGGAAAAAATCATAAGTTATCGTTCGGTACCAAGTCAATTCGATACCCAAGTTTTTTTTTATGCATTCAAATAATTAGGTTATATATAAAACATATGGTGAGTAGGCAATAAGCCTGTTAACACATCCATTCTGGGCCCTTAGGGGAAAAAATCATAAGGTAAACTTTTAGAAAAAAATTTGATGTGAGATTGTATGATTTTTATCAATTAGACATGCTTTTTGATTAATACAATTTAATTTAACCATTTAAAAAGAAGTCATTCAAATAATTAGAAAAATTTAAATGGAAAAAAATGGAATCATATGGTGAGGAAAAATTGTTAACAGAAAAATTAAAACAGAAAAAACGGGACTTTGTAGGCCCTTAAAAAAACTGTTATGTGAATGTATGATTTTTATCAAGGCAGCACACCGCTGCACCCTTAACCCTCCGACATTTATATTTAGCTTTTTGATATTGAAAAAGTTTCAATTTAATTTAACCATTTAAAAAGTCCAGAAAAATTTAAATGGAAAAAAATGGAATCCAAAAAAATTAAAACAGTTTTTAAAAACATGTATTTTTAGGGATTTCCGGCCATAGATGTCGTAAAATATTACAACTGATTTCATAGGCAGCACCGCTTCCGCGTTCTGACATTTATATTAGTCAGATATATGAAAAGTTCAATCAAGCTCAGTTTGCGAACGGTCAATTTTTTTTACCCCGTTAATTAAATTATGTATTTTTAGGGATTCCGGCATAGAGTTTGCTGTAAAGCAGCCCTAGCAGCGGCGGCACATAATATCCGCGTTCTGATTGGTCAGATCGCCTATCAATCAAGCTCTTTGCGAACGGTCAATTATGGTAATTAAATTATGGAGAAAATTCAGATTTTGCTGTAAAGCAGCCCTAAAAGGCAATAGTGACATTTCGATTGATAAACCCATTTCATTTATCTTAAAAAACAATTTGATATTGTAAATTTTGATTTTTTTTAAAACAAATGTTATTTTATTAAAAATGTATTTTAGTTTTGAAAAATATTTTTGAAAGTCTCTTCTGCTCACCAAGGCTGCATTTCTTTAATCACAAATACAGTAAAATTAGTGAAATCGTGAAATAGTATTACAATGTGTTCTCTATATGAATATCTGTTAAAATGTAATTTATTTCTGTGATTAAAACTGAATTTCAGCATCATTACTGCAGTCTTCAGTGTCACATAATCTTCAGAAATCATAATAATATGCTGATTTGCTGCTCAAGAAACATTTCTGATTATTATCAATGTTGAAAACAGTCGTGCTGCTCAATATTTTTGTGAAAACTGTGATACATTTAATTTTTCAGGATTCACAGATAAATAGAAAGTTCAGAAGAACAGCATTTATTGGAAATAGAAATCTACTCTAATATTATAAATGTCTTTACTGCATCCTTGCTGAATACAATTATTTGTTTAAAAAAATATATATATAAACTTTCATTACACAGTAATGTCATATCTGACGATCTTCCGTGAAATAACCTGACCTAATTAATCATCGCATTTAATTTGACATTCGTAATCTTATTGCTTGCATATTGTGATTTGTAAATATTGCACAAATTCTGTGTTTGATAAACTAAGTACTCTCATTGTTCAGCGGTCGTTTGAGAAGCAGTTATTTTGGTGCAATACTGTAGACAAAACTAACAAGAATAAAGCTCTCATATTTACGCCGTTTTATGAACTTATCCTGAATGTTAATTAGAGAAGAGTGCACAAGATGAACATGATAAATGATATTCCTTAATAACTCTAAATGATTGTCTTTGCGTCAGATTCTAAGTAACATCTGCCTGGAAACACGTGAAGCGTTTGGTAATTTAGCCTAACGGAGGAAATGTGTGTGAGCTGACATTTAACGAGTGAAATGAATTGCTCTCCCTCTCTATAGAAAAACAATAGAGCTATTGACAAACGGAAGCATAATGACTGGAAAACAACATACACCTGCAGCAAATTACAGCACTGTGAGCCTCTCTCACAGCAGAAAGACATAATTTCCCACGAGAGATGAAGTTCTGTTCTTGACCAGCAAGAATATGACGGAAAATTACGTACCTGGAGTATTGAAGATGAAAATCGAATGTCCTCAGAGCCGCTTGAACCTCAGATGTGTTTTAGTATTTAGCTGAAACTAATAACTTGTGGTGTCTGTAAACGTAAAGCAGCATACTTTGTAGAGTCAACATTTACTTTCTTAATTCATGTTCCTGGTCTTACTCATCAGTGACACTCTTCTAAAGAACAAATGTTTGTCTTCATAATGTTTCATCAAAATTTAATAGCGTTTCCTTTTCACTGACATCAATTCATCCGATGGTGTTTTGTTAACTGACCCCAAACTTCAGTTTATAACGGCCACTTTTTCAGTCTAATCAAATCCTGATGGATAACATCAAACCCTGCCTGACTTTTTGTTGTTTTGTTCTGTTTCTGTCCTAAATACATGTCACATTATAAAACTAAATGAGCCCGTTCATACTATTTTCTGTTATTTTCTTTTGCAGAATGAGCTAAAAAAAGTAAGATTGATTTATATGCAGAAGAATTTCAAATATGAGTGATTTTATTTACATTTTCTTTTATATTTATATTACTGTGACATGGGACATGAAGTCAGTCATTTATCATGAAACACAATGTGGCATTAATCTGAGTGAAACTGACATTTTCATAAGGTTTATTAGCCTGTTTTGAAGTTTTCTTATACGGTGTGTGTCTTTGGGTCTTGCAGTGGTGTAATATTCTGCAGGTTGCTTACGTGTGAACCACATCACGCTTTTATTTTTAGATGTTGTTTGTCTTGCTGTTGTGCTACCGACCTACTAGACTGACAATTTAGATGAGAGACCTTTAACTGAGGAATAATCCTGATCCAAGTTTTTGTTTTGATCTTAAAGGAATAGTTCACCCAAAAATGAAAATTTTATCACACTGAAAATGTGCTCACCGAAAATGTTGAGATTAGGATGAGTTAGTTTCTTCATCAGGTTTGTAGAAATGTGTCTCAGCAATGGATGCTCTGCAGTGAATGGGTGCCGTCAGAATGAGAGTCTAAAAAAAACATCACAGTAATCCACAGCATTCCAGTCCATCAGTTAACAACTGGAGAAGACAAAAGATTAAACAAATCCAATATTAAGACATTTTTAACTCCAATATGAGTCCATAATCCATAAAAATGCTTCCTTCAGTGATAAAGTGCATCTGCTGTCATCTCTCTCTCATCAAAATCCAGCCACATATTTGTTTAGAGCTGTTTTGTCTTGTAAACGCTGCTTGATCTGTGCAGATTTCTCTCCTGATTCAGACCAGAACACTTTTTCACTGCAGCAAGCATTATTATGGATTATGGACTCGTTTTTAGCCATTTTGTAGTAAAAATTTCTTGATGGATTGGTTTCATCTTAAGATGGTAATTGATGGACTGGAGTGCTGTGGATTATTGTGATGTTTTTATCAGCTGTTTGGACTCTCATTCTGACGGCACCCATTCACTGCAGAGCATCCATTGCTGAGGCACTGATGGATTGCTACACTTTCTCCAAATCTACTGAAGAAACAAACTCATCTACATCTACGTTACTTGGATCGCATGAGGGTGAGATTATTTTCAGCAACTTTTCATTTTTGGGTGAACTATTGCTTCAATATGAATGAGTATTGATATTTTGGTGTGCCCTCTTACGGTTTTCTCTACTGTCTTTATGTCAGCATCTGTAGTGCCGTATCTCTATATAGATCTTTTTTCCCCCAACTGTTGGGGTAGATAATAATAGTTAATAAAAAGCATAAAAAATTGCCTCTAAATCTGTTGCAAATGTATAAACATTCATTGTGTTAATAGACACGGTCTTTAACACTGAATTATTTCATGATAGTAGAGAAAGAGGTAGATTCTTCACTAGGATGGGTATCGTTAAGGTTTTAAACGGTATTACTATTATCGATACTGCTTATCGATCCGGTACTTTAACGGTATTCTTATCGGTACTTTTTGTTATTTATATATATACATACATACATATATACATACATACATACACATATATGTATGAAATATATATTTCTATGATAGATTAGCAGCTTAATTAACTGGCTTTACATTCTGAAATGTTAAATAAATTTTCATTAAATAAATATAAACAGCAATTTGTAAATGCACATGTGTGCAGGCATTTTTAGTGTTTTATATACATAAGATAAGATAGAGTAAGAACATGAACAAAGAAACAAAGTTAAATAAACTGACAAATATACCATTTGTCATACCATAAAACAAATGTAAAAAAAAAAAAAACAGGCTTTCATTTATCTATGATGGTCTACTAACATTAATGTTCAGGTAAATAATAGCTACAAAATTAAATCTAAAAGTGTTCAAATATAAATGAACACTGCATAGTTTTCACTGTATATTTGATAGATTAATGCGTATTAAAGCTATACCTTTATTCAGATTAAGAACTGTGAGTGATTTTCTCTTTGCATTTTGTTCTTTGATTAACATTAATGAAGCACCAGTCTGTCACTAAAACAAAATATTTACACCACGATTTTCTCCCGACTGTTCTCGTTCACTTAAGATATAAACTGTGTTTAAATAAATACTCTCCAAGCCAGACGTTTTTACGTGTTTTGTGTGTATTTGATCGTTTGGACGCGCCCGAAGCTCAAAGTGTACTTTGCTTGTCTGTTTTGGAGCGCGCCGCGCACGCGCACACACACACACACACACACACACACACACGCACTTCAGCCTGGGGAACAGCGTCTCTCATGCGGATTGTACTTTCAACGTTTTATTATCAAACATGTCCACAATTTAGTAACTGTAAAGACGGCATTTTACAACAATCGACAGACGATTGATCTGATTCTGACGTTAAGTTTTGGTCAGGGAGGAACGAATGCGCCGCTGTGAAGAGAAGGAGTTGTGCTAGAAGAAACACGGCTATAATCCTTAGAAGCCAAAATAAATAAAACCCCATTAAATAAACTTAGTTTAATATAACAGCCACAGGCCTAAAGTGTAAGCATGTTTTAAGGTTAGTTCTCTCTTCTATCATAAACAGGCTTTTATGTTGCGCGTGCTGAACTCATCCACGTGAGCGCGATCTCGCTTCTGATTTGGGAATAGGAAAAATGCATCATAGACAAGAATATGATATTATTGCATATAAAAACAGCTGGTGACTCTGGCGGGATAGAATTTGCAAGATAATGTGTATATAATATATATATATATTTATAGCATTAATAAATGTATGTGTGTTTTCTTAATTTCTCCAGTACCGATAACAGAACCGTTAACGTCAGAGCTTATCGATACTCCGGTCTTTTATAATTTAGCCCCGAGACCGATTAAATACCGGGTTTCGGTACCCATCCCTATTCTTCACACTCGGTGTGATTTATATGTGCACTTGTAAATTGCTTTTACTAAAATGAAAAATTGTCTGATGCATTGTAAGTTTAAATAAATAATTGAAAATATGTAACTGCAGAAATATGTTTGGTTATTAAACAATAATATAGTGTTTTAGAGAGTTAGTATAGTGTCTGTGTTTGTTTCTGATTTTGTGTCGTAATGGTCTGTGGGGTTGTCGATGTTTATATCATGTTTAGTAGATGTGTGTAATGTCATATAGGGGATAAATGTCTTCTTCCATCAGCACACAATGGCTTATTGTCCCTCATGTAAGTGACTCATTTCTCTGTATGTGAGGGGAATAATAGTCTGCCACCGTTTGCTTCCAACCTTTTCGCTCTTTTCTCTGCGGCCCACGGCATGTGGAGTATTAAAATAAACCCATGCGGTCACAACCACGCAAAACAGCCGAGCCTTTAAGATTTAAAACACTGATTGATGTAATTATGAGTTTTGTGTTCCTTCATTTAGTTTCACTGCAACGGTTGCAATTATTTCTATGACAAATATGAGTATGAACCAAATGCACACTGATACTCAACATGAAAATGCTTTTTTTTTTTATGCATATATATATTTTGTCTAAAGGTTCAGTAAACTGTAAGAACTAGATTTTCTGATGATTATTTCATAGTTGAAGGACGTTTACAGGACTGAATGTCAGCAGACGGTCGGTATTGCATGCTTTATATACATACATGCTTTATATTTAGATGTAATGGAAGATACAGATAGTACTGCATGTAAGCTTGCTTGTTGTGCTCAAGAGCATGTTTATTTACCATATATCTTCCTAACAAGAAACTGTTTCTAACCACAGATGGAGAGCTGTATTTGTTCAAACCATGCAAGTTTGTGATGCTGATTGCGAGCGTTTGTGGGTTTGAACTATGGTTTGGGAAAACACCGAATCGTTGAACTATGCTGTATCGATGGAACTTTCAACCATAGTTGGCTAACGATGCTTTTGGGAAAAAGCACCCCTGAGCAATTATACGTTGTTCACTGACAAGCAGTGTTGCCAGATAGGATAGGATGAATTTTAATTGTCAAAATAATGTTGATGAGCCATTTTTTAACCTATTATAACAAAATAAAGATGACAAAATAATAGGCTATAAATATAATTCTAGATAAATTTCCCATGCATGGATCAATTTGGGGCAAATACATTAAAGATGTTACCAAATATGATTTAAATATGCAAGCAGACACTGTCAAAACAGCAATCAAGAAATTAACCGAGACCCTCGAAAAACACAAGCATCATTTCCAATGTCAGAATTTAAATCCAAAAATTGCCAAATATAAGCGATCAGATAAATAACGGTATTAGGTATTTCAGACTTGTTTATGCACACACCATGACAGTCAAAACTGTCTCATGCATACTGTATGATAATCCAACAATAGAACAATAACAATAATAATGCGCTTACCTTCGTGTCGCTCTATATTTCACATAACTAGAGGTGTCCCCAAGTTTTTTTTGTTAAGTTCATATTGAACATAATACCGAACTTTGCACAGTCATTTAAACTAACCAGCAGCTTTCAAGGATCTGGACAGTTTAAAAGATTGGAAGCGGAAGACAGGATTGTACATAAATAGTCCATTTGATTAAATAATTTTAATGTTCTCTGATTTCAGAGTTCCTTCTCGTCATCTATCCCTCAACAAGTGTAGCCTAATTCACATTTTGGGAGTTAAAACACTGTTTACCATGTAACTTAAGCATCGCTATGATCAAGCTCAAAACACATACAGTTATACATTCAAAATCAGATCCGTTATCATGCTAAAAACTAATCACTCGTGAATCATCACGTCTGTCTGCTGATCGTGATTAGCTAAAAGTGCGGCCGCTACGTCAACGTCAGCACCAGTCATGTTTTGCGTGTGTGTGTGTGTTTAGTAACGTCGTGATGACTGATTGGATGCTTCTCAGTATATGCACACATTGGCTTGTATGTTAACCAATTAGCCTATCTAATTTTTATGACATTTGAAAACCGCCAAACTGACCCGAATCCAGCCCAAATTTTGTCCACCGTCCAAGCCAATATTTACCTGTACAATTAAATTCAAAACCGCCAGATTGAACCCGCCCAATCTGGCAACGCTGCGCAAAACCACGTTCATTATCAATTCTGACTCCACTGACACGTGTGTGTGTGTGTGTGTGAGAAATGAACTAAAAAGTAACAGATCTGTTGTAAGTTGTATTTTCAAATAAGACATTTGTAGAGTCAATGTTGATGTATTATCTTCCGTTCAATATATTCGTTATTTTTAACTTTCTTTAGAAAGCCTTAAATTAACCTTTATAAAACCTGTAAATTAAAATCCATAGATGCTAATAGTAATAATAAATTATGCCATGATTTTTTTTTTCATGACTTAAAATACATCACATTTTAATAGTTTGTTAAAACTATGAAATCCAAATGCATGGAAAATGTTCAAACAAATACTTTTTTAAATTATAAATGAATATAAATTTCATTTTGGATATATATTTTTTTGAGTGTACGTTCAAGTAAAATGTAGTGCATTGAAGAGTCTCTTAAAAGTGTCTCCTTTCCAACAAAAGCGCAGAAGGCCTGGAGTAACATCAGTGCAAGTAAATACATTTATTTTTTTTTTGTGAAATATTCCTATATAACAGTACATTTCTTCCCAGCGGTGCTGTCTATCTATAGCCTGATGTTGGTGAATCTCTGATGAACAGCACAGCTGGAGTCTGAATGAAGGCTTTGCTAATGTCAGCCGTGTTTCGCTGTCAATCATGCGGTTAAAACTCGACTTCACCCCCCCCATCACTGTTCTTCCACTGCGTTATCACTTCATGCTGTCGGTAAATGAGCCCGTACATGTGTCACTGGTGCTGGATGTATAGAAAGAATCAAAAGAAACACAATAAATGCTGCCATCAGCCACCTGCAGGGAAGCTTAATCAAGCATTCAAATCAAGCATCAGGAAAACTGTATTAATGTGTGAGCTGGTTATGATTTCCCAATCACAGCAATCCAGCCCTTAATTATCCCTCTTTCAAACTCTTTCAGAGTGATGCTCGAACACACATCACCTCATAACACTATTACAGCAGACCTGTTACTTCACCTGAATGACTTTACACTGACACCTAGTGGATGACCAGTAATACAGCTCTAATATTCAGGCCTAAATTCAGGATTTAATTGCATGTAAAATTTCCATTCGTTTGGATTACACCGTTTTTACTTAAACTAATATTTGTGTGTTATTTTAAATATACTAATATTTGAAATAATATTTTAATGCATTTATTCATATTTGATCAGATCAGATTTCTGTAACAATACCAATAAACTGAATGTGTTTTAAATGCACAGTAAACAGATTTATATATTTATCATCAATAAATCCAATTTATTTCAGTATCTTACATTTAATATAATTGAATATTGCTTGTTCCACAGCTAGTCATGTTTAACCATGCTTATATTTTTAACTGAATACCTTTGATGGTTTTCACAAGATTTATGCTGATTTTAAGCAAGTTGAAAAAAATGCATTTTGAAAATGATGACTTAAAAAAGTTTTTTTAGTACAAAACTTTAACCTTGTTTATTTATATACAAGTGACAAGAATGCATTATATTAAGTTTTAGTTTGTTAAAACTGTGTCATCCAAATGCAAATCTATTTTGTTGTGTTTTCTTGTCTGTAAAGCACTTTGTAAACGCAGTTTTCAAAACTATATCCATATGTAGATTTTTAGTTCTTAATTGCTGTAGACATGGTTAAAAATACCCAAAAAAGTATTAACTACTCGATAATTATACCAATTCATGTCTAATGAGCCTCAAATACAAAAACAAAAATGTTTTCTGAATTGGTTTCATTTATTAATAAAAAAGAACAAGCTGATAAGAGATTTGTTTGTGAATATTTAGTATGTTATTAATATGATTTAGTATTTTATGTCAGAATACTCCATCACTGAGATACCATTATAGTTTTACTAATATTTCAAATGAGTTTTTATTTTTATATACACACTCACTCACTCACTCACTCACTCTCATACACACACACTCACTCACTCACTCACTCACTCACTCACTCACTCACTCACTCACTCACTCTCATACACACACACACACACACACACTCTCTCACTCTCTCACACACACACACACACACACACACACACACTCACTCACCTGGTTTTTAATTTAAGTTAAAGTTTTAGTAATTTTATTGTATGGTTTTTTGTGTGTGTTTGTTTAAAATATGTCTATATAGTGTTTATTAATTTTTATTTCAGTTTCAGTCTTCGTTATATAAAGGACCAACTTAAAGGGATAGTTCACCCCAAAATGAAAATTCTGTCATTAATTACTCCCCCTCATATCGTTCCAAACCCGTAAGACCTTCGTTCATTTTCAGAACACAAATAACGATGTTTTTGATAAATCCGAGAGCTCTCAGACCCTCACATAGACAGCAACACAACTAAATGTTCAGGTCCAAACGTAAAAACATGGTAAAACATCCATTGACACCAGTGGCTCAACTTCAGTTTTGCGACGCGACGAGAATTTTTTTTTTTTTGGCGCAAAGAAAATACAAATTATTTGCTCAACCACTCTTCTCCCCCGAGTTACGTCTTCTGTCATTTTAGAGAGTATCACATGCATACGCACGCTTTTGCTTAAACAACACTAACACACAGCTTTCGTTCATGCGCGCACTCTCCCGAATGTAAACAACGCTGATATCAAATTTTTATACTCTCAAAATGACATAAGCTAACTCGAGGGAGAAGAGTGGTTGAGCAAAAAAAAAATTTTGCGCCAAAAAAAAAAGTTTTCGTCGCGCGCAAAGCTGAAGTAGCCACTGATGTCATACTGTTTTACCGATGTATTTACTAGTTTGGACTGGGAACATTTCTGTGTTGCTGTCTATGGAGGGTCTAGAGCTCTCCGATTTAAAAAACTGTAATTTGTTTGAAGATACGAAGGTCACGGATTTGGAACATATGAGGGGGAGTAATTAATGACGAATTTTCAATTTGGGGTGAACTTTTTAAACTAAATGGAAATAGAAATACGGTTAAAGAAATGCTTTTAAGGTTTTTTATATTTTATTTTAAAGTTTAATTTCAAATAATGAAAATGGATATTTTTTATGGCTTTAGTTTTAATTAACTAAAATAACCCGGCTTCAGCCTGAACTACATTTAACTGTGTTTGTACCACGCACGGTTTCTATTAGTACACTCTTAAAAATAAAGCTGCTTTACGATTCCACAGAAGAACCTTTTTGTCTGAATGCTTCCATAAAGAACTTTTAACATCTGAAGAACCTTTCTGTTTCACAAAAGCTACTTTGTGGCGAAAGAAGGTTCTTCAGATTATAAAAAGGGTTTGTGGAACCAAAAATGGTTCTTCTATGGCATCACTGTGAAGAAGCTTTTTAATCACCTTTGTTTTTACGAGTGCATTTGTACCGAAATCACTTTTTCTTGTTTTTAATAACGTGTTAGCCATCCTTTGATCGCAACGGTGAAGCTAAAGCGCTTTCTGTACGTCTGCTCAATGTAAATGTGAATGTACCAAGCGCATACGTTTGAGCCGGACGTCTGAGAAAGGCATGCATGGAAAGAAGATACAGGAAGTGTGAGGAACCCGGACGCACTATGAAAGGCCCACAGACCAAGTGGCAACATCTCCAAACTTGTCAGCACAAGCGGGTCGACACCGTAGTCCTGCCCTCCACACTCGATCACAAGATCCACAAGGACAAGGCTGTTTTTCCTCTCGCAGCACATCGAGCTGTCAGGCCAAAGACAGACGGACGGACCTGCGCAGGTGTCCCAAACCCTCCTGATATTTCACATCATCCTTCGCCTCAGCGCAGTCATGTCTGTTTCTGGGTTCTCTGGAGCCGGGTGCGTTTGGGTTCTGAGCCTCTGCGTTCTCCTGCTGTCCTCGGGTCGCTGTGGCCCGGTTCCTCCTCCCGAAGAGCGCCGCTCCGCTCCAGGTGTTGGGGATGAAGTGGACATGCAGGAGGTTCTGGGTCAGCTTCTGCAGGTGTTGAACTGGACGGATCAGGGGCCCCGGCCGAGGCCCCGCGCCGAACCCCCCGAGTACATGCTGGAACTGTACAACCGCTTCAACAACGACCGCAGCGCCGCGCCGTCGGCCAACATCGTCAGGAGCTTCAGGAACGAAGGTGAGGAGGCTCAGTTTGTTTTGCTTTTGGTGGATATCACAGATTTGTTCAACTGCTTACGCACTGAATCTTTCCTTGTCACAGTTTCTGAAAGCTGACACTCAAACAGCAGAAACACACCAAATCTGCAAAACCAGACACTAATTATCAGTTTTCAATTTCATAAAACACAACACACAGTTCTCTATGTAACACACACAAATCTAACAGGAATTCATATTATGGCAAAGGTGTTTGCAAATGCTTGGTTTTAAGATGTGTTTGTGATATTTAGAGATGTGAGGCATTTTGCATTTTGTGTGCAATTATTGGATTTGTGTGTGAAGTTTTGAAAAAAAGTGTATATATATATAATAAAAACTAAGTACAAAAAGAAAAAGTAATCCATTCAAATAATTGTTTTGTGCTTTTATTTGGTTCATCTTATAGGTCAGACAGAAAGTAACAATAACGTAAATATATTAATATACTATAAATAATATAGATATGCAGATATCTACATATACAAAGCATACATTAATTCAGATGAAGAAGAAACAACACCAGGCAATCATAGTTATAGGTTTAAATAAAGAAAGAGAAAAAAGGAAAGAAAACATTCAAAGAACTTTTAGCAATCTTTGCCACATTTATTTCTGTAGCGCTTTGTTCAACACAGATGCTCTCAGAGCATTAATAAACAGGAAAATAACTGTTAATGATTGTAAATTAATCGATTATGTAACGGTCAAACTCAGCTGTAAAGCAGCTCTACAGAAGACTGGCATTATTCAACTCAATTCAGTTCAACTTTAATTTAATTTAGTTTCAGTGTTGCAAAGTTGTGATTTATTTATTTATTGTTTATTGTTGAATATTGTTGTGTGTATATAATGTAAGAGTTCTGTCCTTTTTTCATGGTTTTGTACTTCGCAGGTTTTCTGTGATTTATTAGAATAACTTATGAAATAACTATTACAAATAAATATTTTAAATAATAGCTATTATTTAGAATTATTATTATTTTGAGAAATTTGATATTATGTAAAGTTTTTATTGGTATTACTATAATTATTTAACCATTATTTAAATACAAATAAATATGTATTTATTGTAAATGTATTTATTCTTATTATTTGACTAAATATGATGTTTAACATTCTTTAAAATATATTTGTTTTTAATAATATTATTATAGTTAAAAACTAGTAATTATGCATTATTATTTAAATATTTGTTAAATTATTTTAAATATAATTTGAATTTATTATTATTATTTTGAGAAATGTTTATATTTGTAAAGTTTTTATTAGTATACTATAATTATTTAACCATTATTTTTAAATACAAATAAATATTTATTTATTCTTATTATTTGACTAAATATTATATTTAACATTCTTTAAAACATTCTTTTTAAATAATAATAAAATAATTGAAATATTATTATAATTACTAGTAATTATGCATTGTTATTATTATTTAATAATTATTAAATATGTTTTTATTTATTAAATTATAATTTTAATAATCATAAATATTATTTAAGAATTATTAAACAATTGTTTAAATAATCAAATTATTAATTATATTTAAAATTATTATTAGTTCAATAAATCTGATCTTTTTACTATTTATTATTAGATTTATTTTTAAACATTTTAAATGATGATTATTATATTAAATCATTATAATTAGTGCTATTATTATAATACATGAATAAAGATATTATTAATAATAATATTATTATAATTATTTACCATTCTGTAAATTATTATTATTTTCTTAATATATATTTTTTTAAATTATGATAATTATTGAAATCATTATTATTATTATTATTATTTTACTCCAATTATTTAAATTAATATTTTAAATTATAATAATTATTAAATTAATATGATATTAAGGTCTTTAAATTGAAATTGAAATATTTTCTCCTGTTTTTTACACCACACATTTACATTTATGCATTTAGCAGACGCTTGTTATCCAAAGACTTACAGTGCATCCAGGTTATACATTTTATTGTCAGTACATGTGTTTCCTGGGAATCGAACCCACAACCTTTGCTCTGCTTATGCAATGCTCTACCACTGAGCCACAGGAACATATAACACATGAACACATAACAGATTGATCATCCATCATCTGTTGCATCGCCTCAATTCATTCAAAGTTCTTCCTCTGTCTCTGATCCGCAGACCACACCTCACACCGTCTCCTGTTCAACATCTCTGTCCCGCAGCAGGAGCGCGTGGTCAGCGCCGAGCTGCGGCTCCACGTGCTTCTCAAGACCGACTCGCACCAGCGCATCGGAGCGGGGTGGAAGGTGAGCGTGTTCGACGCATGCTGCCAGAGAGATCCGCTGGCGTCGAAGCACGTGCATCGCCGAGAGAGCGGCTGGGAAGTGTTCGACATGACCCACGCCGTCCAGCAGTGGAGGAGAGCCAATGCATTGACCCCCAGACTGGAGGTTCGTATCGAAAACCTGCAAGCGTTTAGGAATACGAACGTAGATCTGGACATCGACAGGAGTCCGGATGGAAAACACGAGCCTGCGCTGATCGTCTTCTCAGACGACTCGAGCGAAATCCAAAGGAAGATGAACGAGGAGGATCAAGATGAGATGCTTTTAACCCAAACACGCTCGAACCTGATCTACGACGACGGCTCGAGAGTCCGGCGCAGCGCTAAAACAGCGGACTGCAGGAAAGCCGAGATGTACGTGGATTTTAAGGACATCGGCTGGGACTCGTTCGTCTTGGCTCCGTCCGGTTATCAGGCGTTCACCTGCCGCGGCGCATGTAATTTTCCTCTGGCTCGTGAAGTGACGCCCACCAAACACGCGATAGTCCAGACGCTGCTCAATCTGAAGAGTCCTCAGAGAGCCGCGCAGGCCTGCTGCGTTCCCACCGAGCTCAAGCCCATTTCCATGCTGTACGAGAACGAGAACGGCGTGGTGGTTTTGAATAATAAATACGAGGGCATGGTGGTCAAGGAATGCGGGTGCAGATAGTCGGAAGAAAACTCCAAAAAAGACCAAATTGGAGGAAACCGTAGTCGTTTGCATCGTGAACTGAACATCCGGCATCTTTGGCGCCTCTAACAGCATTTTATTTAGGCCTCATGTATATTTTAGGGCTGTTAAACGATTAATGCATCCAGAATATAAGTTTTTTTTTACATAATATATGTGTGTGTATTGTGTATGTGTCCCTGGAGCACAAAAACATAAGCACAGGTATATTTGTAGCAATAGCCAACAATAAATACATTATATGGGTCAAAATTATCAAATTTTATTTTATGCCAAAAATCATTAGGATATTAAGTAAAGTTCATGTTCCATTAAGATATTTTTGTAAAATTGAATTTCCTAATAGTAATATGCATTGCTAAGAACTTCTTTGAACAACTTTAAAGGTAATTTTCTCATATTTAGATTTTTTTGCACCCTCAGATTCCAGATTTGCAGATTTTCATATTTTCCTATCATAACAAACCATACATCAATGGAAAATATTATTTATTCATTCCAAAAAAATGTACCCTTATGACTGGTTTTGTGGTCCAGGGTCACATTTATTATATATATATCATATAAATTTATATAAATATAAAAATATTTTCAAAATATATACTTTATGTGTGTGTGTGTATTTATATATACATAATAAATATACACAGTACGCACAGATATATATTATGCAAACAAAAACGTGATTAATGGTTTGACAGCGCTAGTATATTTATTAGTTGTAAATTAGTCTGTTTTCTATTGTGATATACAACACACTGCTTTTAGGTGTTTAATTATTGTTGCTTATTATGAGTGAAGTTGAAACTAAACCTGCTGAAATAACAGCATTATGCTGCTTAATTTGAATTTGTTTTGAATCAGTTAATTAAACAAATTTCATTTTTATAATAGAGGAAGGTTCTTAATAATAATAATAATAAAACAAAAAAGTTCCAATGGGGTGCTTTTGCAGCAACAGCATAGAAGAACCATTTCTGGTTCCCAAAGAACCGTTTAGTGCTATGCTTTAAAAAACTACCTTGTTCTTAGTTTGAAGAACATTTAAAAATCTTAAGAACCTTTTTCTGCTACACTCTTAAAAATAAGGTTCTTCATTAGCATCGATGATTCCATAAAGAATCTTTAACGTCTGTGGAGCCAATGAAGGTTCTTTAGATTAGAACCGAATCTAATTAGAACCTTAGATTAGAT
The DNA here is from genome assembly GCA_027422405.1 of Ptychobarbus kaznakovi. Taxonomy (NCBI): domain Eukaryota; kingdom Metazoa; phylum Chordata; class Actinopteri; order Cypriniformes; family Cyprinidae; genus Ptychobarbus; species Ptychobarbus kaznakovi. The sequence continues at coordinate 839,323 of CM049796.1, read as the reverse complement.
TCTTTAGAGATTATTCAAATATTCTTCTAATACGAAGAAAAAGGTCAAAACTAATATTTTCAAAAATATATTTTTAAATATTTTTCACAATGCACTAAAAAACATTAAATATATATATTTTTTAATACATTAATTTATTAGCACGTTTTTGTATATTTTTGAAAATATATTTTTAAAGCATTTAAAATTATTTCAATCCAAGAAAATGTCAAAAATCACTGTCAAAAAATTCTACATACTTAAAGTTCATAAGTATAATCAAATTGGACATGCAAGTGATTGTAACTTATTTATATTGAACTGACTTAATTTATATATAACTTTAAAAATGAAGTTGAAAAGATGTGGTGCCTTACTGATGTGTTTGTTGTCTATAACTAGTGAATGTAGCATACTTGGCTTTTCCTTCCAGATTTACATTTAACCTAATGTAGGCTACTGTAAGATTCAACATGTATTTAATTGCCCCTGAATACATTTTGGTTGATGAAGATTGACACAAAATATTTTACATTTAAAAAAAACAATAATGTATATATTTAGCTTTTTTTTTTGCTGTTGGTGTACGGGACAAACCAAAAACGTTCTTCTATTTCATTGTTGCAAAATAAAATAGTTTTTTGTCAATGGAAAGGTTCAATGGATGTTAATGCTTCGTCATGCAGATGCCAGTACAGTCAAATAGCGCCGATTGTAACCAAAACGAGCGTGAATATTGGAGCCCCTGATGTCCACATGCCGTGCGAGCCACAGCCACGTTCTCTTCCACAGCTGTGATAAGGAGGTGTGAAAACACGAGACGTGTTCGACCCCTCACTCAGGAGGAGACCTCACTCCAAGTGCTGTTAGATTCCTGAGCACCAACAGCAACGGTCTCCAACCATGCCTTCGCTTCCTCCTGCCATCTATACCACGGCTGTTTGTTGGACTGTGTGAACTAAACCGTGTAGTGCAACCTATTATGCATTGCTTTGTGTTCTTTTCACAGCGATGCAATGAAAGAGTCGGTTTTGGTTCCTCAAAGAACCTTTTCAGTGATCACCTTAAAAATAAGGTTCTTTATTGGCATCGATGGTTCCATTGAAGAGTCTTTAACATCCATGAAACCTTTACATTGCACAAGTTTTTTACATTGCACAAGTTCTTTAGATTATTATGTGGAAAGGGGTGCTATTAAAAAGAAGGTTGGTGTCTCCGATCACTGGAAGGAACCAAAAAATGGTTCATCTACAGCTGTAATACTCAAATCTGTCTCTCGAGATCCACTTTCCTGCAGAGTGTAGCTCTAACCCTAATTAAACACACCTGAGCATGCTAATCAGTGTCTTCAAGATCCTTGACAAATCACAGGTAGGTGAGTTTGATCAGGGTTGGAGCTAAACTCTGTAGGAAAGTGGATCTCGCGAGCCAGATTTGAGTATCTCTGATCTACAGCTTGGACGATGCACTTGACATTATCAATGGCACGATAAAGAAAACCGCTGAGGAGGTAATTGGCTTTAGAAGACATAAAAAAGATCCTTGGATCACAGACGAAGTCTTTGCATTGGGTGATGAACGCCGAGACTTGGGCAAATAGAAGAACAACAGCCCAGGTGACATGTTTTTAAAACAATGATACTCTCAATTGAAGACCGACATAGACAACAAGGTTGTGAAATGCGTGATGACTGGTTCAATAAACAATGTTGCGAAGCAGCAAGCCGAAAGAAAGACATGCGTGCTCTCTTCCTAAAGGTCAAAAAGCTAAAGAAAGGAGTCGAAATGAATGTAAGGTCCGGTAACATCAGAAACAAAGATGGCAACTTGCTCACCAAGGATACTGATATACTTAGTAGATGGTATGAGTATGGTAGTGGTCTTTACAAAGCGCCTATTGAGGCAGATGAGGATATTCTGGAGCAGCTTTGGCCAAATTGTAAGAGAGATGTGCATGAACCAGACCTCGAGAGCGAAATTAGAACAGCCATCTCCAAGATCAAATCCCGGAAAGCTCCTGGTATCGATGGCATCGAAGGCGAATTAATTAAAGGCGGAGGTGAAGCCGTAGTACATATTATGCACAAGATTTGCAATAAAATTTGGGCCACTAGTGAGTTCCCTACACTATGGATGAACTCCCTCGTGGTCACCATCCCAAAAAAAGGGATACAACTAAATGTGAAAATCACCGTACAATTAGCCTCATCTGCCACTCAAGTAAGATCATTCTTGAGATTATCAGAACGATATTGAATCACAGATGGCGGAGGAACAAGCCGGCTTCAGACCAGGTAGAGGCACTATTGAACAGATTTTCTCACTCAGATTGATAGTAGAGAAGTACCTCGCACTGCAAGACAAAGAACTTTATTTGATCTTTATTGATTTCAAGAAAGCCTTTGACCAGGTGTGGCATCAAGGTCTCTGGAAAGTATTACACCACTATGGAATACACCCCAAACTGATCAATCTGATCGAGAATCTGTATCAGAAGACGCAAAGTGCTATTAGAGTCGGGAAGGATATAACAGATTGGTTTCAGCAAACGGTTGGTGTCCGACAAGGCTGCATTTTGTCTCCAGATCTATTCAACATCTACCTGGAACACATTATGGTGTGTAATGGTGTTGAGAGCCACGGAGCATGTGTAATACAGAACTATTAACAACTTACGTTTTGCTGATGATTTTGGTCTTTTGACACAAGCACTTAGACATGCTCAAGTCCTTTTGAACAGAGTCGACAAGGTCAGCTCAAAGTATGGGCAAGAGATAAGTGACTCCAAAAGTGGATGCTGTTAAGTACAAAATCTGAACAAACAGTGAACAATAGAATAAAGGAAGGACTGTTGCTTAGGGGGAAGGAACTGCAACATGTGGAAAGATTCAAGGATCTTGGAACAACTCTGACTGCTCTACAGACATCAGAATAAGAACTGCCACGGCCTTGAAAGTGATGAGCGATTTGAACAACATCTGGAAAAACCAAAAACATCAAGAACGAGACCAAAATGAGATTGTACAGAGCCTTGTATGGTTGCGAAGCATGGACACTTAGGAGTGCTGAAGAGAAACAACTACTTGAATTTGAGATGGCAGCACTTCGGAAAATACTTGGAGTATGCATCATAGACAAGATGAGAAACGATGACATCAGAACGGCTCTTAATCAGACTGAAGCGATCATGAAAAATGTACAACACCAGTGGCTTGGTCATGTACTTCGCATGATAAAAACAGGATTGCAAATATCACATTGATCACAAATCTAAAGACATTGCATGGAAGAGTAGAGGGTACCGCAAAAAGAGGACATCCGAGAATAACGTGGATGTCATCAGTGCTGGCGAGATATGATGTTGGACCACAAGCGCTGATGAGAATTGTGCAAGATAGAGACAGGTGGACTCGTGCGAGAGCCCATGTTGAGATGCAATAAACTGCATGGAGATATGGCGAAGAAGAAGAAGATCTACAGCATTGCTGCAAAAATACCTTTTGGAAATTTTATTTTTAAGAGTGTAAACCGATCACTGAAGATCATTTTAATAATCTAAAGAACCTTTATTGGTTCCGTAAATGTGACCCTGGACCATAAAACCAGTCATTATATATAAAGATTTATACATCACCTGAAAGCTAAGCTTTCCATTGGGTTTGTTATGATAGGACGATATTTGGCTGAGATGCAACTATTTGAAAATCTGGAATCTGAGGATGAAAATATTGAGAAAATCACCTGTAAAATTGTCCAAATAAAGTTCTTAGCAATGCATATTACTAATCAAAAATTAAGTTTTGATATGTATTTACAGTAGGACATGTACAAAATATCTTCATGGAACATGATCTTTACTTAATATCCTAATGATTTTTGGCGTAACTACAAATATACCTGTGCTACTATGACTGCTTTTGTGCTCCAGGGTCATAAATGCATGGTGTTCATGGAACCGTCAGTGCCAATAAATAACCTTTATTTTAAAGAGTGAAGTATTTTTGACAGTGTTTTTGATAAGATCATTTTCAATTACCCCCCCCCCACAGCGATGGTTTAGATTAGATGAACCCTTTTAGTTCCTCAAAAAACACCTTTCAGCGATCAGTTCCTTCAAGAACCATTTTTATTTTAGTTTGGAGAACATTTTGATAATCTAAAGAACCTTTTGTGGAATATTATTACATTATACATGCATACATTATTTTACTGATGTGTTAATTCTAGGAATGAATACCTGGTAACCCAAGGATGGAAGAGAATGTAGTCTATTTATAATGCTCTTGAGTGCAATCACAAAATATCAGTTTTTTATTTATTGAATGAAAATATGTACAACGTACACTATGTTTGAAGAATTGGGGAAGTACAGAGACATTACATGTTATGGCAAAAACAATATATATATGCTATTATATATAAATTCTAACCAAAGTGATTTTCTGACTAGTCAACTTAGGGCATAGCTAACATTTATAGCTAAAATAAATGATAAAATACAGATTAAGTGAGCTGTCGACAGTGATTGGACGGGGTTAATTTGGCCTGTTTCTTCCCTGGGACCTGGCAACCCTCATAGAACAGTAAAGAACGAGTGTAGGGTTAAATAAAATGTCCATAAACTCAACATCCTGGCACAAAATTACAATACGTTTTCCATTTTTCTCTGTTTTTTTTTTCTTGAAGTGTTAAATCTGACAGCAAATGTATTTATTCTTGATTGACGAGCCTTTGTTTGTGTGTGATGTGAATAAACCTGTAGATGCTCACTTAAGCAAACGCTCTCTCTTGCGTCAATAAAATTGCACCTGTATCTGTTTAGACTGGACTCTTATCTGAAGCACTGGGTGTTTTAATGTAAAGACCTTTAGGAGTGGAGATACGGAGGCATGCACTACATAACTGATACACACACACACACACACACACACACACCACACACACACACACACACACACACACACACACACACAACAGAGAAATCTTTCCTCAGCACTGCTCGGAAAAACACACACTATACATAACTGCGGGAGGTGTAGGCTGAATCATATACCTTTACACCTGCACCTTTTCATTGTAATTCTACAAATAATTCAATGTAATTTTTATTAGTAAATAAGTAACGGATTCAAAAAATATTGATTTTAAGAAATAAAAAGTAAAATTACATAATAAATTAAATCAATAATTAATGAAAGATACATTCATGAGATTAAAATAAAAAAGGTTTGATTTA
>CM049796.1:694108-829108 GCA_027422405.1 Ptychobarbus kaznakovi | reverse complement strand
GTTTCCATAATATATCAACTCTTTTTTTTTCTATAAAAGCATTCAATATGATTTAGGGAAACCCCTCAGTCACTCGTTCTCAATTCTTCCTCAGGGGCCGTTTGGATGGACCTTTCACTGGCGCCGGTGTTTTGCTGAAACGAGTTTGAAACGGCACACAGGAGCCTCTCTGGGGCTGATAACCAGCGCAGGATGTCCATCACAAACACACCCACCAGTAACGACGCCTGTCTGAGCATCGTGCACAGTCTGATGTGTCACAGGCAGGGCGGCGAGAGCGAGACGTTCGCCAAACGGGCCATTGAGAGTCTGGTGAAGAAACTGAAGGAGAAGAAAGACGAGCTGGATTCGCTAATCACCGCCATCACCACCAACGGCGCTCATCCCAGCAAATGTGTGACCATACAGAGAACACTAGACGGCCGTCTGCAGGTGCGACAGGACCGCTTCCACACTCTTCAGATTGTATCTGTGTATTTATGTGTGTGTGTGTGTGTTATGTAGGGGTGTGCGATATATAGTAAGTGATGTTTTGACGATGTGTGATTTGACTAGTGATCGACCGATATTGATTTTTTATAACCGATACCAATTATTTGTACGTTTATGTACCCGATAACCGTTATGCAGAACCGATATTTATTTACTGTTATAAAGTACATATATAATAGAGTGAAGCTTTGGTTTTTCCTTCTTTCAGTCGTCTTAACAACAACAAAAAACTGTTGAAAATTAACATTCTTTCATGTAAAATTTAATCTTCAAATTACAACAATAAAAACATTTTATTTATAAAAAGCATCATCAGCAACACTGATATTAACAATAAGCAAAATAATGTCTAATGTTTTCAAATGGAGAAAATAAAGGACAGAAGTCATATCAACTTCATTTTAAACTACAGTTTTAGGTTTAAACGCTGTTTAATAGACTAAAGAGTGAAGAATAATTCACTGAATAATATTCTCTGGAATATTGAAATAAGCTATAACAAACAAAACATCGTATTTTATTGCATTTCTTAACTGGCATTTTTATCAGAATTATTAAAATGTTTTTGTCATTCTAAATTATGAAAACTGCTGACAGCGCGGTTTATCTATTTACACAGAACTATACTCAAACTGCGATCGCTTGCGGAGATAATAAATAATTAATTTAGATAGAGATGTTTATTGGGGAAATAATGGTTCTATAGTAAATGTTAATATAGTTTAGCGTGTTTCAAACGAGTGAATCTTGTATAAAGTTACATGCGGTGGCCGTGCTGGAGCTTCTCCTGAGTGAACAGTGTGTGTGTGTTGCTCAGGTGTGTGTGTGTGTGTGTGTGTGTGTCCACTGCTCCAGGTGTGTGTGTGTGTGTGTGTGTGTGTCCACTGCTCCAGGTGTGTGTGTGTGTGTGTGTGTCCACTGCTCCAGGTGTGTGTGTCCACTGTCCGTGTGTGTGTGTGTGTGTGTGTGTGTTCCACTGCTCCAGGTGTGTGTGTGTGTCCACTGCTCCAGGTGTGTGTGTGTGTGTGTCCACTGCTCCAGTGTGTGTGTGTGTGTGTCCACTGCTCCAGGTGTGTGTGTGTGTGTGTGTGTGTCCACTGCTCCAGTGTGTGTGTGTGTGTGTGTGTCTCCACTGCTCCAGGTGTGTGTGTGTGTGTGTGGTGTGTGTGTGTGTGTCCACTGCTCCAGGTGTGTGTGTGTGTGTGTGTGTGTGCCACTGCTCCAGGTGTGTGTGCAACACATTTCACTGCTGCTTATACTCTGTATAATTATGTATGTGACAATTTTTTTTTACAAAACCGATATCCGATTATGGTAAAATGCTTAAATATTGGGAAAAATATCGGTAAACCGATATATCGGTCGATCTCTAGATTTGACATTATCGAGTATATTGCAAAAACCAAACAAAACACACATGCATACATTACGTGATGAAGTCTAGTAGGTTAGACTAGTGTGCGTGCGTTTAGAGTGCTTTCACTGCATGATTCAGTCTATTAAAATACATTTAGAATGATCACAAAAATCAAGATATGGGGCAGAAAATGTATATATTTATATAATTTCATATAGTTAGTCAGTTCATATAGTTGCTTGGTAACAGCCCAAATGCCTTATTACTCTGATTGACTGATTAAATGTATAAATTTGACTCAAAAGATGATGTACACTTTTATGAAAAATGACTTTATAAAGGTAAAAATGCCCATAAAAGGTAAAAATCGACTTACACCACACAGAATATGAAGAATATCAAAAACTTTAGGAGTCAGCTGTCCACAGCAGTCCTTAAGATATCAGCAAAATATTGTCCAATTATCATTATCCATAAAATCTGAGAATATATCGAGACATCGTGTCAATATCGCACACCCCTAGTGGTATGTCATTCTAAATGGCTGTTCCTGTAACGCTCTTCTGCCTTTAGGTGGCTGGTCGTAAAGGATTCCCACATGTCATTTATGCACGGTTATGGCGGTGGCCGGACCTTCATAAGAATGAGTTGAAACATGTCAAGTACTGCCAGTTTGCCTTTGACCTGAAGTGTGACAGCGTGTGTGTGAACCCTTACCATTACGAGAGAGTCGTGTCGCCAGGAATAGGTTTGTTTCATGTTTGTCTTAATAGCGTAAAGCTCATTCATTATTGCCTCTATTTAATTCAACTATCCTGTGCTTTCTTCTAGATTTATCTGGACTTACACTGTCAGGCTCTGGTGAGTGATACTCTGCTTTCTGAGTGTTTTTGTCCTTGTTGAAGAGATTAATCCAAATTAAAAGGGATAATTCACCCAAAAATGAACATGTACTGTCCCTCGTGTTATTCCAAACCTGTATGAGTTTCTCTCTTGTGTGGAACATAAATAAGTTATTTTTAATAATAATGGCAACCAAATAAAGTTATACTCCATTTTAATAATAATGCAACCATCCATACTGATGGTAAACAATTGACTTCCATGGTAGTTTTTTCCATACTATAGGAGCGAACGGGGACAAACAACTGTATTTATGAATATCTATAAAGTCATTCATACAGGTTTAGAACAGCACGAGGGAGAGCAAATGATGACAGAATTTTTATTTTTGGGTGAACTGTCCCTTTAAGGACACAGGCTGTAGCAAATGTATTAGTTTGCTGTCAATTTAAGACCCAAATATTATAAATTGTTATAAAAAATGTTATGTTGTGTATATATAATACATAACTATATGTATTTATTAATTGTTTTATTTACATACAAATACATATGCGAACACACAAATATATAGCAGGTTTATTTCAGGCTGCTGCCACTTTAAGACCCTATATATACTTTTATTTTATGCATGGATCCAATTTATTGACACACATCCGATATTCTATTATACAACATACCCAAAAGTTTGTTGATTTAAGATATAACTGACTGTTAATGTCAATACTCACCAAAACGTACATTTCAACATAATTTTGTGTGTATTTGTCCATTCAAGTGCAATAAGATGTGAAAGAGAACTTAAAGGGATCCCTGGGTATTAAGACTTGTATTGCTTAATATAACATAATTGATGTATCTTACTGAAATATGTAGTAGAAAACCCATGAATGTTTATTTTAAAAAAATCACATCGTTTTATACATATTTTGGACTATAGGGGCGCCATTATTCTGATGACGTAACATGGTTTAGCTACAAGCACTACCTGTTGCTATTTTTACCTCAACACAACTCTATATAGACAACTTGGAAAATAAATACTGATATGATGACCACAGCGACTGAAAGAGCTTACAGGTGGTGATGGATATAAGTATAGGTTTAAACCAAATGCTGTACCATGGATCTTTCCCCCACAAGGAGTCTAAACGCCTCGGATATCGCGTAAGAGAAACTCCTCTAGCGGCCGCAGCGTTTTCATCCTAACAGATGGCATCTAACGTTTCCCATCTCAGCCGTTTGTAAGCTCTGTCAGTGAGCTGTGGCATACTAAACGACTCTTAAAGGCAATCAGGGCTAAAGTGGGGAGAGAGAAGTTTTTATTCGTCCACAGGCATCTCTTTTCTCCTCTTCTTATCGCTTGCTTCTCTTGTTGCCCTTCGACTGAAAATTACAACCAAAAGTCACACAATGTGGTATAGTATTGCTTTTCTGCTCCTAGGCTCCTAAACGCAGTTCTCATAAATCTACATAACATCATAACATCTACAGCATTTACATAACACTCATAACATCTACAGGAAAACATCATTATTCTCCAGTAAAACATCCATTATTCTCCAGTGCTATGTGTACATACCCGTACAACCTATTTGCACATTCCTCTTGCACATTGTTTATATTAATAGTTTTAATCCACAGTTATTAATCCACATATACTGTATTGCAAATTTTATTGCACCAATTTTACTCCTTATTCTATTTTATTATTTGTTCCATTTTATTTTTATTCTCACCTATATTTATATATATTCTCTTGTTTTGTTTCATTGTTTTATTTTTATTTTTTTGCTTGTTTTATTTTTATTTTTTTGCACGGAGTGTCCTGACTTACGTTTCACTCTGATTATACCCTGTAGTATTGTTGTATGTGACGAATAATTAAAAACCAACCTTAACCCTGGGTTGTGTGTTCTGAGTTGTGTTTGGGTAAAAAGCGCCAGTGCCCTGGGTTGTGTGTTCTGAGTTGTGTTTGGGTAAAAAGCGCCAGTAACGCACATAACGTCATGCACACAATAACATAAAATAATGGCGCCCCCCATAGTCCAAAAACGATGTTGATTTTTTTTAAATAACATACACTTTCATGGGTTTTCTACTACATATTTAAATAAGAGACATAATTTACATTATATTAAGCTATACATGTCTTAATACCCGGGGATCCCTTCAAGTCTTGTTTTTATGTTCATAAAGGTATATTATGTATGTTGACATAAAGGTCAATAGATTTTTGTAATAAATTGTCATATCTGTTTTTTATTTAATTTTGTTTTTGTCTGTGAAAAATGTTGTTGATGAAAACCTATGAAATTAATACTGTTGTGTATTCTCCTCGAGTCAAAAAAAGTGTAATAAATTGCTTCACCTCTGAAATGACCGTTTTTAGCATCCAATCAAACATGACTCGTTATGGAAGTAAACTGTTTTTCAGATGCAGTTGGCGTGATGTAATGTGTCTCTATTTGATTGTCTTCAGGTCCGTCGGGTCTGATGGTGAAGGATGAGTATGATTATGAAGGGCAGCACTCTCTGCCCAGCACTGAGGGACACATGCAGACGATTCAACACCCTCCCTCTCGACCGGTGGCCCCGGAGCCCTTCAACACGCCCGCCATGCTCCCGCCAGCAGAGGGCGGCAGCTCCACCTCTGCTTCTCCAGCATCGCGGTGGGATCCACAAGTACGACACGTCACAGTCGCTCGCTCATATCCTTAAACGCATAGGCCATGCTGAAAAGCTTTCTCGTTTGTGGAGGCGTCCTATTCCTCATTGGTGTTGAATCGGGCTGGGCGCAGTGACCGTAGACATAGTGTTTATACTGTTACGTTATTTACACATGAGAACGACACACATAAACTAATGCAACAATACAGAGCGGGACATGCATATGTAAATCCATGCACAAATTAATTTATGTACATTTGCATTCCCTGGGAATCGCAAAAACTACGATTACTTTAATGTTTTAGTTTAGCCAAATACTGAAGATAAAAACAAAGTTTAATAATAATAAATTAATCGATTTATTCAAATGAATCAACACTCAAAAAATTAGTAGTTTTTAGATCCAACTTTTTAATAAGTTAATTTATTGAAATGTTGAAGCAATTAACAATGACTGTAATAAAATATTGTTCATGTCTGATTTTGTTAAGTTTAATTAAAATCTAAAAAGTTTTATATTATGAAATCTTTACCAAAACACCAATATTGAAATAAAATTCTAAAACAATAAAATTGTAGAATTTTGTAGTATTTCTGTTTCTTAAAGGGACCAGCACCGTTTTTATATTAACGCTATGCATTACATTCATTTAGTTAAAACAGTCACAGCATGAAATAAAACTACAAGTTGAGAACACAAAACTACAAGTTACTGTTCTGAACTCAAAACTAGAGAAGAATTGGAGATGGCCTGCATGCTGTAATCTGTGATGTTTTATGAACAGATATACTCTTAATATTCAAATGTTTACAAGTACTCCTTGGAGTCATTTTTTATCTTTTACAACATGTACAGTGGCTAAAATAAGTTTTACCACAGTAAAGTGACTTTTAATTGTGAGACTTTTCACCGTGTGGTGGGTTTTCCTAGATTGCATCACACATATTTTGATTTGTATTGATGATATGAAATGGCTCGTACAGTGATGCACGCTTGCGGTCACGCCGCCCAGTCCTGGGGCTTGTACCATTAGCTGGCTAGCCAGGTAAGTCTCCGTTTAGTTTGCCCAATCCTGGGGTTTAGGTACCATGAGAGTGGCTTGGCTTTTAGCGGCGTTCATCACCATAGTAACTTGCACTCCACAGCTAACCTTACAGGTTATGTGCTAGGTTAGACATGAATGAATGATGCATTTATACAGCGCTTTATTATGTATTGTTGTACACCCAAAGCGCTTTACAATCATGTGGGGGGTGACATCTGACATCTCAAACTGAAATTGGACCAATCAGATGTGAGCAAAGTGATGCATGTTGATGCAAAAAAAGTCACCCCCCAGTTTCTCTTTCTGAAAATTAAAGCTCACTATATAGGCAAGGCAAGGCAAGGCAAGGCAAGTTTATTTGTATAGCACATTTCCTAACATTGGTTAATTCAAAGTGCTTTACATAAAAAGAATGTGATAATATCATTCACAGCAATAAAAACAAGAAGTTAAAAATAATAAAACAAGGAGTTTTAAAAATGATATAGAAATTGATTTAAAATGTGATTTAAAACAGTTAAATAGAAAATGATATACATAAAATACAATGCAGTCAGTTCGGACGTAGCACAGCGCTCAATCAACAAATGCACAGCAAAATATAGTTGTGAGATGGATTTAAATGTGGCTGGATGTTTTAGCCACATTGGCTCTCTTCTGGAAGCTCCATGCGGGCGGCATAATAGCTCTTCTGGAAAGCTGGTCCACTCCCCTTGTTTTGTGTGAACCCTTGTTATATAGTTAAATAAATAACAATTTTTTTGTGTGACTTTAATGTAATTACTTTTATTTTATAATTATTAATCAACACATTATTTAACAATTATGATAAACTTTTTTTTATATAATTATTAATCCATTTACACATAAGCATTTATTTTAAATTTATTTTTTTAATGAATATTAATATGTACAGGTCATATGTAATATAAATTAGCTGTAGAATCAATAGATAACGCTTTAAAAATGACTGCATGTGATGTAACCTTACATGTTCGAGTCTCTATATATTATAAACGAGCTTCACCTGTGACTGCACTGATTGAGCAAGATCATTTCTTTTATTTGTCCACTTTCATGGACAAGTACTTTCTTCGGTGTAAATGCATTTAAAATCTCTTAACCTTTAGCAAAAGAGTTCATGATCTCAACAGCTCTCTCGCGAGAAGACACACATTCATGTGCACATGCTCCACAAACTCAGGATCAAAGCCTGAATTGACAAAGACACTCGATGATCAGCATCATGGTAGCAACAAAGCCAGATTGGAGTGGTTTGGTTTTGTCAACTCAAAACTAATCCTGTCACTAAATTTGTTCAGCTGCCATCATGGTACAGGCCCCTGGTGTTTCATGGTTTGTGTGTGTTGACGTGTGCATGCCGCCCTCTCTCCCCAGCTCAGCCCAATAGCATTCTCTCAGGAAGCCATAGCAGCGATGGTCTGCTGCAGATTGCCTCTGGGACGGGGCTGGGCTCACAGCAGAATGTTTTTTTTACCCCGGCCAGCCCTCCACGTACCATCACAGTAAGCCATCAGTGAACCTCCACCCAGCAGCTCCTCCTAGAGACCGAAAGCTTTTCAGCATCTCCTGCATTCAGTATTCAGAGCATGAGTAAATCTGATTGTGACAGCATGTCCGGTGTTAGACGTGCGCGCTCTGTTCTTTTGTCCACAGACGTCGCATCCACCTGGACGAGGAACAGTAACTTCACCCCCACTGTGCCTCACCATCAGAACGGCCATCTTCAGCATCACCAGCCCATGGCCCATCCAGCACACTACTGTGAGTGTCTCACCTCAGCCAGAACATATCATGGGAATACACTGAGCTCCAGTCTAGAGCTTTACAAGGGGCCTTCTGGATGTTATAATGAAGAAGGTGCAAGAGGCTGTGCCGTCACATCTGAAGCAAGCCATTGGGCACAGTGAATATAATAGGAATAATTTAAATTTATAAAAATGTAAATACAAAGCACAGAATTTCTGAAAAAACAAAACAGTTCATAGGGGCTCTATTATAGTTAAAAAAACAATAAATGAGTCGGTCACTCACAGTCAGTTACAGACAGTTACCATTTACAGACGGTCAGTCGCAGACAGACAGTTACAGATGGTCAGTCGCAGACGGTCAGTTCAGACAGACAGTTACAGATGATCAGTTACAGACGGTCAGCCGCAGACGGTCAGTTCCAGACAGACAGTTACAGACGGTCAGTTCCAGACGGTCAGTCGCAGACGGTCAGTTACAGATGATCAGTTCCAGATGGTCAGTCGCAGACGCGCAGACGGTCAGTTCCAGACAGACAGTTACAGATGATCAGTTCCAGATGGTCAGTTCCAGACGGTCAGCCGCAGACGGTCAGTTACAGACGATCAGTTCCAGACGGTCAGTTCCAGACGGTCAGCCGCAGACGGTCAGCCGCAGACGGTCAGCCGCAGACGGTCAGTTACAGACGGTCAGTTACAGACGGTCAGTTACAGATGATCAGTTCCAGACGGTCAGTCGCAGACGGTCAGTTACAGATGGTCAGTCGCAGACGGTCAGTTCCAGACGACAGTTCCAGACGGTCAGCCGCAGACGGTCAGACGGTCAGACAGGTCAGATCAGTACAGACGGTCAGACAGATCAGTTACAGATGATCAGTTCCAGACGGTCAGTTCCAGACGGTCAGCCGCAGACGGTCAGTTACAGATGGTCAGTTACAGACGGTCAGTCCAGACGGTCAGTTCCAGACGGTCAGCCGCAGACGGTCAGACGGTCAGTTACAGATAGTCAGTCGCAGACAGACAGTTACAGTTACTTTGGGCCCGTTGCTCCATCAATGAACTGTGTTCAATTATATATCAACTGTGATATTTTTCACATAGCTATGAGAAGTGTTGCATGCGGTTGTCGTGGTAGCGAGCAATACAGACATCGCCATTGTTTACAATACAAGCGGAGCACATGCCGCTGAGCTGAGGGGCGGGACGTTTAGACGCACACTAGAGGCGGTTTAGCCAATCACAACACACTGGACCAGCTAACCAATCAGAGCCCATTGAGTATTTCTGAGGGAGGGGCTTCATAAAACCAGGAGTGTTCATAAGAGAAGGGACAGAGCAATGTAGAATAAAGGTAAATTATGTGGAAAAATAATGCATTTAAAAAACAAAAAAGTACATTAATACATGTTAGACTGCACCCCATAAACACAATCAAGCCTAGAAAACAGTCAACCACCCCTTTAAAGTCTTTAATTTATGATTTTAATAGATAACTATTTGCAGTGCATCTCCATGGACTCAATCTGTGTTATTTTCTCTTCAGGGCCCGTTCACAACGACATCGCATTTCAGCCACCGATATCCAACCACTCTGGTGAGAGTTTAATTCTGTTTAGAGCTCATTTCAGTCGTCTTCGGGTGTCTAATGATCTCCTGATCTCCGGCAGCTCCAGATTACTGGTGCTCCATCGCTTATTTCGAGATGGACGTTCAAGTGGGCGAGACTTTTAAAGTTCCCTCCTCCTGTCCCATCGTGACCGTCGACGGGTATGTGGATCCGTCCGGAGGAGATCGCTTCTGCCTCGGCCAGCTCAGCAACGTCCACAGAACCGAGGCCATCGAGAGGGCAAGGTACAGCGCTCACAGTGATCACGAGTACACAGATGATTATTGGGCTTGGGGTGTGCCATATTGACAAAAATAATTGATCAATAACAATAATTAGAGGATATTTTGCTGAGTGGGCTATTGTGCTGGTATCTTAAGGACTACCGTGGACAGCTCACTCCTAAAAAATCGTATATTCTTCATATTTCTTCATATATTATATTTTGATATTCAACAGTTTTATATTGATTTGTACCTTTTATGGACATTTTTATATTAGGCAGTCAGTGCAAGCATCACTGAACAGTGTCCATAAGAGCTTTTAGTTCATATTTGGAAATATTACTGATATTTTATACAAGTTTACTCGACATTTCTTGACACAGAATCATAGTTTCTATTCATTTTCCACTGATTTATGCGATCTGATGAGCATTAACTCAAATTACGCGATCATCCCTGTATGAATGAATGAATGAACGAATGGCCACACGTCTGCCATCTCTCTTAATGAGGACATAAATACATTAACAACATCTCCAGAACTGCTCTGAGAGTCACTTCATGAGTATTTTACCGATTTCATTGGAGTAAAACTAGCATCACACAGAACAGTAAAAGTATTCACGGCAACCCGTCAAAACTAAAATTATTACAACTTTATTTTTTAAAGTAATGATCAAACTAAATTTCTTCCATGTTTTAATTTTAATAATAAACCCCATTTGTTTGCATTACTAAATAAAGTTTGATTTTCATTAATTTAAAGATAAATTAAATGTTTTATGCCTTCATTTGATAACTCGACCCCACAGAATTTATGAGGAAAAAGAAAACATTTAATAAGGCTATTTTAAGAATAAGTTGGAATAAATTTATTTTATGTTCAAATAATTAGACATGCTACAACACAGAATTTGGTAACAATAAACATGGTGAAAGAAAATAAAACATTTCATAGAGCCCTAAAACATGTCATTTTTTTAACCCTTTAATAAACTAATATGAAGTTGTATAAGTTTCATGATTTTAATTAGACATGTTTTTATTAATAAAATTTTATTTAAAAATTTTTACAATTAAAAAGTATTCCAGAAAAACTTGACAGGAAAAAAATTGAATTTTGGAAATAATAAAACATATTTCTTATGGCCCTATATTTAACATATGATTATGATTATATGAAGGTTATAATATTTGTATTAATTTTCTAGACACTTTACGTGGATAAATGTATATTGGATTAAAGTAATATGGACCGGGAGACTATAAAGAGTGGATAAAGATTTTCAATTTCACAAAGTGTTTAACAAACTAATGTTATGTTTATGTTCACCTAAACTACAAAAGGGCTTTTAGTGTATTTGTTGTTGTATTTAATTTGTTTTTGTAAAATGTAACTTTATAATTGCCTTTTTTTTAATCGTATAATTATTATAACACCTAAAATAAACTCTGAGACATGAATGTATTTAACCCGCAGTTACAAATGCATAAATGTTTTGATATATTAAACATAAAACGTTGAATCCTGTTATTTGAAATTATTTAAATTGTATTAAAAAAAACTTAAATGTGAAATTAAAACCGCCAGTAGGCGGCAGCAAGTCACGTTTAAAATAGTGAGTCAATTGCGATTGAACCGAATCATTAAACGAGTGATTCATTCAAGGTTAGTTCACCCAATAATTTTAATTGTCATTATTTACTCACCCTGATGTCGTTTCAAACCGGTAAGACCTCTGTTCATCGTCAAAACACAAATTAATATTTTGTGATGATATCTGAGAGCTCTCTGACCCTCTATAGATCCTAACACGATCAAGGTCCAGAAAAGTACCAAGATGATCGACAAATTAGTCCATGTGACATCAGTCTGTAATATTACGAAGCCACAAGAATACTTTTTGCACAAGAGAAACAATGGAGAAGAAAATGTGGAATAAAATCGTTATTTTTGTTTTCTTTGCGCAAAAAGTATCCTTGCTGTCTATGGGAGGGTCAGATATCATCAAAAATATCTTAATTTGTGCTAATTTGTTGAGGTCTTACCGGTTTGGAAAGACATCAGGGTGAGTAAATAATGACATAATTGTTATTTTTGGGTGAACTAACCCTTTTAGGAACGAAACACCGTCATGTTGCTCATTGACGCAAAACTGGAATTATAATTTTTTTCTCGAAAATAGAGCAAAAATAGGTAATATGGTGTCTAAAATTTAAGTCTCTTAATATTAATTTCTTGTTTTTTGAACTATTGTAAAAAAAAAAATATATAAAAAAAAAAATCAATACCACATTTGTAATTATGGTAACTTTTGGAGAAAAAATGGCACTCTTTGTGTAATATTGATTAACCATATGAAATTATATAAATATATAAATATCTGTATGTAGATATCATATATTCAAGTTGTTTGTTCATTTTTCTAACCCTGAACAAAAAATGAAAAATTAAGCTGAATTCTTGGTTTTTGTTTCTTGGGGAAAAAATGAGAAAACGAGCCGTTTTCTAATTTTTCTACTTTCAATGTTAAATTTAAAAAACTAGTGACCGAATGATACACAGATTTATATACATTTTCTGCCTCCATATCTTGATTTTTGTGATTATTCTAAATGTATTTTAATAGAAACACACTCTAAATGCGCACTCGTGTAATGTAAGCGTGCTCTCTGTAGGGGTGTTTTAAATGGTCTTTGCAAAATACTTCATAATGTCAAATCGCACATCATTAAAACACAATTATGATATTATCGCAGACGATATACGTATATTACACCCCTATATTGGGCTTGATCTGATGTGTTTTCAGACTGCACATCGGGAAGGGTGTCCAGCTGGAGTGTAAAGGCGAAGGCGACGTTTGGGTTCGCTGTCTAAGCGATCACGCCGTCTTCGTCCAGAGCTACTACTTGGATCGGGAAGCCGGCCGCGCTCCTGGAGACGCTGTGCACAAGATTTACCCCAGCGCATACATCAAGGTTAGAACGAGAAGGACGTCAGGCTTGACAGAAAGATTCAGGAAATATTTGAGATACCTTGAATGGGGGGGGGCGATATGACCAAAATCTTATATCACGATATGACAAAATATCACGATAACAATATATATCACGATATAGTGATTTTTTTTTTCTTTTAAAGAGGTTTTTATTATATTAAAATCTTTAATACCATATAATTTTCATAATCCTTGTCACCAATGTCAATATCAAACTAATACAAGCCTAAAGAGAGAAACTCAACCTCACTGAAGATAATAAACAGTCAGTGATGAAATAAGGATAAGAAACGAATTGCAAGCAATAGAACAAAAAACTACAATAAATAAGAAACACTACATACATTGTGTAAATTAATTAGTCTTCACTGTGTTAATTATATCTATGATAGATATAATTAACATGTGTATTATGTATAGATTCTATACATATTATAAATATATCATTATTATTGTTATTTATTCTGATTAAAGTTACAAAAGTGATTTATTCAAGAGAGCTTTTCTAGCAGTGTGCTATGATTAACATGAACAGAATATTGGAACGCTTCCCCTTTAAGAGCGAAGTCCGGATCTAATACACTGTTACATTGCGTTTTCTCTTTCTGCCGTTTACTCGCTCTTAAGACCTAAATCACTGTGTTAACGAGGATACTTGCAAAGACGGGGATTCTGACGCATATAAGTGTGTTTATGTAATTGTTCAAAGTCGGCAAAAAAGAAAAAGCGCTCCTCTCACAGAAAGAGACAGCGCACGCATATAACTCTGTTGTTTGAGTTTCAACGGTGCTTAAAAACGCGTTGTTTTTAAAATGTCAGATACTGCGTGATGTACTAAGAACCAGTGTTTGCACACACTTGGCGCAGAACCCTCGTTTAGTAACGAGCTCCTGGTTTTGTGCTCGTTCTGTTTCCCCGTCACGCGGCGTATAAAGATCAGTCACTCAAATGATGAAAATGTATTACTGTAAACAATGTATTTTGCGACACCACGATATAAACGATAGAACATAATATGAAACGATAGACTTTTTAATTTCGTCCATCCGATATATATCGTCATATCGCACAGCCCTAATCTTGAAGCATTTTCACTACCATAAAATATCAGAAGTAGAGAAAACTCACAACTTAAGGCAACCCGCAGGTGGGTTTTGTTAGGGAGTTATAGTTAAAACCCATGGACCTGGTATGATGCTCAAAGACCAGGAGTCAGAGAGGCGATTAATTCCTGAAGCAGTTTACTGGTAGGCTAAGACTTTACTAATTGTGTCATAAGAGACAGTGTGGCATATCTGATTCAAAGACGCATAGACACATCAGGACATGGCTGTACATGAGCAGCTTTTTATCAGTATGTCACTATGCAGGAGTAGAAGTACAGAATAAATCAGGATTAATATCTTTTTAAGCACACACGTAAGTCTCAGAGACGGTTGCTCCGTAGATGGGAGGTCATCCTGACCTCTTGACATGGCTCGGTGACCTTTAGGGATGAAATAGATCTCGGCATGTAAAGCATAAGGTTACGCATTTCACTCTTGCCGCACTGCTCTAATGAAAGACCAAAAACATCTATCTGTAATTGTTATTATAGATGGCACCACTATCTTAAAGGATTAGTTCAAATTAAAATGTCCTTATTTACTCACCCCCATGTCATCCAAGATGTTTATGTATTTCTTTCTTCAGTCGATTTGATGAAGACGTTCCAGGGTTTGTATCCATATAGTTCGTTTCAATGGACTCCAAACGGTCAAAATTACAGTTTCAGTGCCGCTATAAACGATACCAGACGATGAATAAGGGTCTTATCTAGTGAAACAATCGGAGTATCTAGTGTAACAGTAGTGTACACTTATCTAGTGTAACAATCACATATTATATATGTGACCCTCTCTGTGAAATCCAGGCTAAAGTCTCAAAATCTAATTATGAGATAACGAGCATCAGAGTTTTATTTCTACCATTAATTTCAATCTTTGACATGAACTTACTCAGTCAATACTAAAGATATGAAGGGTCAATTTTCACAGAATATTCTTTACCTTATGAAGTATGATTTTTTTGTAGAAAACAGTAAATCACAAAAAAATGCCTTTAGCTGGGTTTTCACAGAGAGGGTCACATATGGATCTAGTTTTAATAATGATAATTTTAGTGCCTTTAGTACATCAAGTTAAACAAAACGAGTTGAGTTTTTAAAAATATCTTATGTTAATTTATTTTATTTCAAATAACTAATTATGGTTTTTGTTTTGGATTTAGTTAACAATGCTGACGCTGGTTTCAGATTATCTGTTAAACATGTTCTGTGCCTTCATCAAACTTAATTTCTATAAACTCAAAAAATTTATGTTTTTTTACTCGTGGATCCAAAATCAATAAGCTGATCTATGTCATTACATTATAGAGATGTAGTGGTTTCTTGTGTATCGGTTTGTTGGGCAAATTAAAAAGGTTGTATACGAACTGAATTGGAAGAAACTAATCACTGTAAGGGTCACTTGTAAAATAATTAAATCTAATCCGAACACTACACGAGGCTAAAGCTATTAATTGTGAATAAACCGATGCAGCCTGTTAGTAAGACCATCACAAACAAACATGGCTGAGCCTGAGCTGCTGGTTGTGTCCTGCAGGTGTTTGATCTGCGTCAGTGCCACAGACAGATGCAGCAGCAGGCGGCGACGGCACAAGCAGCGGCGGCCGCTCAAGCAGCAGCGGTGGCCGGAAACATCCCCGGCCCCGGATCCGTGGGAGGCATCGCTCCTGCTATCAGTAAGTGCTCCTGCTGCTGAGTGCTGACGCTCCAGAACTGCACTTTACGTTTGCCATTCAGACACTTCTGACATTGATATAGACCGCTCGTATGAATTGTGCAAAAGCTTATTTGAACTGTATAGTTGCTTAAATCGCAGATCTGAATAGCATAGATATTAGTGTTATTTCAAAACAAAGATGTTACCTGAACAAGTGGAGTTCTGTTGTAATGATCAGAATTCTCCAGAATGATTTCTGCTGCTGTGGTATTATTTATGGAAGCTTGTTTCTAACACGCAATACACATTAAAGGTAACTGAGACTGAATTAAATTCTGACCTTTTTTCTAGCCGTTGCAAGTTTAGATATCACAATTTACCGACTCTTTGAATTGCAAGTTTAGATCTAGCAATTGCAAGTTATGCATTTCAAATTGAGTTTTATCTTGCAACGTTTGCTGTTTATATCTCAAGTTTTTACTTTTGTCTCAGAATTCTCAGTTTTTCGCTCCCAAATATACCCCCCTCAATTCTTAGCTTACATATTTTTTCTATACAGTAATTTTTATAAAAAAAAAAAAAAAAAAAAAAATTTTTAATTGAGTTTCTCCCTGCAATTTTAAATTTTCAGATTTTATCTCAATTTTGTTTTGCATATATATTTTTTTTTTTCAGAATTCTGAATTAATCCTGCAATGTTTTTTCATCTTGCAATTAAAAAATTTTTTTTTTTTTTTTAATTCTGAGCTTACATCTTGCAGTTTTTTTTCTGACGCAGAATATAAAACAAGTTAATTGCAACGTTTCTCTCACAAGTCTCGTTTGTGTTTAACTGTGAATTTATCTCTCAATTCTGACATTTTTACTGAGAATTTTTATTAAACCTTACATTCTGCAATTTGTACTTTCTCCTAGACTTCTCTCAGGATTGTAGAAAAAAAGTCAGAATTGTGCAATTAAAAAGCTGCAATTACTTTTAAACTGCCATTCGTATTGCATGGCAGAAACCAGCTTCTATAGTGCTGAATCTGTTTGGTGTGAAGTGCACGGTTATCATAGATTCACTGAGGTATTAATCGGTCCGGTAGGTTTGTCTGCGGCTGCTGGTATCGGTGTGGACGACCTCCGCCGGCTCTGCATTCTGCGCATGAGTTTCGTCAAGGGCTGGGGTCCCGATTACCCCCGACAGAGCATCAAAGAGACGCCTTGCTGGATCGAGATCCACCTGCACCGTGCGCTGCAGCTGCTGGACGAGGTTCTGCACACCATGCCCATCGCCGACCCCACGCCGCTGGACTGAGATCAGCCCCAGTACAAACCCAGTACCGCCGAACTGTGTGAATGAAGCAGAGATCTATACGGCTGCGTTTACTGCTTTTGTTCTTGTAACATTCAGACCTTGACGTGCACAGGACCCAGTGTTACATATCTATATGCAAACGTGAGGTTGCCAGAGGTGCATGCTGGGATTCGGTTGAGTCTTCAAGAGCTGTTTAAATGAATTTGTTCCCAGACATTTGCTTCATGCTGTTTCTTCACCAGCCTGTAGTGTCTCCCGTTATATCTAAACAATGTCATTTTCATTTGATGATCATCTCTCAATGCAAACCTGAGTCTCAGGCCGAACGTTTAAAAGGTCTGGAAGCACGATGGAAATCATGTAGCATTGCCGTGTTTGGGTTAAAGGCGTTTGGACTCGCAGTCGTATTAGCGGGTGATGCATGTGCAGAAGACATGCGTTTTCTCTCCAGCTTCTCGCTAGCAGCTGATTGGCTCGTCGTCGTCTTTTATTTTTCTGTGCAAGTTTCTCTCTGTATACTGCTAACATAATCATAGCTAGACGTATTAACGGTTAGTCTAAACTCATACACGCGATAACAACCGGCTTTGTTCTGAATGCTTTTACTTTTAGCCATGTATTTGTTCTAGCTCTTTATGCATGTTTGGTTTTCTTTCTATCTTTCAGTTTCTCTTCTTTTACAGAAAAACAAGTTGGCCTCAGTGCTAAGATGTTTGCTTTAACAGTTCGCCCAGAATGAAAACTAGCTGAAAATGTTCACACCCTCAGATTAGGATGAGTTTGTTTCTTCATCAGGTTTGTAGAAGTGTGTCTCAGCAATGGATGCTCTGCAGTGAATGGGTGCCGTCAGAATGAGAGTCTGATAAAAACATCACAGCACTCCAGTCCATCAGTTAACATCTGGAGAAGACCAAAGCTTTAAAGTTTAGAGCTGTTTTGTCTTGTAAACGCTGCAGATTTCTCTCCTGATTCAGACCAGAACACTTTTTCACTGCAGCAAGCGTTATTATGGGTTCGTATTTGAGTTAAAAACGTCTTAATGCTGGGTTTGTTTCATCTTTTGTCTTCTCCAGATGTTAACTGATGGACTGGAGTGCTGTGGATTATTGTGATGTTTTTATCAGACTCTCATTCTGACGGCACCCATTCACTGCAGAGCATCCATTACTGAGACACATTTCTCCAAACCTGATGAAGAAACTCATCTTCATCTTGAATATTAAGGAAATTCTCATTTTCAGGTGAACTGTTCCTTTAATGCGGTTTAACGGCTGATTTTCTGGTCAAAGGTCACAAGGGCTCTAAAGATGCTTTTACAGTAAACCGATGCATTCACACTTTTATACCATTAATCTCCATGCCCGAGAATATCAGTTATTCATATAATAAATGATGGCCATGTATTGATACGAGATGAACTGGAACGGTGTTTTGATGTGAACTTTGAAAGCCATATGAAATGAACTTTATGGGAAATATGATGTCAGTATTATTCAGCGTTTGTGGTTTTCTCTGTAAAACGACAGACTTACTCTTGAGATGTCATACGGCGGCTATTTAGACCATCATATCAGATGACAGATCAATACTTCATGAATGAGAAGAGTCCTCAAATAGCTCGTACTTTAGCAGGTTATCAAATACAGTGTAATATTACATTGATTCTGAAGTCTTCTGTATTTCATATTTACTGTTTTTGCACTTGTGCTTTTCACATCAGAGCTAAATCTAAATTAAAAATCATCATAAATGTTGTAAGTAAACGGGATATGTTTAGGCCAGGTCTCGATTTGATCCTGAAAGCTTTGGTAGAAAAATAAATATGTATTTGGCTGTTTTGTTAACATTAACAGCAGAGCATTACATTGACATTTTAATTAAAGTTATAAACACACAACTTATTCATTTGTAACGTGCACTGATGACAAAACTATATAAATACATCATTTATTCAAAAAATAAAACAAAATTATCACAATTAGACTGTTTGTTTCATAAAACTATTTGAACAAATAAGCCAGTTTATAGTTATTCTCACTTATTGTCCTTTGATTTGGTTTAAAATAAGTCCGACTAACTGAAATAAACCTGGCTTTGTTAAACTTGTTTTATGAAACAGGCCCCAGGAACATAAACTAAGTATTAAAATATTTACTAAAAATGTGGATAATGTTAGTTTGATAACTTAGACATTTTATATTTTAGCTAGTGCTGTAAATCTATAAAAAAAATGAACTGCAGTTAATGAATGCACAAAGTATATTTTTAATATTTGTTTAATGCCATGTTTTTTGTATGACTGAAGGCCAGTATCACGAGAACCATGTCTTTATTAAATAGTTTTTCCCTCTTAATATTTAGCCATTGACTAGCCATTCAACATTACAGTATAATTGAGGGATATCAATTTTAACATTTATTAGACACTAAAAACATTGTCCTGTTTTGACGCAAAATATTGAGGCAACTGTTTGCAAGATTTTATATTTTGAACTCAACCAGTTGAGTATATGTATATTATTTAATAATATTAATATTGTCTTGGTTTTATCAACAAAAAATTGCATTCGACTTTTGAATATTGTAAACTGTGTTTGACCAATTAGACACCCTTAAGTTATGTCAACAATTCTCCATATAACCCTAATATACATCTCTAATCACCATAACTCTCATATTCTCTTCTGAATCCACGAACATGAACTCGTGAATAAAAACAGTTTCAAATGTTCCTAGTAAAGTCCCATTCAAAGCATGCTTCCCTATTTCTACACAAAAAACATGACAAAACGTTCAATTGTTTTGCATTCGCTTTAAATGTGAGCAAAAATGCAAAAACCTATAATTGCACGATTATAAGTGTTTAAGCAATGCTTCATAAAGTCAAGCCAACAAATGAAGAGTTTCTTCAGAATCTCCAACACATCCGGATTTCCTAAAATCTTTCATTTTTCAATCTGATTTTAGAGTAACAAAGCATTTATGTGGCACTAGAGTTTGTCACTTTATGAAAATGCATTTTTATTTCTCCTGATTCTTCTTCATTTCTACTCTTACGCTCCACGGGCAAAATCAACAGCGGTCAGGTTCGGATCGAGTCATTTCATTTTGTGACTGAACACAACAGGTCCTCGTTTCAACAAGAAAAAGTTTATTAATTGAAAGACAAGCCACAAATTTAAGAAAACGACACTAATAAGCTAGCCTGAGCTCAAGTCTGAAATATTCAGAAAAAACAAACTACATGTGTCTTGGATAATTCCTATATTTTCCTCATATTGACACACTAAATGTTAATATATCATTTTATAAATATAAAAGTTCCCCGGTTTTGTTATCCTTCATGTAAAATACACAATACAAATCACTCTACACATATTAGTAAGCTTTTACCAATTTTCAGAGGATATAATTTACTAAGAGGTAAACACACAAAAGGGAAAAAAATACATATGTACTGTATATGTAAGGAACATCATCCAAAAACGATAAAGAGAGCGAGAGAAGGGGGGAAATATCACACCTTTTTTACACTTTCAAACATATCTGTCATTAAACTGCTTAAAGTAAGGGACTGTAAATAAATATCCTTCCATTTTATCTCAATATTTACATCTAGGACTTCAGTTCTGAGCTCTCTCAGAGTACCACGATGCTTGTGCTTGCATGTGAACGCGCTACAGCAGGCCACGACTCGACGTCAACAGTCAAACGGCACTTAAAATATCCCAAACAAAACCTTGAAATAAGACACCAAGCATGTCACTCCACGTACAATAGAAAGAAACCAAAAGCTCATGATGATAGTGCAGTGGAGTCCCAATATAGTTCGGGTTCACGTCAGCAGTTGAATCAGTTTGGGTGCCGTTAAACGGTGCATATGTGTCAAAGGTGAGCGTGGCGTTTGGGGAGACGTCCGTTGGCTTGTCCTGGTTCTGGAGGTCTTGGTGAAATCAAAAGGCACTGAAGTCTCTAGTCAGTGAAGCTGCTCAGGGGTTGATATGTTGATATCAGAAAAACGGTTGAAAAGCTTGCATTGATATCCAGAGATACGTCCATTGAGGATTTCCAATTTTAGTGTCTAACCAAAACAATGCAACGACTTTCCAAATCAAAAGTATGTGAACCCGCGAAGTTTTGGCAAAGTTTGAGTAGAAACAGGCATGTGGTTTGAAATGAACGCACTGAACCATTTTATACTTTCTGGCACGTCGTCCGAAAGCCACACTCATGATATTCTAGCAGCACGAGAAAAAGGCATGCAAGACCAAAAGCACTTCGAGTAGTCATCGCACACGATCAACACATCTACCGAACGATCCGACAGCGAAGTCCAGGCACGAGGACAGAAGAAAAACCAAACCGAACCAAAGCTCTTCTGGAGGAACCAAAACGCAAATCAACTCGTTTCTATGCGCGAGTACAAAAAACCATAAATCACATAATCTCAGAAAGAATTCATCAGCTGTAGAAAATCTTTAGTAACTGGTCGTTACGCTTCAAACGGTGACTTTCACAGATTGCACACGTAAATATAAATCAACATCACGATGATCAGAAAACTGACCGAATCTCTTCAACGATCAGGACGTTCATCCCCACTTTAAAAATAAGATTCATAATACATTGAAAAAAAAAGATGCATAAAACAACATGATACGGCTTCTGCGCTCGCCGTCGCTCTCTGAAAATAATGTCAGTAGTGAAGAACAGAACGCAGTTTCCAGTGTTTTCCACAATAGTACAGCAGTTTACGACAGGTCAAGTATAAAAGTGATCCGACTTCATCCTGAACTTTCCTAACGGATGCTGTGATCTGTCCATCAGGTTAACGTCACAGCAAACCAACAACAAGCTAGATCTATTACTAAATCAAACGCCATCGTCTATTCATGCAGATTACACTAATCGTGCACGCGAACGAAGAATCGCATCCAGACGACTAGCTTGTGTTTACATAATATACGTGTGTGTGTGTGAATGAAGTTTATTTGCAAAAACTTGTTTAAAAACAAACAAAAAATTTATTCTGTTGTTTTTGAGTTAGTTAGTGGTATTTTTGTTATATTTTCTTTATACCAAATAAAAGATTACTTGGAATGCACAATGAAAAAACATGATTTTTGAAAATTGTAAAAAAATTATATATATATATATATATATATATAGATATATACACATACACACACACGCATGCATATTGAATAAAAATGGTATGTTTACATATATATAAATATATGAATATAAATATACACAGTACACATGTAAACAAAAACACATTTTGGATGCGATTAATCGTTTGATAGCACAAAAAAAAAGAAAAAAAAAAAAAATGATAGGTCTCATTTATCACATGATTCAGTACAATTTACGTAAATGTTTTGATTCTGAAATCTGCTTGTTTGTGAATCTCTTTATCTAAACTAATATTGATCAACGATTGGTCCACGAATCGTGATGTGGAGGGCAGCTGATGCGAACTCAAACGAAAGTGAAACGACAGCAAAGAAGAGACACAATCCCGTCAGGATTCGTGTTTAAGACCGGCGGTGCCGGAGTGAGGTAGGGCGACAAGATACACACGACGACAAACACCTCGGCCGAACGCACGCTTTCACACACACACACACACACACACACACACACACACACACACACACACACACACACACACACACATAGTAAAAGACGAGTGTGACAGCAAACCACGAGCCTGAATGTTCAGATCCCAAATCCAGCCACGTGTCCACCGCGATCACTCTCTGGCGGGGGCTTTTCAGTACAAGCGACGCTTCGGACCAAATGAAAAGCTGTTGTTGGGGTTAAGGCACTAAGATGAACCCGAGGTACAGAAAATCCCTGACATTCGCTCTGTTCGGCAACGAAGCTTCGAAGCGGCCCAGGACAGCATGTTGTCTCTTGCTCGTGTGTTTTTGGTCCAGTTAGTGAAAAGGAAAGACCCACAACACCGTTCCCACATGCAGCATATACGTACAATGACCAAAAAAACTATCGTTTTCAAGCTACCAGTCGACTACAAACAGAAGGCGATGTAAAGTACAGACGGTGAAGGAGCTTCGATTATAGCAGCACAGATACACAGAGAGACGTTCCACTCCCGAACCAAAGAGCAAACGTTTGGATCGATTACATCTGAACAATGACCAGTACAGTAACGGAGAAGGGATTCATATTGACTACGCATTCTTCAGTCAAGAAAAATATTAAGATATGTCTTGTTTTCTGTCAAAAAATGGGTTCGTTTTTGCTAAAACAAGCAGAAATATCTGCCAATGGAGTAAGAAAAATCATCTCGTTTAGCCTTTGAATTAAGATGATTTATTATTATATTATTTCTTGCCCCATTGGCAGATATTTTTGCTTGTTTTAAGCAAAAACTAACTAAATGTAGATTTTTTTGTTTTTGAAAACAAGACTTAATATCTTAAATAATTTGACTTGTACAGTAAATGCATCGTGATTGAAGAATGTTTATTCCAGAAAGCTAGACCTGATTTTTGCGGCGTGTGGAACTAGTGGCTTGGATTTGAGTTCTGGGTCGTCCAGAAATGCTTTCTTTAATCCAGGTCAAACTAAAGTGCACTTCCATAACATACTACACATGATTCTTTAGGACTTCTTAAGATAGTGTACTCAACCATGAATATGAACTAAAATTATCTCCGTATTTAGTCACCGCTTGAGTGCACTAGTGTATGAAAGAGGGTTCAAGTGTACTACAAGTGCTTACTAAATACGTTTTTAAAGATAGTACACTGCAAATAAATGATTTTTGTCTTGTGTTTTCTAGTATAAATATCTAAATTCTTGAATCGAAGATGTGTTTACTGTACAAGTTAAAAGACTTAAGATATTGTGTCTTGTTTTCTGTAAAAAAATATCAAAATTGTGTTAGTTTTTGCCATAAAACAAGCATAAATATCTGCCAATGGGGCAAGAAATATCATCTTGTTTAGCCTTTGAATTAAGATTATTTGTATTACACCATTGGCAGATATTTGTGCTTGTTTTATGGCAAAAACTAACAAAATTATGATCATTTCAAAACAAGATTTGAAATAATTTTACTTGTCAAGTAAACTCATCTTGATTCAATGATGTTGAGATATTTATACTAGAAAACAAGACAACAATACTAAGTAAGAGAATGATTTAAAAGCTCATTTTAGTTCATATTCATTCATTATCTTAAGAAGTACTAAAGCATCAGAAATAGAGCACTTACAGAAGTGCATGTTTTTGACCCGGGAACATCAGGGCTTTAAACTTTACTCTCAGCATCGCATCACATCCTACAGATGATTACTAGAGCTTCCGGATGATCCCACGAGTCCGGACGTAGTGAAAGCACAGATGGGGATAAGCCCGAAGCGGACGGCGCTTCAGACCGAGGCGTACATGTTTCCCACGCTGCCGCAGTGGCGGATGGTGCTGGTTCCGGTCGAGCTGAGGATGTGCTCGCTGTGATCGCCGGCGCTCGGGGGCAAAGCGCTGAGCATGTTGGGTTGAACTACGCCCACCACCGTGCTGCTGCCGTCCTCCATGGCTCCCACCTGCAGCACCTGGATGACCTCCGTCTCCGCTTTCTCCCGCTTGGCCAGAGGCTCGTCCGAGTCCTCCATCTCCTCGTCCAAATCACTGTCCATCTCGCTGCCCTCGTCTAGCGGACGGCAGAATCTCATTCACAACCCAGTTCACTTCAACACTGCAATTTTTCATTTTTGGGATAGTTCACCCAAAAATGTAAATGTGATGTTTATCTGCTGACCCCCTGCAGGGCATCCAAGATGCAGGTGACTTAGTTTCTTCAGTAGAACACAAACGAAGTACACACGATGACGGTCAATGGGACCCACGGCTTTGAACACAGACCGATCGTTTCGTGTCTTTAGACCTCAATGTATCGTCACGAGCAGTGTTGGGGAAAGTTACTTTTAAAAGTAATGCGTTACAATATAGCGTTACTCCCTAAAAAAAGTAACTAATTACGTTACTTAGATACTTTTTATGGAAAGTAATGCGTTACATTACTTTCGCGTTACTTTTTAAATATGAGCAGGGCTTGATTGTTTGTTTTTAATACAAGAAGTTATATTTATAGCAAATATAAAAGCCTTTCACACCAAAAAGTGTAATGAATAAACCTCAGACTGAAGGACGAGTAAATCACGTCTGTACAGAAGAACACAGGAGAAGTTCAACACTCTTCAGCAATAAAAAACAATATTAGTTTATCTAAAGTAATTTGTTATTATTAGTATGGTTGAACTGATCATCAAAGGTCAGCAGCAAACACATCGGTTAATAAAATGAGATTAGATATATTTGTGTTGTTTAACATATTTAATTATTGCAGGTTTGCGTCATATTCTGAGTTTGTATTTCACTGTTTTAATTCATTTTGATGAATACTGAATCTGTTTTTGCGAGTGGGATGAATTAATACACATTCATATTTAGTCTAGATTAGATCTACAGTAAGATCATGTTCACACGGCGCACTGTCATCAATAAATGGAGAAAAATAACTCAGATATTTTCTAGTAAATTAAAAAGTAATGCGTTACTTTACTAGTTACTTGAAAAAGTAATATTATTACGTAACTCGCGTTACTTGTAATGCGTTACCCCCCCGACACTGGTCACGAGCCGCAGGGTTTAATTTGGTTTTGTCTGAGCATGTTTATTTGTCTCTCAAGCCGTGGGTCCCATTGACTGCCATTATATGACTGACAGACTGCAACGGTTTGAGTTAAACATCTTCGTTTGTGTTCTACTGAAGAAACAAAGTCACCTACATCTTGGACACCCTGCAGGGGGTCAGCAGATAAACATCACATTTTCATTTTTAGGTGAACTATCCCTTTAAACAAAATGTAGGGCAATATAGCTTGATTTGATCATTAAAGATAAAAATGGACAACCTATTCTTCAATGGACCACCAGCATGGTCTCTATTAGTCAGAATCACATAAGTTTAATTCAATTAAGAGGGATTAGTGATGTCAGCCAAAAAGAAAAACATAATGTGTGATGATGAATCCCGATATACCAAAAATGGCCTTATGATGGAGGAACACAAACAGTACAGCAATCTGGTCTCTGAAAGGAAAGCGACCCCCCGCTGGTCTAAAGTGTCTGGGCTCGTTAGTCTGGACTGTAATTATGTAACTCTGGGTGAATGAGGTCTGAGCTTACCTTTGTCGATGTTGGCAGGTGACATGGTATTCAGGTCCTGAAACTGAGAAAGACGGAGCAGCACAAAGAAATGGTCATTAGAGAGAAAGCCTGACTTCATGACTCTTTCCAGCTCACGCTGAGCTCCACCAGCAGCTCCGTCTTTACCTCTCCCATGACCCCGATGGGCGTCTCTCCCGTCGCTTGTGCGACGCGGTGCTCCACCAGATAGAACATGTACTCGTCGTACAGCAGCCGGATCAGGTGGAAAGAGCCGAAACTCGCCGCGCTGCGAAGGGTCAGATCTCTGATGACCATCGAGCTGCACGAGTCCCACGAAACATGCAAGAAAAAAGCACAGTTGACGCTTCGCTCTTAAAGGATTCGGTCACTTCCAGAATAAAGTCTCCGGTCGGAAAGAAAGGAAGGTTTTGGAGGAAAACATGCCAGGATTTTCTCCATTTAGTGGACTTTAATGAGGATCACCGGGTTGAAGGTCCGAGCTGCAGCTTCAAAGGGCTTTACACAAACCATATTATCAACAGCATCATATCACGATATTACCGCGGTCACATGACGATATGAAACGAGAGGTCTTTTGAGCAAAACATACACGTAAACTCTTATTCTAACATAAAAGGTGTTTAAAGTTGTGTTTGTGTCTGTCAAAGGACAATATAATCTCTTCATCAAGTCGAGTGCACTTGGTTCAGACGATCAGCTCGTGATCCGTGTTTTCTGTCTCAGAATGAACTCCTTTATTACACGTGATGTGAGTTTAACACGCGTTTGGGAACCAAGTTATGCTTTATTTCAGCCGCAGATGATTACAGCGTTTCGTGTCTGTTTCCACTGAAGCTGGAGCTTTCCTTCAAAATAAAAGCGCAGTGCAGAATATGAATTACTGACAGCGAGCGTTTAAATGAGTCCAAATTCAAAATATCTCTTTAAGTGTAGAAATGAGGAAATAAGTTTTGTGATTTCCCTACTGTAGTGTAAAGCATAAATAATATTCATATTCATTTATTTTACAGTGCAATTGTTTTACAATAAATAGCTATTACTGTCATTGTTGTTATTATATTCTAATTAGTTTGTCTTCCTGAAACAGCAGTGTGAATGTAATTTAGACTGAGACAGTAGATCACTAGTTCCCGTTCTTAGTTAAGAAACATGGGATGCAACTCTTAATTGTGAACTCTCAAAGTGCATTAAATAAATTTGAACTTTTTAAAATATACAAAATTGTAATTTTTTCCCCTTTTTTTACATTTTGCGATGAATATCATATCATGGACTTCATCTCGCAATATTATCGTATCGTGAGATTTTAATATTGTTACATCCCTACTCTACGAGATCCCAGCCGAGGAATAAGGGTCTTGTCTAGAGACACGATCGGCCATTTTCTATTTTTGTATTATTAGCCACAAATGCTCGTCTTGCAATAGCTTGACCTCGTGTGTTATGTAATTACGAGTGACGTTTCTAATGCGGGATCGTGTAGAGCCCATTTGAAGCGGCGAAGTCCACTCTATGGAGAAAAATCCTGGAATATTTTCCTCAAATTGATTTCTTTTCAACTGAAGAAAGAAAGACATGAATTTTCGGGAAAGGTTATTCTGGAAGTGAACCAATCCGTTATGTGTGTAGGAGAGATTCTGGTGCGGGCTTCAGTAAGATTGGTTCAGTTGGTTGGTGGGATCATGTGGATCCAAGCATGTGTTCAATGGAACCGAGTGTGAAAACAGCCTAAGAGTCTTGCCTGTAGAAGGACCACTTGAGCAGGAACTGGCGTGCAGCTTTGGGGAGGGTGGGTCTATCCTCGTACGGCTTCAGTATTTGAGTGACCACGTTGTCCAGCCAAGCGGCCCACTGCTCCAAGGAGCTCTGCTGCTGAAGGGTGGCCTTGAAATCCAGCTCGAGGCGTTGAACTACGCCCTCTTCACACTGGCACACCCACGAGGCCTGCTCCTGCACGTCATCATCAACAAGTCAGAGCAGCACTACAATGCATCTTCTAAGACTGGAACAGGCTGCACTAACTAAACTATATTAACATTTACTATAGAACCATTATTTCACCAATAAACATCTCTATCTAAATTAATGATTTATTATCTCCGCAAGCGATCGCAGTTTGAGTATAGTTCTGTGTAAATAGATAAACCGCGCTGTCAGCAGTTTTCATAATTTAGAATGACAAAAACATTTTAATAATTCTGATAAAACAGTTAAGAAATGCAATAAAATACGATGTTTTGTTTGTTATAGCTTATTTCAATATTCCAGAGAATATTATTCAGTGAATTATTCTTCACTCTTTAGTCTATTAAACAGCGTTTAAACCTAAAACTGTAGTTTAAAATGAAGTTGATATGACTTTGGTTTTTTGTTGTTGTTAAGACGACCCAAAGCTTCAGTTATTTATTTACTTTATAACAGTAAATAATATCGGTTCTGCATATCGGTTACATAAACGTACAAATAATCGGTATCGGTTATAAAAAATCAATATCGGTCGATCACTAGTTGTGATAGGTACAATAGTCAGAGGCAGTCTGCAGACTTTGGGTAGTCCACAGTGGACAGATTACACAGAAACCTGCGTAGTGCATGATGGGAAAAGACTCAAACCTGCTTGAAATTGAGCTGATCTTAGAACACATTGTTTTCATTAGTCGTGCATCTCTTAGAAACGAGGTGGACGTGACCCTAGTGGAAAATTAATATACTACAATGTATTCGAAATACAAGCATACTACAAATACATATTTATGTATTTAATAAAAACACCCTGAAATTGTACTTTTAGTATAATACAACTGCTATAGTTAACGTTAACTCATTTTGTGCTTAATGCACTTTAATTGTGCTCAAGTCCAGCTGAAGATATACTGAAGTATATTTGATTGTGCTAAAGTGAAGCTACTGCAAGTATACTTCAGGGACATTTTTAATATCTCGCATTTAAGGACTGATATTATTCAAAGATCATACAATCCTCATTCATTTGTGACATTAAAACACATTTTAGGCTTAATATTAAGACATTTTCATTGTGCACAAGTAGAACTCCAAATAAAGTTTAACTATTAATTTTTTGTATCAGTAAGTGTTGAGCGATATTTCAGTAAATATGTGACTCCTGGAGCACAAAAGCAGTCATAAGCAGCACAGCTATATTTGTAGCAATAGCCAACAATACACTGTATGAGTCAAAATTATACATTTTTCTTTTATGCCAAAAATCATTAAATATTAAGATCATGTTCCATGAAGATATTTTGCAAATTTCGTACCGTAAATATATCAAAACTTAATTTTTGATTAGTAATATGCATTGCTAAGAACTTAATTTGAACAACTTTAAAGATGATTTTCTCAATATTTAGATTTTTTTTGCACCCTCAGATTCCAGATTTTCAAATATTGTCCGATCATAACAAACCATACATCAATGGAAAGATTATTTATTCAGCTTTCAGATGATGCATACATCTCAATTTCACAAAATTGACCCTTATGACTGGTTTTGTGCTCTATGTTATTACTAAACTATACTTAGCATGAAATAAAAGTTTTTTAAATATATCACTTTTTTATAGATAATCCATACTTGTAATTTAAGTGTGTGGTGCCTAGTGTTTTACAGTCTATTCAGATTTCAAAAGCGGTGTTGAGTATCCCAGCCTTTACAAAAGAGTGCATGTTTAAATCTACGGGACACAAGGCCAGCTTTCTCTGTCAGGACTACACAAAACACACCTGCACATTGGCAAAGTCCACCCGGTTGAGATCGCTGAGCATCTGGTTGATCTGGGAGGTGTTCTGCAGGACCGCACGGGCCGCCTGCGCCAGATGATTCAGAGACGTGTATCTGCGGAGGGTCTGAGCAAAGGCACTGACAGCGGACACCTGCGCACGAGAGGAAGACCTTTCTGAGATCGGGATTTCTGTCTAGATCGAACCACCGCTGACCATCTACACGCTTACCTTGGTCTGGATCATTCTCTGGGGAACGCTGCTCATGGCGTTGGTGAGCCAGCTCTCAAGGCTTTTGGCAAAATTACGGATGGCTTGAGTCAAGGCACCTGTCGAACACAGACGGAGATTCAGATGTACAGCGAATAGAGGACAGCACGATACAGGCAGACGTGTTTGAACAGGAAGATGGTGATGTTTCTAAAAGATTCCTCTTCTGCTCAGCAAGCATGCATTTATTTGACCCAAAGTACAGCAGTAAAAGATTGAAATATGTTTAAAATAACTTCAAAATATAATTCATTTCTGTGATTTCAAAGTTAAATTCTAGCATCATTACTCCAGTCTCATGATCCTTCAGAAATCATTCTAATATTCTGCTCAAAAAGCATTTATAATTATTATAAGAGTATAATGTTTTGGGATGAGCGCACGCAGGACATTTTTAGTTTTTAAATCTCTTTTTGTGGTCTGAATAAGAAGAGCATATAGCATTAGAACACCAAACGAGTGAGTCAATTATAAAGTAATTATCTTTTTTAGTGAACTGTCCCTTTAAACAAAATGTTTTTAAAAATATTTTAGATTTAAAAATGGACAACCTATTCTACAATGGACCACCAGCATGGTCTCTATTAGTCAGAATCACATACGTTTAATACAATTAAGAGGTGTGAAAAACAAAATGTGTGAATTATGAATCAAAAACATAATGTGTGAATCCCGATATATCAAAAATGACCAAAAACAGCCGAGTAGAATTTGTTCAGGTTTCTTTGATAAATAAAGTTCAGCAGAACAGCATTTATCTGAAGTAGATCTTTTTTGTAACATTATATAAAATGTCTTTATCATCACTTTTGTTCAATTTAAAGCATCTTTGCTAAATAAAAGTATTAATATCTATATTTTTCCCCTGAAAAGTTTTTATTTCAGATAAAATGCATTGCAAAAATTAATTCAAGCAACAACATCTGCCAGTGTGGAAAGAATAATGATCTTAATTCAAAGGCTAAACGAGATGATTTTTCTCGCCCCATTGGCAGATATTGTTGCTTGTTTTAATGCAAAACATCATATCTTAAGTAATATTCCTTGTACAGTAAACTCCTCTCGATTGAAGAGTTTGTAGATGTTTATTTTCTGCAGTGCAGTATATGTGATGATAATCCACTTCTGAAGAAAGACTCACTAGGAATGGGTCTCAGGACATCAGGGATGAGGATCTCCACGAGGGCTTGATGCATCAGGTGATCACAGGTGTTCATCCACTTCAGCACCGCCTCGTTTCGGCAGAGCACAGTCAGTGTGGTCCGCGGCAGGCGGCCCTCGATCTCGCTCATGCCACTGCATCACAAACCTCATTTAATCTGATAAACTGGAGGAAGCACCGAAGAGGTGGGTACGAAGAGTAACAGACCTGTTTTCAGTGACGGTGACGCCCTCTACGGAGCTGGATGGAGAATAGCGCCAGAAAGTCTGCCACAGGTTCTCGATTAGATTGAACTGAAGGTTCACCACTACGTCCAAAATGGCCTGCGTGTGAAAACAGTGACAAACCCTTTAAACTTGAACTCAGTGAGATGAGAACAGGCCTTGATCACACTTCTGCGTCCAGGAGCGCAAGTTTCAGATAGAAGCATAAACAAAAACTTTTAGTCTTAGTATTTTTGTCTTGTTTTATATATATAGTTATTAATGAATCTAAAAATGTATATTGTTATTAATGAATAAAAAAAAAAATATATATATATATTTATTAGTGCTGTCAAATGATTAATCACCATTAATCGCATACAAAATAAAAGCATTTGCTTACATAATATATGTGTGTGTCCTGTTTATGTGGCATATTTATTATGTATATATATATATATATATATATATATATATAGACACATGCATGTTGTATATATTTATATATAAATTAAATTATATGAATATAAATATAGACATTATAAATATTTTCTAAATATATACTGTGTGTGTGTATTTATATATAAATATATAATAAATATACAAAGTACATACACATATATTATGTAAACAAAAACTTATTTTAGATACGATTAATGGTGATTAATTGTTTGACAGCACTAATAAATATCTAAACATTATTGAATCAAGATAAATTTACTGTACAAGTAAAATAACTTAAGATATTGTGTCTTGTTTTGTGTAGAAAAATGTTGTTAGTTTTTCTATAAAACAATCATAAATATCTGCCAATGGGGCGAGAAAAATCTAGTTTATCCTTTGAATTAAGATAATTTTTCTTACTCCATTGGCAGATATTTATGCTTGTTTTATAGAAAAACTAACAACATTATTTTACAATTTTTTTTTTTTAAAACAAGACTTAATATCTTAAATGATTTGAAGTAAATGCATCTTGATTCAAGAATCTTTAGATATTTATTCTAGAAATCTCAAGTAAGAGAATATTTCTTGGCACTGTACATGGTAGGACATCAGGATATAAACGGTTTCAAATATTGACGTTTATTGCTCCATCTAAATGAGTTGAATTCTTCACAAACTGGCATCTGTCCATTAATCACAACGTCCTTTACACTCCTAATGTGAGCTGGACTATCGTGATCACGGTCTATCGGAGCGTAACGACTGACCTCGCAGTGCTCTCGGTACAGCGTCTGAAGGGCTTTGACGTCCTCGGGTTCGACGCCTTCCTCCGGCTCTCCGAGGTCAAGCTCCACGAACTCTGGCAGCGCTCTGGTCCCATCTAACGGGGCATACAGGACATTCAGAAAAGCTCTTCTATAGTGTGCTCACCGTCTCCAGAGATGTTTACCGAGGTACTGCTGATGATGCTGGCTCTGAGCGATGAAGGTCTGCTCTGCAGCGTTCGGTGTGTACTGCCCCCCGGTGGAGAAGTTATCCGCTGAAACGCCGTCCATCTTCTGCACCGGCTTGAATCTGGAGAAGAGACAACCAGAGAAAACAAAATGAGCTGCCACAAACTTCACATTTACATTCATAGGGCTCTAGGAAATCAGGTTTATTTATTTTTTCAAATTCCGTTTATTTGCGTTTTAAATTTTTCTGAATTCTGCTTTTTTCGGTTTTAATTTTTCTAGACTGTTTTAATGGTTAAATTCAATTGTATTAATAAAAAACATGTCTAATTAACTGAAATCATGCAACTTACGAATATTAAACAGCTATTTATTAAAAGTATAACAAATTTTAAGACCCTTAGAAGTGTTTTATTATTTCCTAAAAATCAGTTTTTTCGACTAAATTCTGTTTTCCATTCATTTTCTGGATTCATTTTTTAATGGTTTCATTAACTATCAATAATCAAAAGCATCTCTTAATTAATTTATGTTATAATCCCCCCCCCCTTTACCCCCCAGTCTTGTGTACGTACATTTTTCTTCTAAATAAATTGGTAATTATCCCTATACAAATATTGTTTTTTTAGTAGTAGTACTATCATTACATTAAGTAATATTTTTGTCACGGTTTCTTCAAGTTAAACCAAACTTTTATTTTGACGGGATGCTGTGAAGATCTTTAGGTTTCTTGACAAGTAAATTGATTTAAGATATTAAGTTAGTTTTTGCTCGAAACAAGCAAAACTATTTGCCAATGGGGAAAAAAGCCTTTAAATTAAGATTATTTTTTAACACAATTGTGATTATTATTTTTAGTAAACAAGACTAAATATCTTAAATCATTTTACTTGTCAAGTAAATTAATCTTGATTCAAGAATGTTTAGATATTTATACTAGAAAACATGACAAAAATACTAAGTAAGGAAATGCATATCTAGTCCATATCGTGTTTTGATTTAAGTTTACTGAACTACTTTTGATTTTCCCGTCCAAAATGAGTCGAACTGGATTCCATCCGCGTTTCAGGACTCTACATGTATGCGATTAGCAGATGTTTTATCCAAAGCGACTTGCATTGCATTTAAGGAATACATTTGATCAGGTGATGTATTTTCTGGGAATTGAACCCTTGCCGTGTGTTGCCAGCGCCATGCTCTTCTGTTAGCAGCACTACTACCACACGGGACACTCGCGTACCTCTGCTTCTGTTGGACGGGCTGCTGTCTTAACGCCATGTACTGCATGTCCTCCTGCAAGCGGTTCAGAGGAGAGTCCGGCTTCACGCGGATCCCGTAATAGTGATACTTCGAGTTCCCTCTGAAATCAAGGAGAGAAACGAGAGCGCTGGGAATAAATGCAGCGGTGGAGAGCGGAGTAGAGGAGTCACGAATATACAGATTACAAACCCAACTAATCCTATCACATATGGAGATATAATGTTCTCCGTGCCACTGCGCTCAACAAGGCAGCCCAAACGAGATATTGTCAAAAACATCAATTATTAGCAATATTAGGAGGATTTGGCATTTACCAATTAATGCAGGCCTGTAACATTCTTATTTTTATTAGCCCTATAATTATTATGAAGTTACTTTTATTATTAAATTAAGATTCCAATTAATTTGCCCTGCAATATTACCGCATAACTGACACGCTGCGACAAACAAAAGATTAGTCTATTTAATCCTCAATTAAAAGGTCTTTATAACACGTCTATTACACAATTAATTATAGACCTAATAATTAAAATATTAACACTGCAGTCATCAATACAAATTAATAGCTTATTTCAAGCACAGAGTTTCAAAAACAATTGCTGCGTCCCAATTCGCCTAACTTCTACTATTCCCTAAAAGTATGTACTCTTTGTGTGAAGAAATAGTGCATACTTTGGAGTATGCAGCAGAATAGTATGCACGCTTTGGGACATACTACTTCATCATAACTGCATCTTTAACGAACGCTGTGTTGCTTAGTTACACATCTGTAACGGTTTAAACTGCCTGTCAATCATCTTATCACAGTTAACATCATCCACATTTAGTTTAATTAGATTTTCTACCGTACCGTAAGCTCATGTGTTGCATAATGATGCGTTTCAAAGTTAACGACCAAACGTATGCAGATGAAATATAACGTGGATAACATTAAATAAATAAAAATTTTTTCATCCGGTTAGACATTGATTATTACCCGTCCTCTACCTGTCCGTTGGTCACGCACATCCGCCATGTTTGTAGTTTTATAACACTTTTTAAGCGTGTTTGTAGTTCTAATAGAATCCAATGTGTTGTGGGCAATAT
This sequence comes from Ptychobarbus kaznakovi, assembly GCA_027422405.1. NCBI lineage: Eukaryota > Metazoa > Chordata > Actinopteri > Cypriniformes > Cyprinidae > Ptychobarbus > Ptychobarbus kaznakovi. The sequence goes on along the minus strand of CM049796.1, from coordinate 793,693 downwards.
TAGCCGTTTAGAGTCTGCATCGATCTGCACTTCGACTTCTGACCGGAAGTAGTAGACCATATCTTTAGTAGGCATACTTGTTTTAAACATACTATGATTTGGGACATACTAATTCTATTTTTGAATACTATTTAGGATGGATAGTGTGCGAATTGGGACGCAGCAAATCTGTTTAACATGAAATACATTTCTTCTCATTTTTCCACTAAATACAGGCCACTAGAGATATATTAAGGGAATAAATTAAAACAGCTATATACTGTTATCAGCATGTTGAAGTGTGAATATGCCAAAAGCTCCATCATTAGATGTTCACTTTCTGCTTTAGTGAACTGGCTGAGATTAAGACGTTCTGCACGTTATCCATTGGCTTTAAAACCGAGATGTTTAGGTGTGAATCAGAGGAGTTTACCGGGTGCCCAAGCGGCGTGTGCGCAGCCCCATGAAGATGGAGCGGATGAGCTTCCCGAAGGACGCAGCATTGACGGGGTCCAGCTTCTGCTCGTGACAGTGGCGCAGGTAGTGACTGTAGAGGGTGGAGCGGGGCAGACTCACGCCCTCCGCGGTCTCGTAATTATCCAGGAGCCACTGCAGCTGTGGAGAACAGCTCAATTCATCAGATAAAGTTCACAATGCTTTCAAATAATTGAGTTCGATGGAAGAAAGACAGTCACAGATCTGGAATGACAACGGAGCTATCCACCTTTTTCAAACCATCAGATTGCAGTCTTTATCCGTCATCTTGACTGAGTGACCTCTACATTTTCTATTTTCAGAAGTCAGGTTATGTTTGGTATATTAATGTGATTAGTGCTGTCAAACGATTAATCTCATCCAAAATAAAAGTTTTTCTTTACATAATATATGAGTGTGTACTGTGTATATTTATTATGTATATATAAATACACACACATGCATGTACATATTGTTATGTTAATATATTTACATAAATATATACATGTAAATAACTTCAAAATATATACTGTGTGTTAGTGATGCGCGGGTGGCGGTTATATCCGCGGGCGGGTAATAAAAAAGTGCATTCTGATTATTTGCGGGTGGATAAGATAAATCATTAATGATGCAAATATCAACTACATTTCCTAAATAGGCTACAGAAATCGAATACAGTGTAAATTAACATATTGAATTATTCAACACAACACTATTTATTCAAGAGCGGTGAGGGATTTTCTGTCTTTTATTGTTTGATTAACATTAATGACAAACGGCACAGCTTTATTATAGACTGCTGTCACAAGACCTATTTCACGAATCCAGTACTGATACACATGCGCTTTTCTTTCGTAACTTAAGACAAAACTGACAGTGCTTGCGAGGATACTCGCCCATGTTGACGTCATGTTGTGTGTATTTGGCCACTTAAGCGCAGCTTTGCTTGTTAGATTCGGTACTCTCAGCGCGCGCCTCTGATGTGACTGTGAGCGCACAGAAAAGGAGAGCACGAGTACCGAATGCCTTAAAAAGACCTGAAAATAATACATTTGTGTGACGATGCAACAATGACCGACGTGAGCTAAAGTCTTGTATCGCAGCGTTCAGCACTAGATGCGTCGATGTGAAGAGACGGTCAGAGAGAGACTCGGTGCTGTTTTATAATCACTGATTTGATCTGATGGTTTTACTCGTCTAATCTATATACGCTATATTAAATAAATGTTTTGCAGTAATTTCCCTCATTTTAAAGTTGAAAGCTGCTGGAATGAATAATGCCATGTATGGGATTGTGAAATAGATTCATGATTTCTGGGTTATTTATTTTTCCAAATTGATAAAGGCTTGTAAATTGCTGTTTTAAGATTCCATGACTTTTCCAGGTTTTTCATGACCGTATGAACCCTGAATGTGACGATCGGGTCGGGTTCGTTATCTAAATCAGACAAAGATATAGTTAGATAATATATTTGAAGCTGCGGATTCGGGTGAAGTTTTAGCTCATCCGTGCATCACTACTGTATGTGTGTGTATTTATATATAATAATAAATATACACAGTACACACACATATATTATGTAAAGAAAAACTTTATTTTAAATGCGATTAATGGTTTGACAGCACTAACAATAGAATAGCTCTTTACAGCCCGCTGGATTATTTTCATGTTTAATTTGTATTCCGCTGTAAGTAAATGAAAAAAGACTTACGGTCACTTTTCTCTGGATTTAATTTAAGATGAAACCATCTTTTTTCACTTTTCTCTGTCTCTTTTCACACGGATGCTATAAAACATCATTGTTATGAAATATAGACATATATTACTCAAATGATATAGCTGAGGATAGAAGGAGGATCTTTAGGAGTAATTCATGGTGTGTTGAAAGTAATGTGTTAATGCTTTAACACTATTAATGATTGAAGGGTGAGTAAAATAACGTCACCTCATTATACCCAGTTTTTGAAAATGCTTATTACTGCGTTCACAGAGCGAACCTTGATGACTGTTCACAGAGTTTAAACACAAAGTTACTCCCATCATTTGTGCAAAGCATCATGGGACGCAGGAAAAAGGTGGATAACCTCAGCAAATCATTAAACATCTTGTCCTGCACCAGTACAACAGTTAATATTACAAATGCATGGAAGAACAATACAGATCAACTGTGCATATCCTAATAAATACAGTGCCATTTAAAACGTCTGGAAATAAACATTTACTCTTTTTAAATGCATATAAATGATCCGAATTGATCATGTGACTCTCTTAAATGGCACAGTGTAGGAAAGAGAGCAAGCCAGAGAGAGAGAGAGAGAGAGCAGATCGTGCAAAGCAAAGCTGTGCGTCTACAACTTACATGACTGTTGAGCAGCGAACTTCTCTGACTGGACAAACCTTCAGACTTTTGGAGCGTCTCGATCGCCATTTCAATCTGATAGACCAAAGAGCAAAAGAATAAAAGGAGAACAAAAACAAAAAGGGGGGAAAGTAAATCAAATGAAGCGACAGAGAGCTGTACAGACACCGGAGATGAGCAGCAGAGACAGACCCGACTAAAGCATCCCAGCCACCAAAACCACACACATCCCAGCACCGCAGATATAGTCACAACCGTCCAGCTTTCGTTCAGAACTGAGCATAGCGTTCAGAAACCGTCCACGGTCATCGAAGAACGTTTTCCACGAGCAACATTACATCGACAATCTTTGTTCATTTACACAGCACTGACAGACAGTGCAACAACACAAAGATGCTCAACGATTAAACTACTCTTTATTTTAAAGTAGACACACTGGCTCCGTTCCAATCCCTAATGAGCTGCCTACATAGGGGATATTTTAAGACCTCACATAAGTGTCCCTGATGTAAAGGCTTGTCTAGAAGGTACATGTGTTTATCAAATACAGTCTTGATTTGCATATGCACTGCGTTTCTTCATTTATTCATACTGAAAAGTCAACAATTAGTAAACAGTCCAATCGAACTAAAAATGAGACATTTTATGTAATATATACATGCATGCAGGTCTTTTAAGAGTCCAGGAAGAACTTTTAACACCCATGGATTGAGTGTGAAGAGCATTTTAATAATCTATGCAGTGGATCCATGAAGAACCTTTAAGATCCATGGAAACTGTGCTTTGGACGAAAGGTCTTAGTGGAGAAAGATTCTTTAGATCATTAAAGTGTTCTTCACAAAAGGTTTGTTTAAGAACTGATCACTGAAAGGTTCTTTGGGAAATAGAAATGGTTCTTCTATGGCATCAAGGTAAAAACACAATTTTGGGACCTTTATTTTTAAGAGTGTAGTAGCAGAAAGCCCAGAGCTTTTCAGAACAGACCCATTATCACAAAATATGTTGATTAATAGGTAACAGCATATATATTTATGGCAAAACAGTTCCCCAAACGTTCACTTAAGATATAACAGATTATGTTGCGTGCACACTTAAATACTGTAATTCTGTGTATATTTATCAGGATCGAGCGGAGAAAAGGTACAAATAAAGATCATTTTAGATGTTTAATTATATTTCAAGCATTGGGATCGTTAGACGAGGGCTTAATGAACTGAAATTTTTTCGTCAAAATTAGCCTGTGTGCATTCAACACTCATTCTGCCAGCACGGGCCACAATTGTTCAGATGTACAATTCATTTGGTTCTGAAGTGTGTTTTCGGCTCTCATAGATGTCTCTCATTAAAAATAACCCAGACAATGATTAGCCCTTAAAGGGTTAGTTCACCCAAAAATCAAACCAAATTTTTGGTTCAACAGTCCAAAAGTATTAAAATAAAGCACATCCATCCATAAAACACCCATTCACTGCCATTCTGAAAGAAGCAGGACAATATTTAATATAACTCCGACTGGATTCGTCTGAAAGAAGAAAGTCATATACACCTAGAATGCCTTGACGGTGATTAAAACATGGGCTAATTTTCATTTTTGGGCGAACTAAACCTTTAAAAAAAAATAAGAAAAGATTAATTATAGCTTTAATCGTTCCAAGCACATACACTATATTGCCAAAAGTATTGGCACCCCTTCTAATGAAAGGTTTGACTACTTTAGTAATTTCCATGAGTACAAATCTTAATGTTTAAGCATATAATGATATTCTAGGGAATCTAATTTATAGCAACAGTTTGGACAGAACCCTTTTCTATTCTAACATGACAGTGTCTCTGTGTATAAGACAAGAATCAAAGAGAAATGATGATTCAGTCAGTGTGGAAGAACTTGACTGGTCTGCAGAAAGCAGCTGAACACCTCTGGTGTGACTTTAAATGAGCCACAAACTCATCACCAAACACTAATGACTTGTACATATGGGTGCCGTCATTTCATACACTTCAAAACTGTTGCAACAGAGGTGGAAATACAATGTTTAAGTACATGAATTATGTTTCCATCTTTGTTGGCACAGTTTGGAAGTGCCTTTTTCTCTTCTAAAGAAGGGGTGCCAGTACTTTTGTCCATATAATGAATGTACAAGTCATTAGTGTTTGGTGATGAGTTTTTGTGCACCAGGGTCACATATGAGAGTAAGTACAGCATGTTTTTGAACACTCAATCGTGTGCGTCTGTGATTGGAGCTCACCGTGGCGGGGGAGGCTCTAGTGGTCTGAGCCGCGCTGTGAGGGGCGGAGCCGTCCATGGAGTTTCCTCCAATCAGATACGCTCCTGAGCTGCTGATGATCTGGCCTCCTGACAGCCCCATGGCCAGAGTGCCGTTCCCGTTGCCGTTGCTGGCCATACTGTGAGTGCTCACCTGAGCCGAGCTGCCCTGCGTATCGAAGTAGTTCCCGCCGCTGTTCTGGTTGTACAGCTGCGGTTCTGAGTATGAATACGTCCGTCTGCCGATAGAACAAGAGCGCTTGAGATACGGTTTTTCACTCAAATGAGTTCTGACATTTTTAAATGATATCAGCGCACACGGTTTTCTTTAATTGACTCGAGAAGCATAATAAGTCGTGTCTTGATGCATTCGCATCCTTTCAGCTTCAGGTGAGAGTGCTGTTTCCATGGATACAGAAATCACCAAAGCATAACTATTTTATAGAGAACATTGCTTTTGATTGCTGTGCTTTCTCCATTCGGCTGATGACATTTTATTTATAATAGCCAATTTGAAAGATCTTAGCCTCTTGCTGAGGACGCTCTAAATATGAGCGATCCGAGTGTTCCTGAGAGAGAAAGCAGACAGAAGCACTTAGGAGAGTTTAAGGTGACCTGCGCTGAGGGTGAACGTCTGGAAGTGCTTTTTTGATTCTTCTGTAAGAAAGCACACGATCCCAGAGTGCTCTCGTCCCGCTTTCACTGGCCACTCGCTGATACTTGTGGTCATTTCCAGGTGTCTGAACACAATTCTCACACTGATGCTGGAGTCTCTCAGAGACAGTGTTTCAGTGACCGGACAGAGCGGGAGTGCACCAAATCAGTTTGGCACTGAACACAATCACGGGACTAGGGCTGGGCAACTTTTCAGATTTTATCATTCAGAGTTTAATGTTTTGCAACGATTTTTATAAGTCAAGCAATCACGATTTTGAACAGAAATATTACCAAACGTTAGAATTAGTCACTTTGACAGTATGCCGATGATAACCGTAAAGAGAAAATAATGATTCAACCGCATGTGATTAACCGCTCATGTGTGACGCGCTCATATCACACAGAATGTGCTTTTGTGTTGATAAAGATGCGACGCGGCAGTGGAAGACGAAAAACATGCAAGAAGATGAGAGTGAACTTCTTTTAACTCGAGCGGCGTGTTTTTAGAAAGTCGTTTCATGCATGAGACGCGAGCGCAAGTCGAAAGTTGCTTTTACAGAACATTTATAGATAATAATAGTCTACTGGTGTTATACGTTTTTCATTTTGAATTACCTTGACTTTTGAGAATTTTTTAAAAAGCATTTTCTGAACATGTATAAGACAAGTTTGTACACGATGTAGTTGTAGTTCGTGCATCTTTTCTGCAAAGAAAGTTGTTTAACATTTACATCACGTTGAGAGCTTCGTGTGTGCTGCACTCGGAATAGAATTTCTTCAACTAGAATTATTAATACTTGACTTGAATCATGTTGTAGTTACATTTTCAAGTGGACTAGTTAAAAATCAAGTATCGTTCTGAAAAAAAAAGAAAAACTAGATTTTTTTCTTTTTTTGACATATTGCCCAGCCCTACAGGTACCCCTTGTTTTTTATATATGAGACAGTTTGAGGGACTAATTCTGCATTTTGCACCATTTTAATGGTGTCCTAAAGCCCTTATCAGCATGTGTGAGCCACGGCTCTGACATGCACTTCACAGATCACATCAGGGTTTTGCATTGACGGCTCATAAACACACTCACATGGTTCCGTTGGTGTAAACGCCGTTGTTCTCCTCCTGAACGTACTGCACCTGTGCTTGATACACATGCTGGACCTGTTGAACAGTCTGCGCCTGAAACACACCACACAAGTACACGCAGAGTGACCCACGGCTCCATAAAGAAGCGGTTTCAGTAGCAGCTTTACAAGATGATAGTAATATACTGCTGTTTGCTTTACATTTATTATGATTTCCAAACAGAAAAACACATACAGTAATAATGGACCTTTTTCACATTTCCATGGCTTTCAGAAGCTGAAGTCGTCATAGATAGATAAAGTTATATAATGGTAAATGTAGTTTTTACATTTGCATTTGCCCCAATAGCAAAAAATTATAAAATAATTTCCAAATGAGGAAAAAAGTGAAAGATTTGCCATCAGCTCCGCCAGCTGTCGTATTAGAAAAACACTCATACAATTTAATGCCAAAGTTATAAAACATAAACTGTAGTGTTATAAATGAACATTAAATATTTAAAAAATTAAATTATAAAAGACTGTAAAACCAGATGTTATTAACGGTGGAAACAAAAAACTAAACATATATATATATATATATATATATGATTACAATTCAGCCCCCAAAAAAAATGTAAAGTTAAAATACAATAAAAAAATAAAAGCATGGCTCATTCGTTTGTGAACTGGATTACTCTTAACTTACATGTTTCTTGAGTTTCAAAGGAAGAGTTCACCCAAAAATAACAATTTGCTTAAAATTATCCACAATATTATGGACACAGGACTCTTATTTTAGCTGGAAGCAACAGTTTGAGGTTAAAAACGTCTTAATGCTGGATTTGTTTCATCTTTTGTCTTCTCCAGATGTTAACTGATGGACTGGAGTGCTGTGATGTTTTTATCAGACTCTCATTCTGACGGCACCCATTCACTGCAGAGCATCCATTGCTGAGACACATTTCTCCAAACCTGATGAAGAAACAAACTCACCTACATCTTGGAAGGCCTGAGGGTGAGCACATTTTCATGTTTGGCTGAGTTATAATAGCTTTTAGACTCATGTGGGCCGCCTCACCTGTTGCTGGACTGGCACCTGAGACGCCACCTGCTGGGCACTGACCGCAGGCACGCTGGTCTGGAGGGGCACGTTGGACGTGGAGTCAGCGCCTGCCTCTGGGGTCTGCATGGCGCCTTGGACACACGAAATCACCATCATTCACAAATGCATCACCTAACTTTAACACTTTTAGGTTTGAGCACCAGTAATGCGTTTCCATCCGAAGTTATGAATTAAACTTATGCGCAAAATTAGAATATCAGATAAAACATTTGAGAATAAAGTCAGTTGAAGAGAACAAAATCGGCACTTCATGATTAACTCTTTCCCCGCCAAACAGAATTTTCTGTGTTTTCGCTGTTATACGCTAGGGGGCGCTATCACACATCTCCTGAATGAGTCTGGAAAATACTGATCAAAAACACAGACAAGGAAGATGCATATACGAGCGATCTCATATGTAAGCATATACATATGAAAAATAATGCGATCATCAACACTAATCGCATATAAATAAAAGCTGCCTAATGTTACAGAGTGAAACGTGGATCCAGAAAGTGGTATACTTTGGGACACTGATGGAAGCCAAAGAAAAATGTATGTTGCTGCAGGAGAAGAAGGCACTGTACAATAAATCACGAGCGTCAGAGCTTGCAGATGAAACGCGGTCATGTGATCTTATTTTCGGAGCCTGCTGTTTGTGAACGCAGTTCTGGGAGTTAATTATAACGAAGCACTTTGACGAGACTTTGCTCAAGCATTTCAGATGCTGTGCAACGAGATCGGTCCGTCGATTAGGCCAGTTTTATGCCGTCCCATCACAAAGTCACATGTCTTTTTTTAATGCACATTAAGGAATTTATTCGGTAAAAGTGTTTACGTTGTAGTTCACGTGCATGTTTTCTTACCGGATAAGAAATGTATCCTACTTAGTTGAGCACATAATTTTTTTTATTCACATTTTTACAACTTATGCACATCTTGCTGTTTCCATCCAGCATTTTTTTTTAATGTGATATCCCAAAATGCACATAAAATAGGTGGATGGAAAACATAGCGTGATGCTTGTCTTGCAAACACTACTAAAAAAGACTCATCATACTAACACTAAAAAGGATATATATATATATATAAAAATCAGTCTCGGGTCACTTCCCATCCTCCGCTTGCACAAACACACAGCGGTGATGTGGACGGGATCTGTGTGTTCTGGGCAGGTCAATGAGTGGAGATCGCTGCCCGTACCCAAAGCAATAAATGAAGTTAATATTTAATCGCCTCGGCAGGTTTCTCTCCGCTCAGGCGTTAACGCTTTAAGCCGATGAGATTTCGAAAGCAACAGCTCGCTGCTAACGTAACGTTCCTCCGGAATTCAGTATAGCTGAAACCATAAATGTAAGAAAATATGTATATTTGCATTGGTTTTTCTTGTTCCCACTGCATGCGAGCCGTAATGTGGCATGTAAACAAGCCGTGTTTGAGCAGTGGCGCTCGACCGTACACGCAGCCCAGAAGTTTCCATGATCAGGTCTCTGCAGGTTAATTACCCTCGTGCCTCCTGACAGCCGAGCATCTCTCTCCAGAGACTCCCTGCCACCTCCTCATTTACCTGAAGGGTGCAGGTGGTGTTGTGTTCAGTTCACCTCCCCCTCAGCCCTAAACGTCTGATTACCCAGCATTCCTGCCTCACACATAATCACAGCCATCTCCAATGCACACGCTAATGAGTTCAACAGACTTCCTCCAGAACACGCTTAAACTATTCAGAGATGACTTTCAAACGTTTTATGCCAGTTTGGATTGCCAGAATTATTATTGGCATTGCTCTTAAAACATCATACAGCACTATTATGGCTTTGTCTTTATCATTTTATTGTTTTGTTTTTTACCAGAACTAGGGGTGTGCGATATATATATCGTCTGCGATAATATCATAATTGTTGTTTTAACGATGTGCGTTTTGAAATTATTTAGTATATTGTGCGCTTATAGAGTGCAAGCTTTCCTTGCTGCCACCTACTGGCGGTTTTAACTTCACATTTAAAGTATCTTTTCATTAGGGATGTAACGATTACTGGTTTGAATATAAATCATGATAAAATTCCCCACGGTTAGTATTACCGTTTCATATTTTAATTATCATTAAAACTGTATTCGATTACCACGATTTGAACAACTCGCGATAAATAAATACTGTCCAGCATAAAGCAGAGTTTCAGTCACGGCAGCAGAGTTTCGTTTTGAGTGAAAATAGAGCTGGGAGGTGTTAAACGAGTGCTGAGGGAATTATACACATGAATATATGAATTAATTAATTATATGAATGCACCTCTGAAGGTTCTGACTGTCTTCTGAAACGATTCGATGGCATTTTGTTTTCATGTAATACCTAAAGAAGTGTTTTTAATCACAATACTGCTCTGTGTTCACGGGAAACCGCTGTAATATAGCGCCACCTGCTGTCAGAGAGAGGATTTACACAGACTTATATTTACATTCAGCCGGTGTGCCGTTTCTGTCTGGCCAAAACCGCACTGAATTTGCATGCCCTGATGAAAAACAAGCGTATGTGGATTCAACACATTTAAACAATTCAGATACGTTATGTAGAATTATTTATGGAGCAGATAAAATACATATAATCATTTATCAATCAATCATAATTTTGATTCAACACTTTTCTTTATTTAAAGGCTGAAATGAGAGGTTTACCTTTTTAATGAATCTTTTTCAAAGCTTTATTTGAATATTTACATTATATATTTGAACATTTACATTATATATTTGAGCATGCTATTAAACTGTTTTCAGTCAAATTGTCATTTAAAATCCAAACATCATTGGTGATGTTATAGTTTTAGTGATTATGCAAACAAAAAGTCATTTTATTTGTCGTTTGTTGATTTTTAAATATAAAACTTGGTGAAGTGATTTATGTGTCGGTACGTTTTGAACATCTCCAGCACATTTTAACAATACCGTGATAATTTTGCCACTATAATTGTGATAAGAATTTTCATACCGTTACATCCCTACTTTTTCTTTATTATCACCATTCAATGTTTTACGTTTAAAATATGAAAACAATATTTCTGCATGTGTAACAGCAGGTGAAATACATTCACGTCCTGCATTAAACCGTGTGTACATGCATCTAAACGCCACTTCAGACGCAGCTTCTGTGTTTCCTCTGCATTGCAAGGATTTATTCTGTTGATATAGAGTTAATTTGTTTGGTAACAGCCCAAATGTCTGATTACTCTGAGTGACTGATTAAATCATGTACGAATTTGACTCCAAAAAAGCACACTTTTAGGAAAAAAATGGCTTTATAAAAGATAAAAATGTCCATTAAAGGTACAAATCAATTTAAACTTAATAGAAAAGATCATTTCTATCACTGCTGTGAACTGACCACCACAGAATATGAAGAATATCAAAACTATAGGAGTCAGTAGTCCTGAAGATATCAGCACAATAACACACTCGGCTAACTATCATTTAATTATTCTTATAGATAAATCCCAGAAAATATTCAGAGATCATTTGTTGTCAATATCGCACACCCCTAACCAGAACCGCTCATTAAACAGATTTAAATTCTAATTAAAATCCAATTCATACCCTTCTTCGTAATCGTAAATGCTACAAATATGATGAGTATTTGTAGTGTAAACACACATAAACCCTCCTCCGGTTCATAAATATGCTAGCGAATCAGAGACATATTGATGACAGTGGCTAGTTTATTACGTTTCTGGTGTCCTTTAGTACTCTATATAGCATCAGATTCAAAGAAGAAAATATGGTAAATGCAAACATTGCAACTGGCCTATCCATCTGTGCACTTAGTGAAATAAATGAATAAAACATATGTATAAATGTATTTCAGTTAGTAATTTTGTCCAAGTCAAATATTACATTATTTCAGCGCTCATGCATCGGTGTCTTGGACGATGTTTATGGCTTATGTGTGACATGCCCTCATCCTAACCCACAAATATCAAACAAGGAGAGAGAAAATGCAGGCCAGACTACATTAAATACAGATTCACTCACAACAATTATGGTCATATTTTATTTTAAGGTCCAATTCTCACTATTAACAACCCATTAACTATGACTTTTCCTTCAATAACTCCTGATTTGCTGCTCATTAATAGTTAGCAAGGTAGTTGTTGAGTTTAGGTACGGGTAGGATTAGGGATGTAGAATACGTGACCCTGGAGCACAAAACCAGTCATAAGCAGCACATTTGTATTTGTAGCAATAGCCAACAATACATTGTATGGGTCAAAATTATTGATTATGCCAAAAATCATTAGGATATTAAGATCATATTCCATGAAGATATTTTGTCAATTTAATTTCCTACCTTAAATATCTCAAAACTTAATTTTTGATTATTAATATGCATTGCTAAGAACTTAATCTGAACAACTTTAAAGATGATTTTCTCAATATTTAGATTTTTTTTGCACCCTCAGATTCTCAAATATTGTCCGATCATAACAAACCATGCATCAATGGAAATATTATTAATTCAGCTTTCAGATTATGTATAAATCTAAATTTCAGATCATTGGCCTTTAGGTTCACATATGGTCATGCAGAATATGTACTATGTTAATTAATAATAGGCATGCTAATAAGCAACTAGTTAATAGTGACAATTGTTAACTAAAGTGTTACCAAAACTGTTTATTAAAAACTATGCATTTTGCACAGCAAATTACTGACAGCTAAGAGCAAAAATCATTAATTTTAAAGACTTTTAGAAATCAAATACTCAAACTATGTGCCCGTGTGAAACTAAAAAGACAATTCTAGTTGTGTAGATAATAATTCATTCCATGGTTTGATTTTATATATACTGTGTTTATTGTTAAGTGATTCTGGCACTTGATGTCCAATGTAAAAACCTGCATCTTGAAGCATTGTCTTCAGTAACCCCACCTGCTCCCTGTGGCCGTGTATAAACCCCAGCGGATGGATCCGCTCCCCCGTGGGCCACTTAAACCCAGAGCTCCACTGAGCTTGCAAAAGATGAAGGGTAACAAAGGGCCAAGAGGAGGGCAACACTAGCAGTCTCTACCCCCACAGCCCTGAATCTGCCCCGGCACGGCATGGTGAGAGGGGTCAAATGCGCTTTTGGGACACCATACATACATATACATATATATATATATATTAGGGCTGTGCAATATGACGATATATATCGGATGGACGAAATAAAAAGTCTATCGTTTCATATTATGTTCTATTGTTTATTTCGTGGTGTCGCAAAATACATTGTTTACGGTAATACCTTTTCATCATTTGAGTGACTGCGATCTTTATACGCCGCCCACCACGAGACGTGACAGGAGACAGAACGAGCACAAAACCAGGAGCTCGTTACTAAACGAGGGACTACATCTGTAGCATGGTCACACGTTTTTAAGCACTGCAGTTTTAAAACAACCGATTTTAAGCCGTTGAAACTCAAACAACAGAGTTATATGCGTGCGCCGTCTCTTTCTGTGTGAGAGAAGCGCTTTTTCTTTTTCGCCGACTTTGAACAATTACATAAACACACTTATATGCGTCAGAATCCCCGTCTTTGCAAGTATCCTCGTTAACACAGTGATTTAGGTCTTAAGAGCGAGTAAACGGCAGAAAGAGAAAACGCAGATGTAACAGTAACTGAGCTATATTGGATCCGGACTTCGGTCTTAAAGGGGAAGCGTTCCAATATTCGTTCATATTAATCATAGCACACTGCTCTCTCTTGAATAAATCACTTTTGTAACTTTAATGAGAATAAATAACAACAATAATGATATATTTATAATATGTATAGAATCTATACATAATACACGTGTTAATTATATCTATCATAGATAGATATAATTAACACAGTGAAGACTAATTAATTTACACAATGTAGCGTTTCTTATTTATTGTAGTTTTTTGTCCTATTGCTTGCAATTAGTTTTTATCTTTATTTCATCACTGACTGTTTATTATCTTCAGTGAGGTTGAGTTTCTCTCTTTAGGCTTGTATTAGTTTGATATTGACATTGGTGACAAGGATTATTAAAATTATATGGTATAAAATATTTTAATATAATAAAAACCTTTTTAAAAGAAAAATATCACTATATCGTGATATATATTGTTATCGTGATATAAGATTTTGGTCATATCGCCCACCCCTATTATATATATATATATATAGCAGGCAGGGAAATTTGATACGGAGTCTCATTTGGAATCATTACACTCATAAAAGCAAAAGATCCAACAGTGGGTTATGCAACAATGTAATTATTGGTTCCCCAAAGAATCATTCAGTGGTCAGTTATTAAAAAAGTGTGAAGAACATTTTAATAACCTAGATCATTTTTCAACTATAAAGTAACTTTTGTAGAATCAAAAGAATCCATGGTTCTTCACAGAAGCATCAATGCCAATAAATAACCTTTATTTTTAATAGTGCACTGGCTTTATCAAGATATCTGTATTGGAGCTGGCTATTAAAAACCCACTGCACTTTTAAAAATAAAGGTTCTTTAGATTATTAAAGATTAATAATCCTGTTCACTGAAAGGGGAACCACAAATGGTTCTTTACTGCCCCCCCCATCCCATTTTGGAACCTTTATTTTTAAGAGAGTAGCCAAAAAATGAATCCACTTCGCCAATTGAGCTCGAAGCAAACATGTCCAGAATACAGTAACTATCATTAAAACAAAGACATCTGAAGTGATTAAAGTAGCTGATGTATATTTAGCATTGTCAGGGGTGGTTTGGATTTAAAATAAAACACTAAAATAAATAAACTTGATTAATCTTAATTAAAACCGATGTAGAAGCTCTGAAAGATTTTTTTCCGTGCAGCATCCGCCCACACGCTCGTGAGCTATGAACCTCAATGGGCTTTAGCTTGAAATGAAATGGATATGAATTATTTACTCAATCAGTATCTCTTAAAGAGATTGGAAAAGCAACAGGATACTGCGGACAGGTGGCACGGCCCCGTTTCAACTCTAAACCTGACTGTAGATAAGAGGTAACGTGAGCTGATAATAACTGGCGCTTTCTGACATTCTGTCCTCTTGGTTTGGCCGTTAACGCACTAGCGGGGGACCTAAAACAACATGATCAACTTCATTAGCTGGATTGCTTGTGTTAGCTTTCAGAGAAAATACTCTGAAAATGCATCAAGCACAACACAGTTCCTAAAATCACTATTCATTTCCACAATATCAGAGGTTGTATTTCTAGTGGAGCGCCAGTGAAGCAGGCTGATGGAGCGATATCCCATGATGCCCCTCTCCACTGAGCACATGTCAGGTCTTCTCCAGCATCTCATGGCACACACCTGTTCCTCGGCCTATAATGAAGACAACAGGGGAAGCGAGACGCTCCTTCATCTCGCAGAGGACCCTGATGCAACTCAAGGAAACCCTCAGCGAGTTGTTTAGTGGATGCGACTCGAACCTGCTGCGGTTTGGGATATGTGAGGATCGCTCGCATTTCTGCATCCGTCCAAGAGACAACAACGAACGTTGCTACAACTGACACGCTCTTTAAGCGGTTAATGCGAACCGCGTGTTCTGCTGAGCCGTGAAACAAACTCCAGCAGAGGTTTAGTCGGTGTATCTTAATGTGTCAATGCAGCCTGTAAGCTTGCTTCTAGTGAAAACCATCGTTGAGAAACACCATCATCATCATCATCGTTTGCAAACGTCAGGACAAAATAAAAAAGATGAAATGACACAAATTATGGCTGGACTTGAAAACATTAGTGCTGTCAAACGACTAATCATGATTACTCGCATCCAAAATAAAAGCTTTTGTTTGCATAATATAATATATATACATATGTGTGTGTGTGTGTGTGTGTGTCTTTCTCTTGTGTGTGTGTGTGTCTTTTCTCTGTGTGTGTGTGTGTGTCTCTTTCTCTGTGTGTGTGTGTGTGTGTGTGTGTGTGTGTGTGTCTTTTCTCTCTGTGTGTGTGTGTGTGTGTGTGTGTGTGTGTGTGTGTGTGTGTGTGTGTGTGTGTGTGGTGTGTGTGTGTGTGTGTGTCTGTGTGTGTGTGTGTGTGTGTCTGTGTGTGTGTGTGTGTGTGTCTCTTTCTCTGTGTGTGTGTGTGTATGGATGATGCAGTATCGGCACATTTTGAAAATATTGACATTTATATTATATATACATATTTAATATATAAGCATAACATTTGTCTTAAATATAAAAATGCATGTGTGTGTGTGTATTTATTATAAACATAATAAATATACACAACACACATATATGTAATGTATGCATGTATATTTTGGATGTGATTAATCGCTTGACAGCAGATTATGTTGCGTTCTTATGATTGAGTCTTTGATTAAAATAGATTATAAATACACCATCATCCAGAACAAGCAATTTTGACAACATTCAGCAGCAGTATGATTTAGGACACATCTTCAATCCCGTGACCTTCCCTGCATTTCTTCCTTTATCCACTTTGACAATAATAATGCAAGAAGCATAAAGCTATGCAACCGGACAAACTATAAATTATAAAGTCAAAAGCCCATGTTTGGTTCGACAAGTGAAGTCAACAACACTAATATGACTATGTGCATGTGAATAGATGGATTTTACACAGCTGTGCAAATAACCAGTGTGATCTAATGAGATGCTCACTACTCTTTGAGGTCTAGAAAGCCAGCTCACAAGTTGTAGTGATGCCCAGATATGGCGCCCTATGTAGGCAGCACACTAGGTTTTGAGACACGGCCACAGAGGCTGAGGGCCAATAGCTTAGCAAGAGTAACTCCTGCTTTATAACAATAGAAGACAGACAGATAATGTTCATATACAGCATTATATCCCACAGCAGGCCACTTCAAATCCTCCAGAAACATTCATCAGTCGAAAACAAACACACGAGCATCTCGGTGAAGAGAAAATTCACTCGGTTTCCTCACAAAGAATGAAGCTAATGATAATGAATCCCCGAGCTGTTAAAAATGACCCAAATACAAACGTTTATCACAACCAACGCGTGTTTAGCGAATAAAACGTGAAAGTGAACACAAAACGTTGTGATTTTGAACACGAACGCGAACTGTAATGAAGAATCGCTTCACGATGCTAGCGTTAGCCGCTTAGCAACACCTGCTTCGTGAGGAGAAGATGATGCTGCGCTTCAATAAAACACCGTTTCCATCGCGTTTTCCGCGTTAAGGTCTCTCAAACTCGTGTCGGTATCGTCATATCTATTCGACAGCATTCAAACCGCGACAGATGTCGTTTTCTCCTCGGGTTGAACAAATAAAAGCGACCGAGAAGAGAAACATCTGGACGCGCCGCATCAATAGAAGCAGAACGAGAAAGAACGCATCAGAGAAAGAAGCAGATAGAGAACACCTTCACGATACACGAGCTCTTTCGCTTTCACTCGAAGCATCAAACAGAAATCACAAGCATCATGCAGCGGTTAAACCGTCAACGTATTTACAAGCGAGCGGTTAATATGGAAATATTCACCTGGACTAGTGTGAGGATGAGGATGGTAGGAAGGTGGTGGTAAGGATGGAGCGGAGAGGAGGAGGTTGTTGTTGTTATTGTTGGTGGGTTACAGTCGCCAGGACTACGGTGACTATGGCGCTGCAGCTCCGGGCAACGGTTGCTATAAAAGCTCTGCGCGCAACCGTACGCTGTGTGCAAGGGGCGGAGCTAGAGATGGTGGCTCAACCGAACTGGAAAGAGGGCGGGGAGTATCTTTGTGGAGAAGGCTAGAGTGTGTATTAATTATGTAGTTTGTGTTACAGTTATTATACAGTTTTTAATATATACTTGTGTTCTCATAAAACTGAAACTACTAAAGCGAGCGTGTATTGTAAAATGAGTAACATCGTGGGCTGTTCACACACAGACTACTGTTAATGCACCAATAGGAGGCGCCCGTCGCCATGTGGGCGGAGCTTTCTAAAGCAGGTGTGGTTGAGATGAGAGAGAAGAGGCGGGGACTAATGCGCGTGCTTGTTATAGACATGCACAAATCTGCATCACTTCGGATATGAGTGTATGTAAAAACTCAATTTGGCACTTCTAATTAATTTTTAAACAGAAAATATGCTAACAGATAGATTGCTGTAGATTGGATCATAACCACAGAGTGTTAAAGAAAAAGCAATAAATGTGATTAATGTGATATTTTGTTTGTCTGGTCGGTGTTATGTAAATTTTATCCAGAAATATACAAAATACACAACTACTGCTGTCATTGATCAGCAATTAAAAGGTTTTCACACACAGACTGGACGAGGATATGTAAACCTCAAAGATAATTCATGTTCATAGATGATTTCAGAAGATAAAACATTACAAACATATGCTTCGTGTATAAATATTTACATCAATATGGCTTTAATCTGTGATAAGTGCATTATTTTTGCGTATTGGCTTATGAATTATATACATATAGTGGCTCCCAAAAAATATTTGTTTACTTAAAATATCAAAGCATGGCATTTACTGTAAATAAAGATGCTCTAATACGCTTGCCATCTACGATCAGATGAGTTTGTTTCTTCATCAGGTTTGTAGAAATGTGTCTCAGTAATGGATGCTCTGCAGTGAATGGGTGCCGTCAGAATGAGAGTCTGATAAAAACATAATCACAGCACTCCAGTCCATCAGTTAACATCTGGAGAAGACAAAAGATGAAACAAATCCAGCATTAAGACGTTTTACTAAAATACGAATCCATAATAACGCTTGCTGCAGTGAAAAAGTGTTCTGGTCTGAATCAGGAGAGAAATCTGCACAGATCAAGCAGCGTTTACAAGACAAAACAGCTCTAAACAAATATGTGGCTGGATTTTGATGTGAGAGACGACAGGAGATGCACTTTTTCACTGCAGGAAGAGTTATTATAGATTATGGACTCATATTTTAGTGAAAAAATCATCTTAATGCTGTATTTGTTTCATCTTTTGTCTTCTCCAGATGTTAACTGATGGACTGGAGTGGTGTGGATTATTGTGATGTTTTTATCAGACTCTCATTCTGACGGCACCCATTCACTGCAGAGCATCCATTGCTGAGACACATTTCTCCAAATCTGATGAAGAAACAAACTCAACCTAACCTCAGGATGAGCACATTTCCATATTTTCATAATTCATATTCTAGTTTTCGGGTGATCTATTCCTTTAGCTAAACATTTGTCAAAATTAAAAAGTGTGTCTGGTTTGATATAAAATGATGTGGTGCACCTGTGTGAACATGATGTCGACTAGCAAAAATGATAAAAAGTGATATTTTAAAGATATCCATCAGTGCTTGAGATGCTCAGATACAGACGCTTGCGTTCATATTTTATCCAGTGATAAAAAGTGGCTTAAAAATCCAAATGCTTAAAACATCTAGTTTAGGAGTCCATGAGGAAGCTTCAGTGATCTAAACAGTCTGCTCGGGTTGATGAGATCCACAAGCGTTCACCCTTCAGTAAAGATGCTCGGGCTTCTCTCCATGCTGCAGATGTGAAGGTAATTATCCACCTGCTCTCCCAAAAACTCTCCCGGTCCGCTTTGGCCATCGAACGCTGCGGTCACAAACACACAGAGCCATAAGCATGCGAGTTTCGTTATATAGCTGGTTTATAGTATTAGTGTGTTTACCAGCGATGCCTGACAGAGTTCTGTGCACCAGCTCTGGCTGAGAGGAACACAGACTGTCCTCAAACATGGGCATCTGCATCATGGAGCAGGGAGTAATGTGTTTGGCAGCCTCAGCGTATGAGAACACGGTCTGGGCATCTGCAAAGAAAACATCACGGCGTTTGATTATTCACCAAACAACATCTAACGGCTGTTAGTTTAACGACTGCGTCCTTCTTTTAAGATCCAGGCTGGAATGATGTTTCCTCGGGCTGATATTTGAGCTTTATACAATCTGTATGATGAGATTAGATGGATGTATTTCTGACAGACTGCCATCTGTTGCTCTAAGAGTGCAAGGACCAGTTTGTGAATCATTCAGCGCTGATCGGCTTGTCCTCCGCTGACAGTCACGTCTTCAATATGCATTTCGCATCTGCTTGCTGCACATATGGAGAATATGTAAATGTGCTTATATAGTGTTGGATGCCACACAGATGTAATCGTGTTGCTAGGGTGGTGTTGTCTGGTTGCTAGGACGGCTGTTTGATTTTTTGCTGCACAGTTAATCTTAATAGAAACTGAAATCGCTGTATGGCTTTGTGTGATTAACACGACGTGTGCTGATCATCTTCACAAAGCTGTAACGAGAAGCACTTGTCAACAAGCTTTAAGAACGTCCTGCAATTTTAGTAAGCATAAAAAATACTGATAAAAAAATTATAGCTTGAATTCACTGATATAAAAGCGTCTGCTAAATGCATAAGTGTAAATAAAAGTTTGAAAATTATGAAATTAAGCCATTAATATTATTTTACATTTTTAATCTCAAAGTAAATTGGTGAGAAAATGTATTTGTGTCTTTCTCTGTAATATTTTATTAACAAAGAAATAATGAATTATGAAGATATCTATATATATCTATATATTAAAATAACATTTGAAATTGTGCTTTTTATCAGTTTTTTGTATCTGCAGGTGGTACGTTTGTAAAAAGTTAACTTAACGCACATAAAATTCAACAAAAGTTTGATGGTTTATCATTTGAAAATAAAGCAATTAAGACATCTATAACAATTAATATTGTAGTTTTACAGTTTTAATGAAAATAATAATAATTTTGGCATTATTAATAATATTTTTCTTGATAATATATTCAAATATTATTTACTGTGAAATATTACAATATTTTTTTTCACTTTAATATTGTGGTGTTACAGTATTTCCTATATTCCACCTACAGTGGTATAGTATTTCCAATTTCATATTTAGTTTTTAAATAATTTTTGTATTTTTATTTTATAGTTACAATACTACTATTACCACTAAAAAAATCATTATTATTATTATTATATTATTTTAAAGCCAGATTGATATAGAATCACAAAAAATTTGGCCAGTGTTTTCTTTATTTTTTTTAATCTGCTCATTCTTATTTAAATCACATTTTAATTTGCAGTTTTATCAGAAAAAAATGCAATTTATGTATTTTGTCTTGCCAAAACATACAACTCTATTGTTCTGGTGTGCTGCTGTAGTTTTTTGCAAACCGGTTGCTTTACAAAGCTTGTGTAAAAACTTGCTAATAGCTCCTGACATTATCAGTATTTTTATAGTATAGTTAAATGTGACCAACCATACTTTAATTTAGGATATCATGACTAGATGAGGTAAAAGCGGGACGTACTGTGAGGGTGGGATGTTCTGGGATGGCTGCAGTATCTGGGGAGTTGACCCAGCGTGTGATGAGATGACAGCGGTACCGAAGACATCTGATGTGACACGGGAACCCTGAACCTGAGAGAGGAGATGCTTTATAGTAATACACCATATGATTGTATTAAACATAGGTTTGGTGCATTTTAAAGAAGTACATAGGTCAGTCAAAAATGGACATGGATGTACATTTGGATCCTGATTGTATTCATTTGGATGATCAGTAGGATTCTAATAACCAACTACTTGGATCCTGAATGATTTTTTATGGTGCTTTATTATTTTTTGGTTCTTGACAGAAGTCCACTTTCACTGAAAATAAATCAAATCAAGTCACCTTTTTTCCAGAGAGCTTTATACAGTACACGCTGTTTAGAAGCAGCTTCACAGAATAACAGCATTAATAATGCAAACTTTTAAAAAAATTGCCATAAAGCAGCTCTACAGCAGACAATAGTGTCAATATTCAGATCAAATTGATTAAGTGTTGTTTCAGTTCGGTTCAATAACAGTATCAGCGTTGCAAAATTAATCAATTATGAAACTAATTCACTTGACAAGGAACCCAGACTTGATCAGGGGACAGACATGGAAGAAACCTTGTGAGAAACCAGGCTTAGTTGTTGAACTGGCCTAAATGAACAAACGCGGTGTGATTTATGATACTAGACTGCATCTCAAGTCAGATTTGACTGATTCTGTTTTTGCTTCCAGCTCTGAAATAACAGCGTGAACGTGAACAAGTATGGGTTGACAACGAGTAATTCTGCATGAGTTGTACCTTTAAAGGACATGAAATGCACTGTTTTAAATTTTATTTTAGAATGTTTCTTGAGGTGCACTTATAATCTCTGTATGTTTGATAAAAATCTACAATATTTTCTATCCTGAATTAGCCTCTGAGTTGAAGGCTCTGTTGGAAGGGTGTGCCTGCTGTCAGACTTCAAATAAAGTGCTGTGATTGGATAACATCTTAGCATATAAAATGACCATTACACGTGGAACTCTCTAAAACTTTTACTGCAAAGATGAACCAATGATTCATTTGAAGCTCAAGCTGAGTCTGTGCTGTAGTGATTCATTTGGATGATTCATTTGAGTCTGTGCAGTAGTGATTCATTTGGATCCTGAGCAGTCTATGTCTATGTGTGATTCATTTGGATAGTGCAGTAGTGATTCATTTGGATCCTGAGTCTGTGCAGTAGTGATTCATTTGGATCCTGAGTCTGTGCAGTAGTGATTCATTTGGATCCTGAGTCTGTGCAGTAGTGATTCATTTGGATCCTGAGTCTGTGCAGTAGTGATTCATTTGGATCCTGAGTCTGAGTAGTGATTCATTTGGATCCTGAGTCTGTGCAGTAGTGATTCATTTGGATCCTGAGTCTGCAGCATTTGGATCCTGAGTCTGAGTAGTGATTCATTTGGATCCTGAGTCTGCAGTGTGATTCATTTGTAGTGAGTAGTGATTCATTTGGATCCTGAGTCTGTGCAGTAGTGATTCATTTGGATCCTGAGTCTATGCAGTAGTGATTCATTTGGATCCTGAGTCTATGCAGTAGTGATTCATTTGGATCCTGAGTCTGCGCAGTAGTGATTCATTTGGATCCTGAGTCTGTGCATTGATTCATTTGGATCCTGAGTCTGTGCAGTCTGGATCCTGCAGTAGTGATTCATTTGGATCCTGATTCATTTGGATCCTGAGTCTGTGCAGTAGTGATTCATTTGGATCCTGAGTCTGTGCAGTAGTGATTCATTTGGATCCTGAGTCTGTGCAGTCGTGATTCATTTGGATCCTGAGTCTGCAGTCGTGATTCATTTGGATCTTAAACACTTCATTTTATTTTTGCCACACTGGATTAAAGCAAGTACATTTTGCCTGAATTGTACCTTTTAAGCATATTGGTTCATAATTTCCAAATGTTTGATTTAGTTTCCACTCTTTCAGGCCTCCATTTTCTAACAAGCATACAAAGCAGCATTGTATTTATTCCTGGATGTAAAAGTGCATCAGAACAGTGGCACAGGAACAGAGGAACTGCTTTTAACAGAGAATCTGAGGTCAGAGGTATTTCACAACTGATTAAGCACAAAGTGAGGTAATTACGCCGATCCCATTTGCCTGGGTATTTCTCGCACTTTATGATTGCCTTATTGAATTCCTAATGCAGTAGTGATTCATTTGGTGGCTATAGCATTTGTCGGCTAGTACATTTGCCTGAGGGAGTAGTGATTCATTTGGATCCTGAGTCTAGTAGTGGTCGATGCAGAGTGATTCATTTGGTCTCCAGTCATTGGATCACAAACCGATTGTCTTCCTTGGATCCCGCGGCGCATGGCGTGCCTACCGCCGGCGAGAAGCCATGCGCATCTGCTTCCAGAAAGGCAGAAAAGGTTCCTCTCTGTGGCTTTGAAGTGGAGGAATGGGCGTCCAAAATTGTCTTCCTTGGATCCCGCGGCGCACGTGCCTACCTCTCTCCCAAATGCTTTGAAGTGGAGGAATGGGCTCCAAAATGCCACAGCAGACGTGTAAAACACACAAAAGCACAGCGGAGCCTTTCACCAGAGAAAAGCCTGCTTTATTTGAATCAGATTATCAAAGCCATAAAGCCATGACAACCAGGAACGCATTTGTCGCAGATCAGAGTGAAAGAAAAGAGGTCACAGCGATTCACTCCGCCAAGAGAAACTCCGAATGAATGCCAACTAGACAGTGATTCAGTTTGTGGCAACTTACTCGATTGAGGTTCGACCAAAAACATAGCGATAGGAAAAAACCCACGGCATTCAGCGGCCCAGCGCGGATTATTAGACTCGATTCATCAAGCTTGAAAGAGCATCACAGACACTGGCGCATAGAAGTGATGCCAGCTTGGTGTCTTCAGCGCTCTGATCTTTGAGTGAATACAAATGTACCTTCATTTTCTCCAGTCATAGATGCCTTTTCTCCTTTTTCATGTCTTTCAGACTTTGAGTGAACTAGCTCGCAATTTTGAGCCCAGCAGGGACGTTGCAGAGGAAAGAAGCTGCTGTGATTCTCAGGGCACTCCACAGCGAGAAAATCAAATATATATAGTTATTAATATAGCAGGTTATTACTCAATTACTTCATACTTAGTAAAATCCATACCTGTAATAAGAACATTTCACTTACACTGAAAAACCTTGCTTGATGTTTAAGTCAAAATTGACATGCACTGAAACCGGATCATGTTTCTCTACCTGTTGTTTCCCTGGACGGGCGGCAGCTGCATGTGGGGTCCGTTTGGGTTCTGAAGGGTCTGAGGATCGGATGAGATCTGCATCGGACTCTGGCTGGGCTGGTTCAGGGTGAACACTTGCACATCGACAGAAGACAAAACAGAAAATCATCACTCTAGATGCCATTAGCCATCACTGCAATGAAAACGAATCAAATAACCAGACTATACTGAAAGCTTCTGAGGGCCCGTTTGCATAGAATGCATCACACTGTGCTGCTTTTCCAATGTATTTCTAAACATGCACTAGACGGATGTATTTGATCGCATCTTTTACAGCATCTCACAAGTGAATAGAGTTAACAATTAACTAATAGATATCACCATACTTCCCCAATTTAAGGATTGTAAACTTTTTGTATCCCACGATTTTCTGAAATGTCATGTTTAAATATGCAAATGAGGCAATATTTAATTAAATATGCACTAATTTGCATACATTTCCAGAATATAAACTGAATGTGGGATAAATCCAGATTCAAAAATCTTGTTTGATTTTGTGTTTCTCTTTTTAATCACTCCATAAATCAGAAAAGTCTGTCAACAGACAGAAAATAAATAGATTTGGACCATTTTTTAGGAGTAAAATGTTTATGATACATGAACAAAACCCTTAGTAAAAAAAACTGCAAAAATAAATTCTTACTTAGTATTTTTATCTTGTTTTTTTATTATAAATATCTAAACATTGTTGAATCAAGATGAATTTACTGTACAAGTAAAATGATTTAAGATATTAAGTCTTGTAAAAAAAATGATATCAATAAATACATAATCAAAATGTATTAGTTTTTGCTTAAAACAAGCACAAATATCTGCCAATGGGGTAATAAAAATAATCTTAATTCAATGGATAAACAAGATGATTTTTCTTGCCCCATTGGCAGATATTTATGCATGATTTTAATTTTTTTACAGAAAACAAGACATAATATCTTAAATCATTTGACTTGTACAGTAAATTAATCTTGATTCAAGAATGTTTAGATATTAAACTAGAAAACAAGACAAAAACACCAAGTAAGAGAATCATTTTTCGCAGTGCAGAGAGGAATAAAACTATAAAGTTTGGTTAATGTAAGAAACAAAAATACTGACACAAATATATAAAGTCCAATAAAATATCAATTCAAAAGTGTTGTATTTAGTCTGAAAGAAGAGCCGTGATATTTCAACAGCCTCTTACGCTCTCATTCTAGTTTCTATAAGTGTTAATTAGTGTTTCGTACCAGTGTAGAGATCGTTAGTGGGCGACTGGTGCGTGGTCTCAATCAGGTCCTGTGGCGCGAGGCTGTGCTGTAGCGGCTGGACCGTCAAACACTCAGTGAGTCCGTCCTGACTGAGATCTGTGCTGCGTCTCAACTACATCACATCAAGCACAGACTTCACTTAAAGCCTTTAAATACGACGCATTAATTATGATCACATACACGACCAGTCAAAAGATGTTTAATGCTTTCTAAAGAAGTCTCTTCTGCTCACCAAGTCTGCATTTCTATGATCCAAAATACAGCAAAAGCAGTAATATTGTGAAATATTTTTACTATTTAAAATAACTGCTTTCTATTTGAATATATTTTAAAATGTAATTTATTTCTGTGATCAAAGCTGAATTTCAGCATATTTTAAAAAGTACAAATATTTCACAATATTACTGCTTTTGCTGTATATATATATTCTGAAACGATATAATGCATTACAACACACATTATGAATACCTTTATAAAGCATTATACATAAATGCTTTAAATGTTACTGATTTAATAAATGAGAAACTGTAAAAAGTGACCATAAAGTAGTAAATAGATGATTCGAGTACATTTTACAAGAACATAATATTTCAGTCTTTCTACCTAAAAATCTTCTGTGTTAGTTGCTCTGTCCATGTTTTTATTTTTATGAAATTTAAATCCAATTTCTGAGTGAAAACTGAACAAAATCCAGTTTTTCGTGCTCCAGGTATACGATATAGAACTGAAAGTCAATTCTATGCTAAAACTAAAAGTGTAAATATCTATTTTGCAGCATAGATTTACTTAAGAAAATAATAAATCATGAGAATGATATTTTTGCACCAATGCATCGTTCACAACAAGACCATAAAAAGCAAAAGCTGTCCAATTTGATTTCATGTTGACTTAATTTCCAAATGATATTAAAGCAAATAGATGACAACACGTGGAGATAATGTCTCGGATAATTGGCTCCTAATCTTTTGCTTAATTGAGCTGAATGTACAGTAATTAATCATGAGCATATGGTTTAATATGGCAGCGTTTGAGCTCTCGCCCTGCGTGGTTATATTTAGCGTGTCTAAGAATACAGTATATTCGTAATAATCACAGGTGAGAATGAAATGAATGCACACACACTGGACAGATCGTGTACAAGCGAGGAATCAGTATCTATGGTGACGTGACCTTTATTTTGTGCCTCTGTGATAATGAACGGCTCCTACACAAGCCTGCTAACGAGTTACAAGTTTAGAGACTTCGTTATCAGCACACCTCCGAGTTGTTCGTTCATTGTGAGACAATGCTTGTGTTGTACAATCACAGTGCACACAAACACCTTCATGTCTCTCCAAACCAATATGCTTTAGTTTTTATTGTCTGAGGAAGACAAAAGCATCATTATTAAAGTCTTTGTTTACATATAAAGAGTTGAAAACTCCAAGAAGGACTAAAAATACCATTAAAAAGAGAGACTACTGCTTGAAAGAGTCTCTTGTGTTCATCAAGGCTGCATTTATTTGTGACCCAGACTAAAGTCTGAAAATCTAATTATGAGATAACAAGCATCAAAGTTTGATTTCTACATTAATTTCACTATAATTTCAATCTTTGACATGACTATACTCAGTCAATATTAAAGATATGAAGGTTAAACTTTCACAGAATGTTCTTTACCATATAAAGGATGATTTTTTGTAGAAAACAGCAAATCACAAAAAAATGACTTTAGCTGGGTTTTCACAGAGAGGGTCACATTTGATCAAATATACAGTAAAAGTGGTTATTATCATAAAAAATGGCTGTTTTCTATGTGAATATCTGTTAAACTGTAATTGATCAAAGCTGTATTTTCAGCATCATTACTCCAGTCTTCAATGATCTTCAGAAATCATAATAATATGCTGCTCAAGAAACATTTCTGATTATTATCAATGTTGAAATTTTTTGTGGAAAACGTGATGCAGTTAATTTTTTCAGGATTCACAGATGAATAGAAAGTTCAAAAGAACAACATTTATGTGAAATATAAATCTTTTGTAACATTATAAATGTATTTTCTGTCACTTTACTTTTTTTTTTTTACTTATCACAACTTATGGTTGTGTATTACTATTTTCAACATTGATAATAATCAGAAATATTTCTTGAGCAGCATATTATTATGATTTCTGAATATCATGTGACACTGGAGTAATGATGCTGAAAATACAGCTATGATCAATTACATTTTAACAGATATTGACACAGAAAACGCTTATTTTAAATTGTAATAATATAAATATATTTTTTAAATTGCATTTTTGAATAAATGCAGCGTTGGTGAGCAGAAGAGACGTCTTTAATCAATCTCTTTTGACCATTAGTGCACCTTCTGAAGTCAAATAATAGAAAATAAAGTGAATTAAAATCTCCTTTTTGTGGTGCATGAAGAAACAGATCGGCTTCAGAGTTTGGAAAAAGACATGAGGATGAATAACTGATAACAGAACTAAGACTTGATACTACATTCATTATTGTAAGGTAAGGTACATTTATTTGAGCTACATTTAAATAAACTAATTTAGTTGAAAGTCAGTCAACGGATTTAGTTTATTAAAATCGATTGCAACCACTAACCTGAAAATGTCTGAGTAAATTCAGTGGATGATTTTTTCAGTGCATGCTTTAGTCTGAGTGTTTGGATGATGGTCGTAGAGTGTCGTAGAGTGTTTGGATGATGGTCGTACCTTCTTCCGGGCCTGCTGCTCCTGTACGGAGTGTGATTTGACGTGTTTGCGCAGAGAGCTGGGGTCTGTGTAGCGTTTGGTGCAGCCCTGGATCTGACAGGCGTAGGGTTTCTGCAGAAACACAAGCCGTTACTGCACAGGTCTGGGACTCTGGTCACTCTGGTGGGAGTGATAGCGTGTGTAATATCACAGACTCACTGTGTCCACGTGTGTTCGCTGGTGTTTGGCTCGATCGCTGGAGTTACTGAAGGCTTTCTGACAGCCGGGATGCTGACACACATAGGGTTTCTCGCCTGTGTGGCTCCTCAGGTGGATCTTTAGGTTCTCCAGACGGGAAAACGCCTTCTGACAGCCCTCAAACTGAAGTCGATGCAATAGAAAGGTTACGTGTGTCACTTTAAACAGCTCTGTTTAGTTAGCACTGCAGAATATGATTCTCTTATATAATATCTAGTACTAAACATTCTTGAATCAAGATTAATTTATTGTACAAGTAAAATTACTTTAAGATATTATGTCTCATTTTCTAAAAAAAGTATCAAAATTGTGTTAGTTTTTCCTTAAAACAATCATAAATATCTGCTAATGATGCGAGAAAAATCATCTTGTTTAGGCTTTGAATTAAGATAATTTTTCTTACTCATTATTGGCAGATATTTTTCCTTGTTTTAAGGAAAAACTAACACAATTTTGATACTTTTTCAAACTAAATTTGATATTAATTTGACTTGTACAGTAAATTAATCTTGATTCAAGAACGTTTATATGTTTATACTAGAAAACATGACAACAATGCTAAGTAAGAAAATCATTTTTTGCAGTGTAGTTTATTTGTTTAAAGGGGCAACGCACATTAATAACCATGTCTATAATCGTGCTAGAATTACCCAAAGAGGATATTTTTCATCTTTAGACCCTTGACAGAATATTAAAAACTCAGCTTAATATCAAAACAGAGCATCTTAGACACATATGGCAACCAATAAAAAAATACAAATACATGATTGCACATAAAAATCAAACTAAAACACAATAATGAGTGATCTAAACAAAATAAGATAGAAGGAAAAGAGAGAGATGGTGACAGGAGGAAAGCTAATAACCAAGTGCAATTAATACAGTACTAATGTTGAAAAGATGAAACTGAAAAGAATCATTCGTATCCAGTCTTATTGTTGATGGGATGGAGATCCAGACTGACTCCATGTACATCTTCTGGACCACATGACACAGACTGACCAGGAGGGGTCAGTGTTTTACTGCTCAAATGACCCGGTTATGTCTCATTCGGTGCATCAGGAGCGGTCATTACAGAGCACCGATGGAACATGAACAGATCTGATGCGTAACTCTGGAGACTCTCGGCTTGTGCCATTTCAAGGTCCCTCGGCTTACTTTGGGCCGTCTTCATTAGATCAAACCAACACTTAGTCTGTGCAATTATTATTATGCATTATTAAATAAGCTAATTGACATGGAGAAAAGTATAACAATAGTAGACGAGCTGTTTTCATCCGTTCTCCTGGATGATGATCTGTGAACACGCTTAGTCGTAGTTCTTCATGAATGTGTCTAAAGGTGTATAATAATTCATTCTTGATGATTTTAGTTGAGCATTTTCTGCGTAAAACCATCACCACAGGGAAGATTATATCAGGCAACCATACGCTGTTGCCCTAAATGGCCTATTTAATGTCTATTATATCATCAAATTATCATATATATATCATAAAACATAGAAAAAAATATTAATAATTATATCCATGTTTTGCTTTTACAATTTTAGTATGCAATAAAAATATTTTTCATTATTAATTTCATTTTAATTATGCATAACTATTATTATATTTATAAAATATTTATAATATTATTTATATATAAATGTTTGAATGTATGTATATTTCTGCATACATTTTTTTGTTTGACTTTGAAATATGATGTTGAATGTGTGTGTATATATATTATTATTACTACTATATTGCTACACATACATTTTTACATAAATTTTAATAGAGTCAAATAAAAAGTATACACTAATATACATACACATGCATTATATAATATTTGAATATGATATATTAAATAGTATTTATATATAATACTACATCTAGAAATATTTGTTTTATTTAGTTTTACCCAGGTTTTTATTTTTTGCATGTGAGTTATGCATAATTAAAAACTATTATTGAAGTATTTATTGCATGGATTGTCACATCCACGGCTTGGCTGTTAATTAAATGACATCACAGTGATTTTACAGTGACCTGATCTTGGAAGAATGTGCCTTTCCTGATCTTTGTCCTTCGTGATCACGGTCACGGATACCAGAAACCACCGAGCTGTGAACAAACTCGTTTCATTTTCAGAAATATGGTTTCGGAATAAATGATTACCTACTAAAATCATCAGAAAAGGACTTCAGCAATAGCTGGCGTTCCTCTGCGCAGAGCTCATCTTGTATAAGAGGAATTGGACATGAACTGTGTGCTTTGATTGCTTTATAATGAAGAGGTTATTTTAGTAGATGTCAATAGCTGTACTGCATGTGGGTGTCATTTAGGTACTTCAATCACAAAACTCGTGTTCATCTTTATCTACATTGAATCTATATTCTAACGACTGAACAGAATTAGTTTGTTTTGTGAGAACAGGAGGATCTGTGCTTTCTCGTTTCTTTGTGTGGGCAGACGTTTGCT
Organism: Ptychobarbus kaznakovi; assembly: GCA_027422405.1. Lineage (NCBI taxonomy): Eukaryota > Metazoa > Chordata > Actinopteri > Cypriniformes > Cyprinidae > Ptychobarbus > Ptychobarbus kaznakovi. The sequence goes on along the minus strand of CM049796.1, from coordinate 762,561 downwards.
GGTAAATCTCAGCTCTGCTCGGGCGTTCGGATGTGTTCAGTACTCGAGGTTTGTGCCGTGTTACATGCTGTTTGTTTGAGCCGCTGAGTGTCTGGGATCGGGATTAATCGGGACTGTTTCTAAAAGCTGAGACGTTGTGCAGTTTCTTCACGTGTGCAGATTGTCATCTTTCCAAAATCCTTCATAATCACAGTTTATAAATAATGATCACAAACAAACATGAGTGATAGAAAGTGCTAACAATGAATTCTAATTAGTGACGTTAATCACTAGTGCGGTATGAACAGTTTGAAAACAAACTTCAGTGTCCTGCAGCATGATACCATGGATGGATGGATGGATGGATGGATGGATGGATGGATGGATGGATGGATGGATGGACAGACGGATGGATGGATGGATGGATGGATGGATGGATGATAGATAGATAGATGGATGATGGATGGATAGATAGATAGATGGATAGATAGATAGATAGATAGATAGATGGATGGATGATGGATGATGATGGATGGATGATAGATGATAGATGGATGATGGATGGATGGATGGATGGATGGATGGATGATGATGGATGGATGGGATTGATGATGGATGATAGATGGATGGATGGATGATAGATGGATGGGATGATGATGGATGGATGGATGGATGGATGGATGGATGGATGATGGATGGATGATGGATGGATGATGGATGGATGGATGGATGGATGGATGGATGATTGATAGAGGGATGATAGATGGATGGATGGATGATGGATGGATGATTGATAGATGGATGATGGATGGATGATAGATGGATGATAGATGGATGGATGATAGATGGATGGATGATAGATGGATGATGGATGGATGATTGATGGATGGATGATAGATGGATGGTAGATGGATGGATGATAGATGGATGGATGGATGGATGGATGATGGATGGATGATGGCTGGAGATGGATGGATGGATGGATGGATGGATGGATGGATGATGGGATGGATGATGATGGATGGATGGATGGATGACAGACGGATGGATGATGGATGGGAAGGATAGATAGATAATAGATGGATGATAGATGGATGGATGGTAGATGATAGATGGATGATAGATAGATAGATAGATGGATGGATGATGAGATGGATGGATGGATGGATGATGGATGGATGGATGATATAGATAGATGGATGGATGGATGGATGGATGGATGGATAGATGATGGTGATGATGGATGGATGATAGATGGATGGATGGATGGATGATGGATGGATGGATGATGGATGGATAGATGGATGGATGATGATGGATGGATGATAGATGGATGATGGATGGATGGATGGTTGGATGGATAGATGGATGGATGATAGATGGATGGATGGATGGCGGATTGATGGATGGATGGATTATTGATGGATGGTAGATGGATGGATGATAGATGGTTGATGGATGGATGGATGATAGATGGATGGATGGATGGATGGATGGATGATAGATGGATGGATGATTGATGGATGGATGATAGATGGATGATGGATGGATGATTGATGGATGGATGATAGATGGATGGTAGATGGATGGATGGATGGATGGATGGATGGATGGATGGATGGTAGATGGATGGATGGATAGATAGATAGATGATGTCCAACAGGCAGAAGACGACTGATCTGGGAGCGTTTATCTTGGACCCATAAGCTCTCTCACTAGAGTCATTAAAGTCAGAAGAAATAACTACAGCTGCCCTAATTACCAGTGAATCATTAAGAAGCTAAACTACACCTTAACCATCCCAGCTGTCCTCTGCCTCACAAACACCAGCCACAGAAAAGAGCCGATCAATAAGCATTCAGATCAGGCCTGCTGGGAAAACAGACGTCCAGCCGTGTCTGTGCACTCGAGGACCTTTCACACGGACTTTATTTAATAAAGCTCAGAGTCCTGTTGGCCGCTCGCAGAGACCGAGTCCTGAATAGACGGCAACATGGCTCCAATGTGCCGCTCCAAGTCACAAGCGGCTCCTGACAGGCCGTGGCAGCACGCCATGCGCGTCGCATAATGACAGCGAGTGCCAGCAGTCGAGCGAACGCTCCTCCGCGTGTTTAACATCACCCAGACAACTACAACTTTTCATTAGCATTTATTTAAGGCTAGGAAAGGGACAGTCTTAAAATGCTTAAAGACAGAATTGTCATTTTTGGGTGAACTATCCTTTAAGTACTCCCCGTCATGTCGTCCCAAACCCATAAGACGTTCGTTCTTTTGCATCTATAAAGCATGTGTTAATCAGATTATCACAAACACAGCCAGAGGCATCAAGCACAACACGTATTGTGTGCTACCATGCTACAGTATCATAAGAATATACCATCATACCCAACTATTACCATATACATTTGTGCAACAGAAACTCCTTAGCTTGCTATCATGTGCAAAGAATAATGTAAAAGCCGTGTATGTTTCATTAGTGTACACACTTATGCGTTGAATGGGTGTTTAGATGGGTTTGTAGTGTTAGCCAGGTGTTTTCTTCTCGTCTCGTATGAAAAGAGTTGTGTACTTTTTTCACCCGTTTTGTCGTTCAGCAGATGAAAATCATTATTGAAATCAGCATGAATAAGATGTTTTTATGATGGATGGATGGATGGATGGATGGATGGATGGATGGATAGATAGACGGATAGACGGATGGATGGATAGACGGATGGATGGATCGATGGATGGATAGATGGACGGATGGATCGATGGATGGATAGATGGATGGATGGATGGATGGATGGATGGATGGATGGATGGATGGACAGATGGATGGATGGATGGATGGATAGACAGATGGATGGATCGATGGATGGATAGATGGACGGATGGATAGACGGATGGATGGATCGATGGATGGATAGATGGACGGATGGATAGACGGATGGATGGATGGATGGATGGATAGATAGACGGATGGATGGATGATGAACAGATGGATAGACGGATGGATGGATGGATGGATGGATAGACGGATGGATGGATCGATGGATGGATGATGGACAGATGGATAGACGGATAGATAGATGGACGGATAGATGGATAGACGGATAGATAGACGGATAGATGGATAGATAGATAGACGGATGGATGGATAGACGGATAGATGAATAGATAGATGGATAGATGAATAGATAGACGATAGATGGATGATGAATAGATATATGATGGATGCATAAACCATTCATAAGCAGCACAGGTATAATCCTGTGCTGTTATTGGATCCATTCTCCAATAACAGCTATGTTGACTTTGTTCAACCCACTTAAATGATAAGGTACTTGCAGTGTCCAATCTATACAGACTGTGTCTGTTCCCCGAATATTGAGTTCAAAATATAAATTTAATGTAGGATCTAGAACAAATCTGATCGTGATTAAACCAGAAAAATGCAAAATAAATGAACAAAAACAATTTTTAAAACTTGGGCTCCTAAATATACGATCACTCACAACCGAAAGCAGTTATTGTAAATGAAATAATCACAGATAATAGTTTTTGATGTACTCTGTCTGACTGAAACCTGGCTTAAAACAAATGATTATTTTGGTCTAAATGAATCTACTCCACCAAGCTACTGTATAAAGCACGAGCCTCATCAGACTGGTCGTGGCGGCGGTGTCGCAACAATATATAGTGATATTCTCAATGTTACTCAGAAAACAGGATACAGGTTTAACTCATTCGAAATACTTATGCTCAATGTTAAACTGTCAGATAAGCAAAATAAATCTGTCCTATCTCTTGCTCTGGCTACTGTGTATAGACCGCCAGGGCCATATACAGATTTTCTAAAAGAATTTGCAGATTTCCTCTCAGACCTATTGGTTACTGTCGATAAAGCACTAATTGTTGGAGATTTTAACATTCACGTTGATAATACAAATGATGCATTAGGACTAGCGTTTACTGACCTAATAAACTCTTTTGGTGTCAAGCAAAATGTCACCGGGCCCACGCATCGTTTTAATCATACGCTAGATTTAATAATATCGCATGTAATTGATCTAACTGATATAGATATCATACCTCAAAGTGATGATGTTACTGACCATTTCCTTGTATCATGCATGCTGCATATTACTGATATTAACTATATGGCTCCGCGTTATCGCCCAGGCAGAATTATTATATCCAGCCACTAAAGACAGATTCACAAATAACCTGCCTGATTTATCTCAACTGCTCTGTGTACCCATAAATACAGATGAACTAGACACAATTACTAGCAACATTGGAACTATTTTCTCCAATACGTTAGAAACTGTTGCACCCATCAAATTAAAAAAGGTTAGAGAACAACGTGCTGCGCCATGGTACAACAGTTATACCCCATTCTCTCAAGAAAGAAACTCGTATCTTGAGCGCAAATGGAGAAAAAGTAACTTGGAAGTCTTTAGAATTGCGTGGAAAAACAGTATGTTCAGCTATAGACAGGCTCTAAAAACTGCAAGAACCGAGTATATCCGCAAACTCATAGATAATCACCAAAACAATCCAAGGTTTCTATTTAGCACAGTGGCTAGATTAACAAATAAACAGATGTCACCCGATCTAAATATTCCTCACAGTTTAATAGTAATGACTTTATGAATTTCTTTACTGATAAAATAGATAATATCAGAAATACAATAACAAACGTAGATTCTACACGTCTAGTACTTCAGCATCATTCGTCGCACCCAAAGAAATACTGCAGTGCTTTACACAACGATAGACAGGATGAGCTAAATAAACTTATCACTGCATCTAAACCAACAACATGTTTATTAGATCCTGTACCAACTAAACTATTGAAAGAGTTGTTACCTGTTGCAGAACAACCCGCTTCTCAATATTATTAACTCCTCGCTATCTTTAGGTCACGTCCAAAACATTTAAGCTGGCAGTTATTAAGCCTCTTATTAAGAAACCAAAATTAGATCCTTGTGAACTGGCAAATTACAGGCCCATTTCAAATTCCGCGTTTATGTCGAAAAATATTAAAAAGTAGTGTCTGCTCAATTTGTGCTCCTTTTTGCTCAAAAATGATATCTATGAAGAATTTCAGTCAGGTTTCAGGCCCCGCCATAGCACAGAAACGGCACTTGTTAAAATACAAATGACTTGCTTCTTGCGTCAGACAAAGGCTGCATCTCGTTGCTAGTTTTACTTGATCTTAGTGCTGCGTTCGACACTATAGATCATGACATACTGATAGATCGATTACAAAACTATACAGGTGTTCAAGGGCAGGCTCTAAGATGGTTTAGATCCTACCTGTCCGATCGCTACCACTTTGTTTATTTAAACGGGGAGTCATCTCAATTATCACCAGTAAAGTATGGAGTACCACAAGGATCTGTCCTAGGTCCTCTATTATTTTCATTATATATGCTGCCCCTTGGTAATATTATTAGAAAATACGGATTAGTTTCCATTGCTATGCTGATGACACTCAACTATATATCTCAACAAAACCAGATGAAACTTCTAAACTATCTAAGCTAACAGAGTTGTAAAAAATATAAAAGATTGGATGACCAGTAATTTTCTCCTATTAAATTCAGATAAGACCGAATATTACTTATTGGACCTAAAAATAGTACACAGAATCTCTTGGATTACAATTTGCAACTAGACGGATGTAATGTTACTTCCTCTACAGTTAAAATCTGGGTGTTATATTAGACAGCAACCTAATCTTTTGAAAATCATATTTCCAATGTTACAAAAATAGCATTCTTCCATCTTAGAAACATTTCCAAGCTACGGAACATGTTAAGTGTTTCTGATGCAGAAAAGTTAGTTCATGCATTCATGACCTCTAGACTGGACTATTGTAATGCACTGCTAGGTGGTTGTCCTGCATCTTCAATAAACAAGCTACAGATAGTACAAAATGCTGCGCAGAGTCCATTACCAGGTCAAGAAAATATGACCATATTACTCCAATTTTACAGTCTCTGCACTGGCAACCTATTAAATTTCGTATCAGTTACAAAATATTATTACTTGCCTACAAAGCCCTAAATGATTATAGCTCCTGCGTACCTAACTAATCTTTTATCACGCTACAATCCAACCCGCTCCCTTAGGTCGCAAAACTCTGGACTCTTGGTAGTACCTAGGATAGCAAAGTCCACAAAAGGAGGTAGAACTTTTTCATATCTGGCTCCTAAACTATGGAATAGCCTTCCTGAAAACGTTCGGGGTTCAGACACACTCTCTCTGTTTAAATCTAGATTAAAGACGCATCTCTTTAGCCAAGCATTCATATAATGCATCTCACAATCTTGTACTGCCAGTCTATCTGAATAAATGCACTTTATTATGCTTTAGCTTGGTTATACTGATAATTTCATCGGGTTATTCCTGATGGACCGCTGCTACGCTAATTGTCTTACTGTTTCTATGTTACTGCCACGGGATTAACATCCCGTGGTAGTTAGGAATTACACAAGCTTCAGTCTGGATCCTACCCTTTAACGATCTGTGATGACCGAACACCTGAGAAGAGACGATGACAACCCCTCCGAGATGAGCCCCAGAGACAGATCTCCAGTGAGGACCTCGTCACCTAGACATCCATCGGGGAAAGACCCCCGGAACCAGTGACCACTTACACTCTAACTTTGCTGCAGTTGGAATAAACTACTGATTTGTCTGGCCGGAGGGAACTGGCCCCCCGACTGAGCCTGGTTTCTCCCAGGTTTTTTTCTCCATTCTGTCACCGATGGAGTTTTCGTTCCTTGCCGCTGTCGCCTCTGGCTTGCTCAGTGGGGACACTTCATTTCCAGCACAATCATCAACTTGATTGCACAGATATTATTTAAACTGAACTAAGCTGGACAATGCCATTACTAAATTCAATAATGAAATGCATTCAGCAGATAATTGAGTGTTAAATCCTGTCATTTTACATTATTGACAAAAATTTGCCTATTTTGATATTGTGCAGTGCTTGTTACAATTTGTATTGTTAAAGGCGCTATATTAAAAAGGTGATTTGATTTGATTTTGATAATAATAATTAATAAAATAATAGCTAACAATACAGTGTATGGGTCAAAATTATAACTTTTTCTTTTATGCCAAGATGTAAAGATCATGTTCCATGAAGATATTTAGTGAATTTCCTATCGTAAATATATAAATTCTATTATTAATATGCATTGCTAAGAACTTCATTTGAACAACTTTAAAGGCGATTTTCCAGATTTTCAAATCTTGTATCTCAGCCAAATATTGGAAATCAATGGAACACTTTTTATTTATTCAGCTTTCAGATGACGCATAAATCTGAATGTCAAATATTGACCGTTGTGGCATGTTTTGTGGTGCAGGGTCACATGTATGGATGGACAGATAGATGAGGCTGAGCGTGCTGGGACTGGTCTTCATCAGACTCCATTCACTAGAGCTCAACGACGCCGAGGTGTTTCAGTCCACAGACAACAAACTACTGTCTTTCCTTACGCTCGCTGACGGGAAAACCATCCGGCGCCATGGCAACAGCAGCGGCTTCTTTAATGAGTAAGTGTGCGGAGCTAAAGGTTGACCACAGGTATGTGTGAGCTATTAATGATTAATCATCTCTGATCGCTGAAGGAAACAACACACTCCTCAACACCAGAGGACAGTTTACCTACTCACAGGGTCTAGATGCTGCTTATAGATCGTGATCTGATCAAACCCCTAACACTGAACAACCACAACACCCTAGCAACCCCATAGCAACGTGTTAAAGGCACTAAGAACACCCTAGTAACCCCATAGCAACGTGTTAAAGGCACTAAGAACACCCTAGCAACTGCATAGCAACAGCCTTGCACAGTGGTGGTGAGTTTGCATGCACTGTAAAATGTTTTCTTCAGCATCTTTGTTTCTATGCATTCAAAAAAAAAATGTTTTGTAGCATTTTCAGGGTTTCAGCTCTATTTTCCTCATCATGAATGATACTTTGCAGGTTTTATGAAAGTCAAATTAAGAATTTACATCAATACACAATATGCCAAAGTTATTTTTGACTGCCAACAGTACAAACGTGACTCTTTCTTTCAGGACCATTTAACGTGTGTGTGTGTGTGTGTGTGTGTGTGTGTGTGTGTGTGTGTCCAAACAACACCAAAGAGTTAAGCATAAACTCAAATTTCTCAGAAAACAAGACATAATTTCTTCATTTTGCATTTAAAGTAAATGTATCTTGATTTAAGGATGTTTAGTTTTTTGGAAAACTAATATATAACATCCTTAATAAAAATACTGAGAAACTCTTTTTTTATTTTTGCAGTGTGTGCAACATTTAATGCCATGACTTTAGGAATGTAAGACATTCTGCATACAGATTAATACTTTTTAACACGCACAGATACCCTGCTTTGTAAAACATTTTTTAGTCCCAAACATTCTGCTAATCGTCTCCTTTTGTGTTTCACAGAAGAAAGTAAATCACACAACATGATGTGAGTAAACACTGTGGCTGGACTATCCCTTTAAATGTATTTTACGTTTTTAAAGCACATTTTCTTCTTCCAGGAGATCTAGTATATTAAAAAGCCTCTCGGCCCGGCTGCGTCTGACGGTGTCCAGCACGCTGTCCGTTTGATTGAAGCGTATGGCAGGAGGCAGTCGTGTCTCTGCCAGAGCTTAAGTGTGAGTCTTTTGTCCCTTTTTAATAACTGCATAATTGCACAAACTCCCATGTCAACTATAAAGGATAATCACTAATTAGCCGATGGCTGGAGTTAAAAGAGAGGAGAAAAACTCACAGATGAAGCGTACTGCAGACTCTCCACAACAGCACATTAAAGCACACAACTCTACTGATTACATCGCCAGGGATTTTGTTTCTTGCTAATGTCTTAATGGAGATTATTAGCTAGTCTAAACCTTCAGAAGAGTCTCTCCTAGACACAAAGACATCGAGGGCTTTTTCTCCAGCAGAAGTGCTGTTAAAGCTGCTACAATAGAAAACAAGTGATATCCTGAAGCACTGCAGTGCTGCAAAAATAACATACAAGAGATCCACTGGGGGGGGGGGGGGGGGGGTCGTTACCCCGCGCCGGCTAAAACACACGCATTTAATAAAGTGCTTGTTTCTGCACATCTCTTAATTATTCTAAATAAAAAGTTCCTTAATGGTTCATTAATGATATCCAAAGTTAAATTAGAAAGCTTTTATTCTGACATGGCTCGTGTTGGGAACACGATTGCAAAGAGAGCGTTGTTTTGAACGTGTTGGCTTTTATCTGCACATTAAACTAAGATACGGAAGATATTTCCCCTCTGAAGCACTGCAACTGAACCAGAAAAGTGTTCAGTGAAGCAACTATATGTGACCCTCTCGGTGAAATCCAGGCTAAAGTCTGAAAATCTAATTATGAGATAACAAGCATCAAAGTTTGATTTCTACCATTAATTTCACTATAATATCAATCTTTGACATGACTATACTCAGTCAATATTAAAGATATGAAGGTTCAATTTTCACAGAATGTTCTTTACCATATGAAGGATGAATTTTTTTGTAGAAAAAAGCAAATCACAAAAAATGACTTTAGCTGGGTTTTCACAGAGAGGGTCACATATATAATATATATATAAATATATATATATATATATATATATATATATATCTAAATATATAATATATATATATATATTATAATCATTAGATATAACATACACACACATCAACACTAGATATTCTACTAGATGATAATAATTCAGCATATTGATATAAAACTGTTTGTATACCAGACACCACACACGCACAACGCACACAGACACACACCACACACAGACACACACACACAGAGAGAGAGAGTTTTATATTAATATGCTGAATAATTTTTTAGATTTTAAATTTTGTATTGTAAAGTTTTAGTAATTAAACATATTTGACTTAAGTCAATGTTTTTATTTAATATGTATATACAGTTTTTATAATTTTTTATTTCAGTTTTAGTTATTTTACCACTTCAAGTTAAAATTAAAATGAGAAATGCTACCATGGCAACCAGTTAAAAATACAAAATAAATTAGTTTTTATATATATATTTATATAGAATCATTGAGATACTAATATTGTTTTCTATTTACATTAGAGTTGAATATAAAGAGTTTTATACCGATTTGTTGGTTCATATTTAGCTTTTTTTCCATTTTGAAGTTTCAGTAATTGTGTTTGTCATTTTTTTTATGTCTATATAGTTTTTAATTTTTCAGTTTGTGATTTTAGTATTTTAAGTTAAACTAAATTCAAGTGTGAAATACTGCCTTAGCAACTAACAGAAATAATTTGAATAAGTTTTTATATTTTATTGTATTACAGTTAATGTTTATATTATTTCCAGTTAATATGTTTTTATTATTTTACCATTTATTATTTAAAATAATTACCATTGCAATATTTCTTATAAATGACCTATATTTCACATAAATCACGATTAATCGCATCCAAAATAAAAGTTTTTGTTTACATAATATATGCATGTATACTGTGTATATTTATTATGTAAATATATGAATACAAACACATGCATGTATATATTCATAAAAAAATGTTATTTGTTAAATATATTTATATATAATATAAGAATATAAATGTATGCATGTAAATATTTTTTTAATTATATTTACTGTAATGTGTGTGTGTGTGTTTATATATACATAATAAATATACACAGTACACACAAATATATTATGTAAACAAAAACTTTTATTTCGGATGCGATTAATCGCGTTTGACAGCACTAATTTTTACAAATATATCAAAGTTATGTGCTATACTATTTTTTTGTATATCACTTTTTTATATATTGCATAGCATTTGGTGTGTATATATATGTATATGATTTAAAAATGTGTGTGTGGTGTATGTATGCATTATTATTATTTAGTGTTATTGCATATATTAACTGTTTAGGCTGTGCTTGCACACACAGAGACCTTTTACTGTCAGATTTACACTCACCGGGCATTTGTTGGGTTTCTCCCCGGAGTGGACCCTCATGTGGATCAGGAGCTTGTAGCGTGCGTTGAAAGGCTTGTGTTTGCGAGGACACCCGGCCCAGAAGCAGGTGAAGTCCTCGCCCTTGCGCTGGTCGACGTGGATCTTCTCAAGGTGCTTGACCAGCTCCTCTCTCTGGCCGTAAACAGCGCCGCAGTCCAGCCAGCGGCAGCAGTGTCCTCCGCTGACGTCCTCCTCCTCGTCCTCCTCCAGCATCGACGGAAGGACCCTGAGGTGGTCTGAAGAGGCGGCTGGGATCGGAGCGTGAGATGCTCGTGGATGGGAAGTATAGGGCGGTGGAGGGCCTCTAGGAGGACTAGGAGTCCTAATAAAAGCGGACAGTTCAAACTGAAGCTGTATTGAAGGCGACAGGCTGTTTTTGGTCCCAGTTTGGATCTCCGGTCCAGGTAGAAGCTGGTGCTCCATCACTAGATTGGTGAACTGGTCTTCTAGTGCACTGTAAGAAATTACCGTGATTTTAATGGTAAAAGACTGTAACAGTAAAAACCTATTAATCGGTTAATGGTAAGTCCCCCTACTATATACGGTGAAAAACTGTATTGAAACTGTATTGAACATTACAATACAATTTTACGGTAAAATACAATTTTTGGAAGTGGAATAAGAATGTATAATTTACTGTTAATAACCATGAATTTACATTCCCTGCGTTACATTTCAAAACCAGTCATAAGGGTCAAATCTTTGGAAGCTGAATAAATAATATTTCCATTGATGTATGGTTTGTTATGATCGGACAATATTTGAGAATCTGAGGGTGCAAAAAAATCTAAATATTGAGAAAATAATCTTTAAAGTTAAGTCAAATGAAGTTCTTAGCAATGCATATTACTAATAAAAAATTATGTTTTGATATTTACAGTAGTAAATTTACAAAATATCTTCATGGAACATGATCTTAATATCCTAATGATTTTTGGCATACAATAAAATGTATTATTTGACTCATACAATGTATTGTTGGCTATTGCTACAAATATACCTGTGCTGCTTATGACTGCGTCTGTGCTCCAGGGACACATATCATGATTTTTCGTAGAAATAACTACTATGTTTCTTGTTAGTTTTTATGTTTATTAGGGTTGTATGTTTCATCTAATGTTGTTAAATGAATGTTTATTGTATTATTTATTGTAAATCCCTAAAATAATGAAAATGAAAAAAGGCATGCAAATAGAAAAAACACCTGCAAATTAATAAGAAAGCATCTTTATCTGTTTGACAACACGTGCTGCAAATACTCACAACATCTTTTAGCATCTTGATCATATAATTCCACAGGTGTTTTATATAATTAGCCTAAATAAGCTGACGAAATACTACACAATTACTGTAACTGTGAAACTTTATGTAAGCCGGCTACTTTTACAACTTAAAAAATAATCATGTTTTAACTATTAAATGAGTGTACAGCAATACACAATAAAAGCGCTATAAAAAATGCTTCATTCATCATTCATTCAAATGAATTGCCTATATATTATATTTGTTATTATATAAAATAAATACAAATTAAAAAATGGTTACATGGTAAAGTAAACACACTAACCATAGTTTACCATGGTATTTCTAAAACTGTGGTTATACAAATGGTAATGCATACATGGTTACTACACTATTACTATAATAAAACCAGGGTTATTTTTTGTCACTACATCAAATTGCAGCATAAAATATATAATATATATAAATAAATAAATATATTTTATATATGTTAATTTAGATTTGTTCGTAAAATTATGTAACGTAATATAATATTAAAATATAACTGTATTTTTTTTAAATACAACATTTAATTACTGAACACTTACGCATTTTTGATAAATAATATTTGTTTATAATTAACTAGTAAAACTACACATTCTGGACAATTATAGTTGTATTATCAGTTCCTGTGGCTCAGTGTTAGAGCATTGCGTTAGCAGCGCAAAGGGCATGGTTCAATTCCCAACGAACACACTAACTGATAAAACATGTATAATCTGAATGCACTGTAAGTCGCTTTGGATAAAAGCATCTGCTAAATGCATAAATGTAAATCAGTTAGTTAGTCTGCAACACTCAAAGAAAAGTCTGTAAAAATAGGGCACGATTTACTCTTTTCCGTACTGATTTGGGTTTTTGGGTTATGAATAATAACGGATAATGTCCTGGAATATTACTAGCTTTTCCATTTTTCTAGATATTTGTCTTACAGTGTAGGCTACTAACTCATCAACAATCACAGGTACAAGCTACTAACAAGGTGTATCATAAATGAACAATTATTAAATTATTATTATTAAATTGAACAATTGCAAATAGCCGCTAACTTAATTCACGTGATGTGTGTACTGCAAAGCATCTTTGGTTTCCTCGAGTAATGTAGATGAAAAATGTGTGCCTTTTATTGTTTAAATCACTCATCAAATGTTGCTAAAAGTTGCCAAATAAATTAAAAAAATAGCAAAATTTGTTGCTAGGTGCTTTTGGAAGAACAAGTTGCTAGGGTAGTGTGAAAAGACACTGTCCCCTGTTGTGGTCTGTGCTACATGCAGCGCGTTGTTTGTGTTTGTGTTGCGAGTATTTGCAGCACATGTGCTGTCAAACTGAAGAAGATGTTTTATTAGTTTGCAGGTGCTTTTTCTATTTGCATGTGTTTTCTTAAGTTGCAGCACGTTGAGCTCTCTCGGCCACCGTAGTAAAACCTAAAAAAAAGTTGCTACCGTATTTTTTACGGTAAAATTCTGGCAACCACAGCTGCCAGTTTTTTACCGTAAATTTTACGGAATGTTTTTTACAGTGTGGCGTCGCCTGCGGAAACTTTCGGTGTCATCAGAGAGCTCCTGGATTGACCTGTCTTTGGTGATGTGTTTGCCGGGGTTGGGATGAGGGATGCAGCTGCCTCTGATGCCCAGCAGGTGTCCACAAACATCGGACTGCAGAGGAGAAGGAGTGGGGCGTGATGCTGGCGAGGTGCGAGAACCGATGATGTACGCCACCAACGACGTGGGCGAGGTTCGGATGATGGAGTTGAGGTCGAGGCCGATACCATCGGACAGAGGAGACAAAGACAGCGCTCGCTTTTTGGAGCGGGCTGAGAGCCGCGGACTGATGGCGTCCTCCATGAAGAGATAATGCGGTAGAGACGCGGGGTTGGAGACGGATTCGGACATGGAGGTGCCGGGAATGAGATTGGGATCAGCTGCTTCTGAAGTCTGGTTAAACCCTAGCCCTAAAGGAGGCAGAACACGGTAACCGTAGGGCCAGTCCAGCTTACTGCTGCGAATCGATTGCGTCTCGGCGATGCTGAGGGTGGTCGAGGCCAGCGATTCTCTGGACAGCAAACACCTGCAATAGATCGCCCAAAAATTACAGCAAAACGTCCAAGTATTGTCAAGTTATGTTTACCACAGAGCTTATTTACTCCAGGGGCTTCATTTATAAAGCGTGCATTAGGGGTGAGCGGATCGATCCTAATATCGATAGTATCGATACCAACTTCGGTATTGGTATCGGATCGATACTAGCCTGATTAGATCGATACTTTAGGTTAATTTTCTCTCCTCTACACTTAATGCATTGCTTAATACATTCAACAAAGAGTAGACATGTCTGTGTGTGTTTATGCTGCTCTTTTCACGGAAGGAGAATAACGAGAAAAATAACAGTCAAATTGTTTATGCTATCCACCCTGTAATAATAATAATAATAATAATAATAAAATGGTAAGAAACACCAGTTTGCAATACCAACCAAGCAGTAAAACAAGCTGTTTTGTAGTTAACTGAAAATTGAGTGTTTAATCTTATTATTATACATTACTGACACTCTATCCTCCAATTTTATATTGTTAAGTGCTTCGACACAATCTGTATTGTTAAAAGCGCTATATACATAAAGGTGACTTGACTTTATACGTGTGTACACACACACACACACACACACACACACACACACACACACAAACGCTCACTCGCACACGCACACACACACACACACACACACACGCTCACTTGCACACACACACACACACACACACGCTCACTCGCACACACAACACATACAACACACACACGCAGCGCGAGGCGCGCTCACTCGCACACACACAATATATTATAAGATATTAGTACAATATATTATTCAGTATATTTTCAATATACATTAAACAGTTGAATATATTGACTGCTCATACATAAGCAAATGTTTTCTTTGTGGTCCTGCAGTCGTGTGTGATTCCCACTGTCCATTATCTGTAATGTCTTTTTCTATTAAAAACATGATAAGCTAAGAAAGAAATCATAATAATTGCAGTTTTTTTGTAAATCACTTTCGTTTAAACTATAGCTATTCAAGACTAAATAATGTTTGATGATTTTCTTTAAGTCAAGAATGCTGCATAATCATCGCTGAAAGTGGATAAGTTGTTTTGAATAACTATAATTGCTTAAATAAAAATCTGTAAGAATAAAAAATATACAACAAAACGGCGGTAACACTTTACACACGTGTGTGTCATTTGTTAACATTAGTTAATGTATCAACTAATATGAACAAACAATGAACAATACATGTATTACACTCTATTAATCTTTGCTAATGTTAGTTAATAAAAATAGAGTTGTTCATGTGTTTGTTCATTAAAAATTCCTGGAAGCAGGTGAGATTTGAAGCAAGACCCATTAAAATCAACCAAATTTGGCCTTTTTATACAGTATTACTGTCTTCAACCACTAAGCCACTTTAAGCTCTTTCTTTATAATGGTTTTCTATCAGAGGAAAACACTTAACATGCATGCGCCTGCATATAGTTTGCATCATCAGTATACTGAGTTGGGCTTTTAATAATACTTTCTTAATGCGTTAAGCCACGTTAAGTTTTTTTCTGTATAACTATTTTGTATGGGAGGAAAATGCTTAACATGATACTTTACGCATAGCTTTCAAATCCTGGACTCCTCTGCTTGCAAACTCCTTTCAGAAAGACAAATAATATTCACATATCTTTAAGGGCAATGTAATATTTTAGTCATATCAACACTAGTTATTGTGCAACAAATAGCCTCCCGGTTTTCATTCAAAATATCTTCAATTGTGTTCCGAGGACGAACGAAGCTGTTACGGGTTTGGAACGACATGGACGACACAAGGCTTGTGTGCCTTAGATGGCACCCAGAGGTCACTGTGTCTGTGAGCACATGGCTTGTTGTGTTTGTGTTGTGTCATGTGCTTTCTCCTGTCTATTTTCTGTCCCCTCCCATCTTGTTACCAAATCATTGTTTCAGTGGCTCCACCTGTGTCTCCCTCGTTAGCCTCCTGTCCTGTGCCCTGTGCTGATCCATTGTATTTCGTCCTGTGCTGTCTGTCTGTCTGTCTGTCGTTGTTCCTTTCGTCTGTCTGTGTGGAGTGTGTGTGTGTGTGTGTGTGTGTGTCTGTCTCTCTGTGTGTGTGTGTGTGTGTGTGTGTGTGTGTGTCTGTGTGTGTGTGTGTGTCTATCTCTCTGTGTGTAGTGTGTGTGTGTGTGTGTCTGTCTCTGTGTCGTGTGTGTGTGTGTGTCTCATGTGTGTGTGTGTGTGTGTCTATCTCTCTGTGTGTGTCTCTCTGTGTGTGTGTATATATCTGTGTCTTGTGTGTGTGTGTATATCTGTGTCTTGTGTGTGTGTGTGTGTGTGTGTGTGTGGGTGTCTCTGTGTGTGTGTGTGTGTGTGTGTGTGTGGGTGGTGTGTGTGTGTGTGTGTGCGTGTGTGTGGTGTCTGTCTGTGTGTGTGTGTGTGTGTGTGTGTGTGTGTGTGTGTGTGTGTGTGTGTGGTGTGTGTGTGTGTGTGTGTGTGTGTGTGTGTTTGTTGTGTGTGTGTGTGTGTGTGTGTGTGTGTGTGTGTGTGTGTGGTGTGTGTGTGTGGTGTGTGTGGTGTTGTGTGTGTGTGTCTGTCCTCTGCCTGTCTGTTTTTCTGCCTGTGAGGTTTTTGTTCTTTTTTTATTATTAAAAAAAACCATTCTTCCTGCACTTGAGTCCTCGCCTCATCTCGCCTCACATACCGTTACAAGTGACTACTGACAACATTGTCATGTTGGGGTGGAGTATCCCTTTAAGGATATTTACCTGGCATCAGTGAAGGGAACGGCGAGGGAATGAGGTGGGCCGTTTTGGACTGAAGTCTGTGAAGGAACCGGACCCAGACTCTGGACCAGCATGGCATTGCTCGTCACCTGCAGGTTTGAACCGGCACACGGCCCAAACACTTTTCTGTTCATCCCCAAAGACACGTAACCTGAGAAAGAGTCACGTTTCATCAGACGCTCATGACCAGTGATTGAGTAATAATGATTCACTTCTCCTGCATTACACCGTATACAATCCTGTAAAACTGCACAAAATCTAACTTTCACGTTTGTAAAGAAATCTTCTGCACGGTTATAATGACGTTCAGACTGTCAGAATCAAATCTAGCCATTAAAGAGCAGGACAAACTGGCTCTAAACCAGTCTCCAGCAGAGAACTAATAACCAAGCTCTGCGTTTCCAATAGATCAGTCAGTTCTGCCCTGGAGATATCAGTATTTTCCTTCCTTGTACAGCATAATGATTGGTCTATTCAGATGCATATCCGGATTACCCAGAACTGCTTATCCTATCTTTATTGTTTTTCATGCTGTCGATTAAGTAACTTCACGAGAATTTCTTGTGTTTGTAAATTGCACATTAAGATTGCACTAAGAATTCTGATATGTTAAGATCATTTGCAAAGCGCAGTGATTCAGGGCTCAATAATAACGACGGCCTCTGTTGTCTTTTCATGCTTTGCAGATTTATACTGACTATTAAATATTGGCCCGGTTTCACAGACAGGATTAGGCCATAGTTCAATTAGGACATTTTTATAAACATGCTTAGAAAAAAACATTACTGGGATGCATCTTGAGACAAAACAAAGGCACTGATATATTTTAAGATCAATCAGTGCAAGTTTATTTCAGTTGAAACAGCTCAGACTTACATTTTAGTCTAGGCTTAGGTTCAAGCCTCGTCTGTGAAACCGGGCGATTACGTTGAGTATTGTTGTTGCAGATTAAGTAACTAGCTGGTTAACATATGGTTGTCGTTTTGTTAAAATAGCAATAATGACTTAATCTCAGAAGCATCAATAATTATGAGTCATAAATCAGAAAACTATACATATTTTAGTTTGGACTCCCAGAGCTTTTGTCCTCTAACGTGATATTTTTGGCCTCTATAACACAGAAACACATGACTAGTCGTGGAATTCCTCAAACAAACCGTAAAGCCAAGGAAGCGTTTCTGCTCTGTTAAGTACTAACGAGCTTCTCTCTCTGCCGTGGTTCCATGGCTCGTTTGGGTACAAGCTTAGTTAATCATCACACTTATGAGAGCCAGGGTTTGGGCAGAAGACATGGACGGATGCTAGTGAAGAATAAACCAGTGTGTAAATCAGTACGATGAAGCACGAGACAAGATGATGTTCAGAGTTGTCTAGTAGAACGAAAAACATTCGATTAACGTTTTAACCCAAAATATGTAATATGACCAGTGTTGGGGAAAGTTACTTTTAAAAGTAATGCGTTACAATATTGCGTTACTCCCTAAAAAAGTAACTAATTACGTTACTTAGATACTTTTTATGGAAAGTAATGCGTTACGTTACTTTTGCGTTACTTTTTTAATATGAGCAGGGCTTGATTGTTTGTTTTTAATACAAGAAGTTATATTTATAGCAAATATAAAAGCCTTTCACACCAAAAAGTGTAATGAATAAACCTCAGACTGAAGGACGAGTAAATCACGTCTGTACAGAAGAACACAGGAGAAGTTCAACACTCTTCAGCAATAAAAACAATAGTTAGTTTATCTAAAGTCATTTTCTTATTAGTATGATTGAACTGATCATCAAAGGTCAGCAGCAAACACATCGTTAATAAAATGAGATTAGATATATTTGTGTTGTTTAACATATTTAATTATTGCAGGTTTGCGTCATATTCTGAGTTTGTATTTCACTGTTTTAATTCATTTTGATGAATACTGAATCTGTTTTTTGTGAGTGAGATGAATTAATACACATTCATATTTAGTCTAGATTAGAACTACAGTAAGATCATGTTCACACGGCGCTCTGTCATCAATAAATGGAGAAAAAGTAACTCAGATATTTTCTAGTAAATTAAAAAGTAATGCGTTACTTTACTAGTTACTTGAAAAAAGTAATATTATTACGTAACTCGCGTTACTTGTAATGCGTTACCCCCCCGACACTGAATATGAATGCTTGAATATTTTAAGAAAGTTTTTGTGTCGTGATAATTTAATGCGTACAAAAATGTTTATTAGAATGTTTATTCTAAGAATGTTTCCTCGACATCATGAGACCGTTTGAGTACAAATATCATCATAACGATGTTCTGAGAATATTGATGATGAACAACTTCAATATCAAATATGAATAGTTATAAGAACATTGCTTGAGAATGCTTTGTCCTAACATTAATATAACATTTAAAAGACGTTCCCTGTTAGCTGGGTTTATGATTATGACACCATCAATGACAGCACAACTCAACTATACTGAATCAACACAATACTATTGTCTTCTGTAGAGCCGCTTTACCGCTGAAATTGAATTTGTTTCATAATTGAAGGATTTACAACATTACTTTGCTGTTTATTACTGTGAAGCTGCTTTGAACTGATCGATATAAAGTGCTATATTGTGTAAAGCACCGTTAGAAAATGCATTCCAACTCTATTTTTTATGAAAGTTGTTTTTTATTAATTAATTCGATGGTTGTAAAAATACTTGAAGGACTCGGCTGATGACTTGAAAGTCTCACCACAGGACATCACGAGCACGGATTAAGAAAGTCAATGGGCTTGATTTTATGACTTTATTAAACGGTATGTAGGACTGATTAAGTTTAATTGTGATGAGAATACACGTCTTGGCTTTGTTCTGACAGTCTGAGATGTAATGAAGGCTGGAGGTGCTGTTTAAATGGCAGTGGGGGTGTTCAATAGTCCCCTATCTAACTCAGAGCATCATGTCTGAAGCTGAGCATTATGGGTAGAGTGGAGCTCAGACATGAAGATATGGCCTATTTCCCTTAACCCTTTTAAATTGTGACCCGGAGCGCAAAAGCAGTCTTACGTCGCTGGGGTATATTTGTAGCAATAGCCAATTGTATGGGTCAAAATTATCAATTTTTCGTTTATGGCACAAATTATTACGATATTAAGTAAAGATCATGTTCCATGTAGATATTAAGCAAATTTCCTACCGTAAAGATATAACAAAATTATTTGATTAGTAATATGCATTGCTAAAAACATAATTTGGACAACTTTAAAGATGCAATTTTCTTTTTTGCTCCCTCAGATTCCAGATTTATAAATAGTTGTAGCTCAGACAGTATACATATTTTCCTATCCTAACAAACCATACATCAATGGAAAGATTATTTAATCAGCTTTCAGATGATGTATAAATCTCAATTTCCAAAAATTGCCCTTTAGACTGGTTTTGTGCTCCAGGGTCACGATTATGAACCACAGCTGCTCTTTCATACAATTATGAAGCCACTGAACATGGCTTGTAGCAAATTCTAAGCATTAAAATTGGAGATGTTTATTGTTGTTTACCTTTCGTACCATTGTCCAGGCAGCTGGGTCGAGCGGACTGTTTGGAAGAGGATGCTGGGAGTGAAAGGGGCGGGGCTTGATGTCGAAAGCCCAGCTTCCCATTGGTCAGCACCTGTCGGCGGAGGCTCAGCGTGGGAAGAAGGGCCGGGTTTCCAGATGTGGCATCGGGATAGAGCGATGGAGAAGAGAAGTGACCCGTCTGGACCCTCAAGTGAGGAACCTGAGCCATACCGGACGGAGAAACCATCAGGTTACAGCCTTTCCCATTCATGTCCGTCACTGGTCGCCACAGAATATCATCTTCTGCGTTCAGATTTACACGGTCACCTGATAAACGTGAAGCACGGTCAGATTTCAAACAGCTTTTGAACATTCAATTGGGAAATGTTTTGTCTGGTTACCTGAAAATGTGGCCTACATCTAAATGATCTGCTTTTTTGAGTCAAAGCATTGGGTTGCATTAGGTTGCATAAGTCAATCGTAAGGATCAGAGAGGTAGTAGGAATAGCTCCTTACACTGTAATGCAGTACAACTTTACCACAGACGGTCAAAGAGTGTCTAAAAGTACCATGGTTTTACGTGAGAGCATCCCTGTACTTGTTTTTAAAGGGAAATAATGCAAAGAATTTTGGCTCTTGAGGTTCTGTGTTGCTAGTTGAAGATTATAATCAATGTTTAGAATGATGCGCTAAACAGCACCAAAATTATTGTAAACATTAGATTAGTAATTTAATGTTAATGTTAAAGGCCAAAGTATACTTCCTTTTTACGCATACGTTAGCATACTTAATTTGACTCGGAACTGTGGGACAAATACAGTAGGCTTTATAACAGTATATTTAAATATATATTCGTCGTGATGTTTTTTTGTGTGTATGAAATAAACCGCGCAGACGGATTTCTGCCGCGGTGACGTCATCGGGATAGAATAAACAGCGTCAAAAACAGTCGTAAAAATTAGATATTTTTAATGCTAACAATGAGACAATGTAGTATTTAAAGATTTTAAATATTCTTTTAAAATATTTATGAAATAAATATTCTTTATGAAATCAACCGCTTCAGAGGAACTTCTGCCGATGTGACGTCATCGGCATATGATAAACAGCAAGTAAAATAATTGTTAAAAAATTTGATATTTTCAGATGAATATTTTAAGGTTAGTTTTAATATTAACAGTTAGATAAATACAGTATAATTAAAGATTTCGCCATGATGTTCTTTAAAAGCTGTTCAGTTTTTACTATTAAGTTATTTTTAAGCTTCATAAATAATAAAATCAATAATGTAAAATAAACATAAATGACCATTTGAAATCGCACATTGACGAATCATGTTCGTCCATGAATCAAATACAATTAATCAAACTGCTAATCAAAAGTGTATCGATCTGATTTCATGTCTCCGACAGTCACTGATGGATCACGTCGGTTTAACGTCGCTCGGTGTCGGTAAACTCACCTGTTAAAGTCTCCTCGTGTCACCTTTACCACAGTAATAACGCGCTTCAGACGAAGTTGTGCCGCCGCGGTGACGTCATCGCGCTCGAGTTCTTCTTTCCCGCGCTGTGGGTGAGTTTGAGCGGAGTTTGTCGAGTTTAAAGCGTGTTTGCTTTGATTGTGAGTGAATGTGATTGTGAGCTGCTGCTGCTGTGTTTGTGTGTGGGGGTGTGATGGTTGTCAGGGGCGGGTAGATCAGCCTCATTTTGCCCTTTTGCCCCACGAAACCTCCAGCATGTGAATGTTTGGCAGCATTACATCATGGCACGCTTTGTAAACACCATATTTGGATTATTTTGGGATCCGCATACGTGTTATTAATATAATTAATAATTAAACCGCCGTTACTGTAACTTGTTTAATAACGTTTGGAAGTATGTGCATTGTGCTTTTTAATATTCATGCAATGCATTACAGGATTGAAACAATTTCCCCTCAGAAATAATTACAGGTTTTCTCAACTGCTTCCAGAATATTTCCCTGTCACAATGTTTATGAAATATGACTCTCATACAGCAGAAACACACCAAATCTGCAAAACCAGACTCTAATTATCTGCCTTTGACTCAGGGTTCAATTTCATTAAACACTTTTTACAACACACAACTCTGTGTAACACAAAAATCATTAATATTATGGCAAAAGTGTTTGCACATGTTTGAGATGTGTTTATGATATTTTTAATGCACAGCTTGATTTTGCACGAGTCGAGATAAGTGAGGCGTTTTACATTTTGTGTGCAATTCTTGTATTTGTGTGTAAAGTTTAGAAAAAAAGAGGCACAGTTTTGAATATGTGTGTAAGCGGCTGAAAAAACTAATTATTATCATTGCAAATAACATAAAAACAGAAGACATAACATATATATTAACTCAAAATATGAATAAATAATTTAGTGGTATACAAACACTGAGAATTGGTGTATAGGATTTCTATGAAACTATTTACACTCAGACATTGCTACATTTCTCAATTAATTGCAAAGAAACACTGAATTCAATCACAAATCTACATAAAAATACATATAGCCTAAAAAAGCTAGTACAATGACAAAAGCACAACAATTACTAAAACTTAATATGAACAGAAAATATACAAATAGAGTTAAATTATAATACTATAATAATGCACAACACTGAACACATTTGGTGTAGAATTAACTCTGAATACATTTCACTTGCCATTAAATTGACCAAAGAATCAGCAAGTATTGAACTTAAAGAAACATTTTGAAGTAGAAAGACCGAAACGGTTTCTGTTTTATGCTCCAATAATTCCGTTTTATTTAAAGCTTTGAAAGCTCAGTGTAATTATGTGCATGTGTAATATGAATGTATGACTGATATGAATGCTGTCTGTGCTCCGAGTGCTTGCTGATGTCAGTTTAAGGGAGATTTTCACAGGTGATGATTAGTTTTGTGATGCTGTATTTCACAGGTGACCTTGTGTAAGTCTGCTGGCTTAGAGTTGCTCATGAAAGTCCTTGCACTTTTGATGAAATGCTTCATTAATTCGAACATTGTAATAAAAAAGCACATCAAAATGAAATAGATGTTCATGCACTAAATAAATAAATGATGCACTGGTAGTGTTCCTGTGGCTCAGTGGTAGAGCATTGCGTTAGCAGCGCAAAGGTTGTGGGTTCGATTCCCAGGGAACACACAAACAAAAAATGTATAACCTGAATGCACTGTAAGTCGCTTTGGATAAAAGCGTCTGCTAAATGCATAAATGTAAATGTACCCAGAGCCTTCAGTATTCTCAATAGTAGTTGATCAGTGAGTGTTTTATGTCTGGTTGGATCTAGATTTGCACTGAGTGTTTGTACACGGTTGTTTATTCTTCAGGAGACTTGAGGAGGTGCTGGAGTGTTATTACAGGGTTCATCTGTGATCTAGTGTCTGTGTTCAGGGTGGTCAAACAGGATTCAATGCTGGCCTCTAGTGGAGATTTCAGGGCAGAGATGACATGGCACAGTCACATATCTGACTCCGAACAGGCCGCTGAGCTTCTGCTGGAGCGAGCGAGTCACTGCATTCATTGTGTTATAATTAGGGCCGTTTGTGTTTTGCTCTGTAATAATCTGTTCACAGTAATGCAGCGCTGACGCTGAAAGGCAAACAGGCTTTAGGTGCTGCTGGACTAAAGGATCAGACGAGAAATTCCAAAAGATTTACTGTAACGGTGAATCCCAATCTCTGTCTTACCCCTTCCCCTTAGTTTTGCGCGTTCACGTGAGAGTAAGGGCTAATTCTGGTTTTGATCGAGGGGTAGGGGTAAGGGGAAGGGGTAGATATCCCTTAAAACCAAGCATGTTCACGAGCTTACTTGAAACCAAGCGGTACCCAGAACACACTGATCCAGATCATCCAGAGAGTATTTTCAGCTTAAATAATTTATTTAAAATTACGACAGTCTTGTTTTGTGCTCTACACAGTCCTGTAACTTACATATATATTTGCAACCTTAATTGAGGTTCGTTCTTAATTGAAACGTTTTTAAAAAAGGCTATTTTTCCATGCTAACGTTACATTGCTGATTTGCACAACAGTCCCGCGTTTCTCTGAATAGAGAAAACATCACTAAAACCCACGCAATCGACACAAACACACTTTTAGATGGAGAGTTTGTGATCAAACACACACTTACAGACGGAGAGTTTGTGATCAAACACACACTTTTAGACGGAGAGTTTGTGATCAAACACACACTTACAGACGGAGAGTTTGTGATCAACACTTGTCTCCTCGGGTGACGTAGCAGCAGCTAGCGACGATGTATGATGACGTAACAGTAACCAAGTGGTGTCTCGTTTCATAGGGGTATGTTTTCACCCCTAGCGCTTACCACTCGGTTTCGAGGGACGAGGGCTAGGGGTAAGACGAAGGGGAAGGGGTAAGACAGAGAAATGGGATTCACCCTAAATATTGTTCATTAAAATTAAAAACTGAAAACTATACTGTAAATAAATACAAGACCAAATCAAATAAAGAGAATAGTTGCCATTTCCCATGCTAACTGAAATAAAATATGTTTGTTGATGTTCTAAAATGACTACAACTAGTACTGAAATAAAAATAGAAGATTACAAAATAAAATACTGAAAAACAAAAACTCATAAAAAGATAAAAGCAAATGATTTTAAACGACAACAATTAAGTCCAAATACTAAATGATTCTGGTGTATTCTGATATCTGCTGTTTACTATTAAAACTAATGTTTTTATTAAAATATCAATTAGATTAAAAACTTCAACAAACGTTTTGAAAAGTTATGTTGTCATGGCATCTAACTGAAACAAAAAGTACTGAAATTACTAAAACAAATCTCAAATAATAATATAGCAATTTATTTTAAAAACAAGATGACAAAATCACAGAATAATGTAAGAAAAACTTCAACTAAAATTTTAATGAAAACTGAAAATATTAAAATAAAAGCTATTTTTTGTTAATGGAAGTAAAGTATAAGGAAGGTTAATTAAAAATATTAATAAATACTAAAATAACTCTGGCCTGCGCTGATATGTACAGTGCCTGGACAATATCAGTCTATCAAAACAAAAAATATATATATATAATTTTTAAAATGTATTATTAATGGCATTTGAAAGCATGCATTATTTAGCCATTATAATGATATGCATGAAATAATGCAATGTTTAGTAATGTTTTACTAGAAAGAAAGAAAGAGAGAAATATTGCCTGATTCTGATGATATATCAGTTTTTATTTGAAACTATTGCAGGGGCATTTGAAAGCATTGGATTTGATGGAAATGCATTTGCTCCAGTGTGCTGTTGGTGTCTGTGTCTCCAGCAGAGGGCAGTACAAGAACAGACACAGGCTGTCTCAAACAGGTCCTGTAGGTGAAACTGCAGTGTGATGATGATTTCATTCTGGCCAGAGAAACAGCGGGGCGAGGGGGGGGGGGGGGTGGTGTTATTGTTCGGCCGTAAAATGACACGGAGGTTTGTCAGAATCAACTTCCATCGTTCAAATGTAAATCTAGCTGCATAGAGAAGTCCAATCAGTTTGTCAATCCGTGAGAAAGACGTTTGTAACAGAACTGTAGTCTCGACTCGTTATGATGCCAAACCCACTGTAGATTCATCAGTCAGCCATGCATTTATCAAACACAATGGCCTTTTCTATAATATCAGAAAACTGAAAAATGACCCCAAACCTATAAACAGTGACCGAAACTTTGCCAATAATAGGTGAAATTAAAATCAATTAGCTATTCTTTATTAAGGCACATTTTCTAAGCTTTTAAATGTTTGTGTACCCCTTAAATTGACATTTATTCAATGAATGTGTTTTGAATAATTATAAGGCATAATAAACCAATCAAATGAAATCAGACAAAAGAATCTGAATCTGAAGATGCATTTACAGAGACTGTGAAAATATAAGATTTATGTTTTAAATACTAAATATATTGAATATAGAAATATGAAATGTTGGAAAAAATTAAATGATACTTTAAATATGAAACTAAAACTGTCAGTAGGTGGCAACATATCACTGTCTTAATGACTGATTGATTGATCCATTCAATTCAAGAATTAAACGAGGCTTTATTGAATCATTGACTCGCCCGATTCGTTAAAAAAACACTGAATCCCTCAAAAAACAAAACTATTTTGGAGCAAAAGCACTCAATATTGACAATATCTCAGCTAACAAAAATATGTTCTGAAAAGATTTTGCTAGCTCTCCCATTAAGTTATGCAAACGTTATTTCTGAATGTTCTTCAACATTTTTAACATAACATAATTTTAGAAAATGTTTTACAAACACTTTTTGGTTAAGCAAACATTACGGGAACGTTACTTTTGAATGTTCTTTGAAAAAGTTTTTCAGAAATAAAACATTGCATGTATGAAGTATAAGCGGAATAATTGACTACGAGCCGTTGAATTATTAGAAAAATAATGCACAGTGATGCGGTCGTGAAGCGGAGTGGCCGTTACACCTCGGGTGTGCATTATTCTTCTAATAATTCAATGGCTCGGAGTCAATTATTCCGCTTATACTTCGGTTGCCACACTTCAAGACATCGATCAGATGATATATTTCAAGCCATTCGTCTGTTTTTTCTACTTCAATCGCTATTGTGAGGAGGATTATTTCTTCCTCATCTCATCTAACGCCTCACTTTCTGATCCCAAAACGTCATTTTAAACCGTAACGGACACTTGAGCCGTTGATAGCAGACTAATGCAGTTAATACAGTTAATAACTAAGTTATGAGAGAGATTCATGTTACCTCTGTGAGTCAGTGATCAGCAGCAGTGTCTATAGTGAGACTTTAAGTTCATTTTCTTCACGAACAGAGCCGTTGTTGTTACCTCGCTTGTGAGAAGTCATGTAGTTTTTAAGTTCTTAAACTATGTTACTGATAAAATCGTCAGAGTAGTGCTGATTACATTAGCGCGTATGTTAAGGTGTGTGCAAACTATATGTGTGTCTGTGATGGAGAGACCGAGAGAGAGTAGGCTATGTGCTTTCCATACATAATAAAACATACTTTTGTGGCCAAAACATGGAGAAGATCTGTCGATTTGATCCTTTTGTTTACTGTATTTATTTGTTTGGCCAGTGTCGTTGTGGGTTTTTGGTTATTTTTCTGTTATAAGACCTTTGAAATAACAAAGCATTATTCCTGAAAATAACTGCACACCTCAGAACGCTCGTCAGCCAATCAGAATCAAGCATTCACGGGCCCGTAGTATAAATAACGTTTTTGTGTTAATGTTTTGAGAACTATGTTACCAATTAAATAACTTAGAATGAACATTTTATTAATGTTACTATTTTCATCACTTTGAGAGAACTTTGCCAGAATGTTTCTTCTTAGCTAGGATTGTTTCTAAGTTATAATCTCTGTGTTTATTAATAATATACCCCTGGATAATATAATGGTATAAAACAGTCCCGTTGATCATGTGGCTCATGAAAGCCCTCATTCAGTAAGTCACAGATGAAGGTCTAAAGGTTTCCTGCGTGAATATAATGCTGCATTTCTCCAGACTCTGAGGAGACGCTCTCCTGTGATTAATGGAGACCGCGGCACCCATTTGAAAGGCTCTGCGAGCTCATTTCTGCTGTCACCATGTTCACCTCCGCTCAGAGCAGACTCCTGTTGTTCTCAGACGCTCTCAGGCAATAGCTGGAGGTGAATAGAAACATGAGAGGAAATGAAAAGACGTTAAAGTCTCTCCATGCTCTGCGCTCTACTGTACTCCAGTGGTAGAGTGATCAACTCCAGCTGAATCATCAGCGTCTCGTTAGGAAGAAATGCAGAAGCGCTCAGGGCTTCGGCCCGAGGCAGACCAGCATTCCCTCCAGTCCTGTGATGCTGAGAGTTATAAAAGCACTGAACAGACCAGCGTGAACCTTTAATCTCTCAGACTTTCTTGAAACTCGAGGATACGAGAGCAGGTTCTGGCCCTAAACAACTAACCCTTCTAGACTGGTGGTGTGTGGACTTTATTACTTTATTATTAATCCCGGTTATTATATTAATTTATGATTTTTATAATGACTTTGTGTCTTCCTGCACTTGCTATACTTCAGTACAGTAAGAGTACTAAAACTTGTTATAATTGTCATTGTATAATTCATCTAGAATTATTCTATATTTTATATATATCTTGTTTAATTATTCTTAATTGTTTTATCATTATTTTTCGATTCTGTTTTATCTATAGCACACCTGTACATACAATTTTGACCCTGGACCACAAAAACAGTTTTAAGTGTCAATTTTTCGAAATTAAGATTTATAGATCATCTGAAAGCTGAATAAATAATCTTTCCATTGATGTATGGTTTGTTATGATCGGACAATATTTGTAAATCTGGAATCTGAGGGTGCAAAAAAATCTAAATATTGAGAAAATCATCTTTAAAGTTGTTCAAATGAAGTTCTTAGCAATGCATATTACTAATCAAAAATTAAGTTTTGATATATTTATGGTAGGAAATGTACAAAATATCTTCATGGAACATGATCTTAATATCTAATGATTTTTGGCATAAAATAAAAATTATAATTTTGACCCATACAATGTATTTTTGGCTATTATACATGACTTATGACTGGTTTTGTGCTCCAGGGACACATATTTGATCTATCATTTGATAATGTGTGTAATTCAATCATGATATTTACATATTCTTGTGAAGAGAAAGATACTGTGACGTTATATAATCGTTATAGTCATAAACAGACACATACAGATCTTGATATGTGGCTTTATTCTGCACATTTTCATCCACAAGCGTGTCATGAACACAAGTGGAACTGCTATTGTGAGTTATTTATGATTTGAAGGAGCGCGGCGATTGAGCAAAGTATGATTTGATTATGTTTTGTTTGCTTTTTATTGTGGCGGCGCGGGCGGAGAATCAACCCTCAGAAAACTGCGTTTGTGAGCGCCGAGATTCGCATTAAACATCCCGTGAAATTCACCGTGTCAACATAGTTCTTCAAAATCCAATAAAATATGTCAGCACGGTTTTCATGAACCCAATAAAATGTAATTTTGAGGCGAGCAGATGTGTGTGTTCTTTCAGGTCCTCTGCTGCTCTCATGTTTTCCTCATTAAAAACATGGAGAGCAACACTGTTAACGACTGGCCGCTTTACTGTACGAGTCGGTGACGGTAAACAGCTGTTGGTTTATGATGAACTGCTTGTGTGTGTTGTTCAGTATAAAAGTGAAAGCGGTTTAAATGACTCTGATTTAGCATTAATGTGTTAGAAGCATGCAGTGTGTAATGAACAGATACAGTCTTAAAGACTCTGTGCTGCTGTTATTTAATACTACAGTACAACTTGTTTTTACCATATGACACGTGGTACCACCAAAGTACTGTTTTGCAATGTTAAAGAGATTGCATGATTTTATTGGGTGTACTGTCACTTTAAGACGTGAACAGCTGTGAAGTTAGTTTTGGGATAATTTACTAGTTCGTGTAGTAGTTTTGAACAGATTGTGAAATTAAAGTGGGATTAATATATTCACAATAACTGCTATATGAACAAACAAAAACATCACATGAGATCGGAGCAATATTTGATCAATATTGTTTGTTTATGTCTTTGTAGACCTTTTTATGCATGGTCCAAGACGTTAAGATGCCCGCATTAAAATACATTTACAAAAGTGATTTTATGTCCATAGAAAGCACATGAAATGTAAGTAAAGTGTCTACTTTTAAAGTTTCAAATAAGTTTTTGGAGAATAAAATGTCAAAATTTGGTTGAAATAATGTTACATTGTCATTTGGTGTAACACAATATTTATGTAAAAAAAATGCAAGCAACATGCTTATTCTGACTTGTACATATTAAAATATATAAAAGAATAAGGGAGCATATTGCATTTTATTGTGTTTTAAATGAGTAAAAAAATACTTAATGACCAATTGGCAAAACCTAGGGTAGTGGCAAATTTAGAAGATGTAAAATTACAGCTAATTAGTATTTGAGGTGAGTGTAATTATAGTCTTTTAATAAGTCATAAATTGATTTTTGTCGTAAATATGCCTGATAAGATTGTTACTCTGAATGACATTTGGGTGTCTTCTGTTAATCAGGGAAATATTTATGACATTTATTTTTTGCTTAGAAAAACAAAAACAAAATTTCAAATAAATTAAACAGAAAACTTAAAAAAAAAAAATGGGAAAAACAACAAAAATGTAATGCGGTATTACACTTATTGTTTTGATGCTTAAACCCTTTTTCATCTTTGACCTGCATTCACTTCCATTCAAAACGTTTAACGAATCTTAATTATTTCAATGTTTTTGAAAGAAGTCTCTTCTGTTCACCATCTCTTCTGCATTTATTTGATCAAAAACAGAATAAAAATATGAAATATTATTACTATTTAAAATGGCTGTTTTCTGTGTAAATATATGTTAAATTGTAATTTATTTCAGTGTATTTTCAGCATCATTATTCCAGTCTATAGTGTCACATGATCTTCAGAAATCATAATAATATACTGATTTGCTGCTCAAGAAACATTTCTGATTATTATCAATGTTGAAAAAATATATTTTTGTGAAAAACTATAATACACTACCATTTAAAAGGTATGTAAGAAAAAAATAATAATAATACTTTTATTTATACTTTTATAAATAATCTTTCCATTGATGTATGGTTTGTTATGATCGGACAATATTTGTAAATCTGGAATCTGAGGGTGCAAAAAAAATCTAAATATTGAGAAATTCATCTTTAAAGTTGTTCAAATGAAGTTCTTAGCAATGCATATTACTAATCAAACATTAAGTTTTGATATATTTACGGTAGGAAATTTACTAAATATCTTCATGGAACATGATCTTAATATCTAATGATTTTTGGCATAAAAGAAAAAAGTATAATTTTGACCCATACAGTGTATTGTTGGCTATTGCTACAAATATACCTGTGCTGCTTATGACTGCTTTTGTGCTCCAGGGACACATATTTACTCTGTTTTTGATCAACTAAACGCAGCCTTGATGAGCAGAAGAGACTTCTTTCAAAAGCATTAAACAAGTGTAATCATTCCAAACTTTTGACTAGTCAAGGTCATATTTTTTCTTTGAATTGAAAGTAATAATGCACGTGATAATGTCAGTATTGTTCATGCACGCAGGAGGTTCGCTTCTGTGTTTGTCTTTCAGCGCTGGTCACTCGAGGAGCTCCTGAGCAGGTCTGCTGGAGTCTGTGAGTGTTTCTCCCCATCAGTCACAGCGGGTGGCAGGCTCGCAGCTGAAGGTGTGTCATTAGACCCCCGCTGACCGCCTCCTGGTCCGGCCCTCCTCACATTCGTCTTCATTAAAGAGCCGTTGACTGGGTCTCTCTGAGCAGATGGTCATTAATGTGGCCACCCTATCCACAGGGACTCTACCTGAGGACAGACGTCACCTCTGAACGCCGCCGCACTGAAGATGCAGAGACCTCTCTGAATCAGTTTATAAATGGCTGCCGGTGGGTGGAGAAGCTGCATGACAATAGGCCTAATGAAGCCGTAAACACTTGTGCAAACGCCACGTGCTCCTACTTTAGTGACACCATCAGGTCTAATAACTCTCCAATCACTTCTGTTTAGAAGCCAGAGTTTAGCAGTGTGCAGTGCATGTGAAAACACTGGCAAGCTGTTTTATCATATCTGAGCCTGCAGCACAAAAGCAGTCATAAGCAGCACATGTATAATAGCCAACAATACATTGTATGGGTCAAAATGATTGATTTTTATTTTATGCCAAAAATCATTAGATTCTAAGTTCTAATGAATAAGTACTAGTATCTTTAATAAGGTGTTAGTGCCTAAAGAATAAGCTCTAGTAGCTTATGAATAAGTGTTAGTACTTATTGGAAAAGATACTAGTCGCTAAAAAAATAAGTAGTAATAGCATTAAAACAGATGTTAGTATGTTATAAGGATTAAATGTTAAAATGGCTTGCCATAAAAACACGACAACTGACACCAATGTCTTTTTTAATCCATTATTTCAGGTTCAGACTTTAAGATCACAGTTTCTTTGCCCTATTGGTATTTCTTTTATGCTGTTATGTCCTTCAATAGCATTTATTCCAGAGACATTCAAGAACTGTTAATGCTTCTTATAATAGTTATTTACTTCCAGTATTTTTAAATCAATGAAAATAATTTCTTCTTCCCAAACATGATGTTTATGATTCTTAAGACATTCATGCTCCTCTCCTGTTTCTTATAATATCATAAGTCATTTGCTTCCAGTAATTTTATAATATAATCTAGTTTTTCTTACTAAACGTATCAAATTATGACTGTTTCTTAAAACATAAACTGGTGGGTCGTGACCCAAAGAAGGGATGATAACTGATTTTAGTACTAGTATTACTTTAGTGTTCATCTCCACTTGATTGTCAAAGTAAAATATGGATAAAACAGTTGAGAAACTCTTCATCATCAGCTCTTTTTTTGTGTTTAAATCCAGATTATTTTATCAGTCGTGAAAACATTTGCTTCCGCTGTTTTTAACATAAGAATCAGTTCTTCTTCCCAACATAATCAGACATGATGTTTCTGATTCGGACCAAAAACCTGAGATCCTGAAGCAAAACCAAGCGTTAAAGCATCGAGCCGTGTTTGGTTCGGCTGTCACATGTGGGTTGAGCTTGAGCTGAGACTGTAAGAGTGAATTATGAAACACAACAGAGGAGCGTGGGAAATATTTCACATAATTACTCCATTCAGTCGGCTGACAGGGTGCAAATGCAGCAAACAGGTCATTTATGAGACGCTGATGAATATGTGACGCCATTTCAAGGTTCCCCGTCTGCCACAAGCAAACGTGAATATGGCTAATGAAGACCCTGGCCGTGATTCCTGAAGGTCTGAGTGTATGTTTTCTTTATAAACTCCCGGTCTCTGCGGGGTCAGAGGTCCTGCAGGGGTCAGAGGTCAGGCAGGTGTTCAGAAATTAAGAAAAGATGAGGTGCCCGAGGCCGTGTCACTTCACAACATTCATCTCCTCATCTGAAAACGATGCTACAGGAGCAACAGAAAGTGTTCAGTGATTATCATGCTAAACAACACTAATTATTCATCTTTGAGGAAAAATGCATTGCTCAGAAATGCTCTTACAGAGCTCAGGAGATCTTGTAATTTTTTCTTTATTAATCGCCTTTATCTCAGATGTTTCTCCTTAAAGTTGTCAGGAAAAATAAAGCACATAAATGAGTGTATAGTTGGCACAAAACATGTTTCTAAATATTTGATAAGCAGGAGACCTCCTTTTAATCTCGTTGAGAGACATTTCAGATATCTCATTTGTGATTATAATCTCCTGTATAAAGCAAGGAAATTATAATCAATGCAGTGGCAAATATAAATTATGTTTATTGCATGCAACTTTCATTTGCATAAGGGTCATTGTGGGCGGGGCTTCAGGGTCACACCCAATCAGAATGTATTGCTCGGTGATCCTAAGGAGTTATTTACATATTCATATTATTTTTAATTTAAGAGATTAGTCTTTGCTGAAGCAATCATATATCAAAACGGACAATTAGGGGAAAAATAATAATATTTTATTGAATTTTCACAGCAAACTCTGGTGTTATTTCAAGTCATCTGATGGATGAATCTCCCAAGAGACACGATCTAAAGCTTTATGGAGGCAGATCTACACAGAGTGAGTGCATCTTTAATTACTTTTTGCTATGCATTTTATTATTGTAGTGTTTGTTTTTTATGTTCTTATATGCTAATAACCAGTGTCGGGAAAGTTACTTTTAAATGTAATGCATTACAATATTACGTTACTCCCTAGTTACTTTTTATGGAAAGTAATGCGTTACATTACTTTTGCGTTACTTTTTAAATATGAGCAGGGCTTGATTGTTTGTTTTTAATACAAGAAGTTATATTTATAGCAAATATAAAAGTCTTTCACACCAAAAAGTGTAATGAATAAACCTCAGACTGAAGGACGAGTAAATCACGTCTGTACAGAAGAACACAGGAGAAGTTCAACACTCTTCAGCAATTAAAAACAATCAAGCACAATTGTTAGTTTATCTAAAGTAATTTGTTCTTATTAATATGGTTGAACTGATCATCAAAGGTCAGCAGCAAACACATCGGTTAATAAAATGAGATTAGATATATTTGTGTTGTTTAACATATTTAATTATTGCAGGTTTGTGTCATATTCTGAGTTTGTATTTCACTGTTTTAATTCATTTTGATGAATACTGAATCTGTTTTTTGTGAGTGGATGAATTAATACACATTCATATTTAGTCTAGATTAGATCTACAGTAAGATCATGTTCACACAGCGCACTGTCATCAATAAATGGACAAAAGTAACTCCGATATTTTCTAGTAAATTAAAAAGTAATCTGATTATGTAACTCGCGTTACTTGTAATGTGTTACCCCTCCCCCTCCCCCAACACTGCTAATAATACTGATACCAGTGAAACCTGATATTTTAATACTGCAGAAAAAAAATGATACACAAAATTCTAAGCTCTTTTAGTGTAATTGTACAAACGTTCAGCTTCTGCTGTCAAATCTGGACTGATTTTGATCAAGTAAGCGTCAGAATAACTGCAGTAATATCTCCAGATGAACACTTTCTGAAGCAGCTCAGCTTTACTTGATTCTCCATCAATCATGTTTTATTCTCAAATTGATCATCATCTTCTGAGAGCATTTATTACTTTCACTTTCCTCAGCCTCAGGAGGAATCACATTTCTGATCTTCATCACATCTTCTGTTCTTCAGGAGCGTTTGTTACTTTCATGTTCCTCACGGAGGAATGATCTTCTCACATCTTCTGAGGAGCATTTATTACTTTCACTGTTCCTCAGCGGAGGAATGATCTTCATCACATCTTCTGAGGAGCGTTTATTACTTTCACTGTTCCTCAGCGGAGGAATGATCTTCATCACATCTTCTGAGGAGCGTTTATTACTTTCACTGTTCCTCAGCGGAGGAATGATCTTCATCACATCTTCTGAGGAACGTTTATTACTTTCACTGTTCCTCAGCGAGGAATTTTCATCACATCTTCTGAGGAGCTTTATTACTTTCACTGTTCCTCAGCGGAGGAATGATCTTCATCACATCTCTGAGGAGCGTTTATTACTTTCACTGTTCCTCAGGAGGATGATCTTCATCACATCTTGAGGAGCTGAGGAGGAATGATCTTCATCACATCTTCTGAGGAGTTTATTACTTTCACTGTTCCTCACGAGAATGATTCACACATCTTCTGAGGAGCGTTTATACTTTCAGCGGAGAATGATCTTCATCACATCTTCTGAGGAGCGTTTATTACTTTCACTGTTCCTCAGCGGAGGAATGATCTCATCACATCTTCTGAGGAGCGTTTGCGTTTATTCTTCACTTTCACTGTTCCTCAGCGGAGGAATGATCTTCATCACATCTTCTGAGGAGCGTTTATTACTTTCACTGTTCCTCAGCGGAGGAATGATCTTCATCACATCTTCTGAGGAGCGTTTATTACTTTCACTGTTCCTCAGCGGAGGAATGATCTTCATCACATCTTCTGAAGAGCGTTTATTACTTTCACTGTTCCTCAGCGGAGGAATGATCTTCATCACATCTTCTGAGGAGCGTTTATTACTTTCACTGTTCCTCAGCGGAGGAATGATCTTCATCACATCTTCTGAGGAGCGTTTATTACTTTCACTGTTCCTCAGCGGAGGAATGATCTTCATCACATCTTCTGAGGAGCGTTTGTTACTTTCACTGTTCCTCAGCGGAGGAATGATCTTCATCACATCTTCTGAGGAGCGTTTATTACTTTCACTGTTCCTCAGCGGAGGAATGATCTTCATCACATCTTCTGAGGAGCGTTTATTACTTTCACTGTTCCTCAGCGGAGGAATGATCTTCATCACATCTTCTGAGGAGCGTTTATTACTTTCACTGTTCCTCAGCGGAGGAATGATCTTCATCACATCTTCTGAGGAGCGTTTATTACTTTCACTGTTCCTCAGCGGAGGAATGATCTTCATCACATCTTCTGAGAGCGTTATTACTTCACTGTCCTCAGGAATGATCTTCATCACATTCTGAGAGCGTTTATTACTTTCACTGTTCCTCAGCGGAGGAATGATCTTCATCACATCTTCTGAGGAGCGTTGTATTACTTTCACTGTTCCTCAGGAGAATGATCTTCATCACATCTTCTGAGGAGCGTTTATTACTTTCACTGTTCCTCAGGGAGGAATGATCTTCATCACATCTTCTGAGGAGCGGAGGAATGATTTCATCACATCTTCTGAGGAGCTTTGTTACTTTCACTGTTCCTCAGCGGAGGAATGAGGAATCTTCATCACATCTTCTGAGGAGCGTTTATTACTTTCACTGTTCCTCAGCGGAGGAATGATCTTCATCACATCTTCTGAGGAGCGTTTATTACTTTCACTGTTCCTCAGCGGAGAATGATCTTCATCACATCTTCTGAGGAGCGTTTATTACTTTCACTGTTCCTCAGCGGAGGAATGATTTCATCACATCTTCTGAGAGCGTTTACTTTCACTGTTCCTCAGGAGGATGATCTTCATCACATCTTCTGAGGAGCGTTTATTACTTTCACTGTTCCTCAGCGGAGGAATGATCTTCATCACATCTTCTGAGGAGCGTTTATTACTTTCACTGTTCCTCAGCGGAGGAATGATCTTCATCACATCTTCTGAGGAGCGTTTATTACTTTCACTGTTCCTCAGGAGGAATGATTTCATCACATCTTCTGAGGAGCTTTATTACTTTCACTGTTCCTCAGCGGAGGAATTTCACACTGTTCCTCAGGAATGATCTTCATCACATCTTCTGAGGAGCGTTTATTACTTTCACTGTTCCTCGGCGGAGGAATGATCTTCATCACATCTTCTGAGGAGCGTTTATTACTTTCACTGTTCCTCGGCGGAGGAATGATCTTCATCACATCTTCTGAGAGCGTTTATTACTTTCACTGTTCCTCAGGAGGAATGATCTTCATCACATCTTCTGAGGAGCGTTTATTACTTTCACTGTTCCTCAGCGGAGGAATGATCTTCATCACATCTTCTGAGGAACGTTTATCTTCTGAGGAGCTTCATCACATCTTCTGAGGAGCGTTTATTACTTTCACTGTTCCTCAGCGGAGGAATGATCTTCATCACATCTTCTGAGGAGCGTTTATTTCTTCATCTCTCAATCATTATATGTTTGGATCATTTACATCTCATCTTACTGAGACATATTACTGGATATATAGAGCGAGGACTGATATTTAGATCATTTTATGTCAGTATCTGCTGTACTGTTATAAACATCTCATTGATTTACATCACAAGCAGCAGAATTTCATCATTTAAATATCAGCAGCAGCTGCACCAATTTTTGCTCAGTTTAAGTCTCTGAATAAATTAAGCTGTTTTTTCCTTCATATTCTCACTGTGTAAGACTATATGAGTAATAAAAGCCTTAACAAAACACACATGCAAACTTTCAGTGATGAAGTCTTGATGAATATCAGACTTAGATAAGACTGTGATTATCGTCGCTCATCACAATAACAGCTGCACCTCTGTGAACCGTGTGTTATTTGTGCCCCAGCACCACGAAACCAGTCATAAGTGTCAATTGAGATGTATAGATCATCTGAAAGCTGAATAAATAATATTTCCATTGATGTATGGTTTGTTATGATCGGACAATATTTGAAAATCTGGAATCTGAGGGTGTAAAAAAATCTAAATATTGAGAAAATCATCTTTAAAGTTGTTCAAATGAAGTTCTTAGCAATGCATATTACTTATCAAAAATTAAGTTTTGATATATTTACGGTAGGAAATTTACATCATGGAACATAATCTTAATATCTAATGATTTTTGGCATAAAAGAAAAATCAATCATTTTGACCCATACAGTGTATTGTTGGCTATTGCTACAAATATACCCCAGCGACTGGAGACTGGTTTTGTGCTCCAGGGTCACATTTCATCTGTCTTTATGAGGTCATAAAGCCTTCGAGAGGAAGTGGCTGTCTCTATCAGTTCTGTGTTAGATGCAGGGAGCGAGCGTGGAGCTCATTGGCAGCAGACGCGCGTGGCTTGTTAAGGCTCTGAGAGGCTCTTGGCCTGATGTATTTCCTCATCGGCCGTCGCTCTGTCGCTGTAATGGACGAGCCGCGCGTGACAGATCTCTCTTCTCAGACTGCCGTTGAGTGGATGAGACAGATCCGAGTCAGAGTTCATCGGGACGGGTGATGTTCCTGCAGGGACAAATCTGGCAACGACTGTAAGGTCTTGACATCATAGTGCGGCTAATGAACTCGTGTCTGCTGAGTTTAACAGTGAGACGACAAACATCAACCATGACTTTACATGAACCGACTTCACGTGCCATGACAGTAGATGATCTGAAAGAGAAAAGACTGAAGACGTCATTGAGTTGCATTGCAAATGAAATTGAATTCTGGCACATTTCAGTTTGCATGAAATCAAGCTTACTTCAAAAAAAAAACTAAGTTTTTCTTACTTGGTGTGCTTGTCTTGTTTTCCAGTACATTAATTTCAGTCATGTTTTAGTAACTTTGTGTGTTTTTGACATTCTTAGTAGTTTTGTGTCTATATTCATTTAAATAATTTTTTTATGGAAGCCCATTTCCACCCCTGAATAAAAAAAAAAAAGTTATTGCCAATTTTTATCGCACAATTCTGACTTGTTTTTCACAGAATTACGTGATATAAACTCACAATTCAGATTTTTTACTCACAAATCAGATATTTTTCTTGCAATTCTGAATTTTTTTTCTTACAATTCAGATTTTTTTTCTCGCAATTCAGATTTTTTCAGAATTGTGAGATATTAACTCGCAATTGTGAATAATGTCCAAATTGTGAGATAAATAGTCACAAATACGTTTTTATTTTTTTAAAGGGCTTCCATAATTTTTTGTTAAACTAAACAAAAATATTAAAAAAATAAATTAAAAAAAAAATAAATGCTGCCTCGGAACCTAAAGTTGAAATAATGTTTTCATATTTTATTATATTATATTTCAGTTAACGATTCTTTTATTTCAAGTAACACTATTTATGGTTGAAGAAGCAAAATAACATAAGACGTCTTTTTTCTGAAAAATTTATCTAAATGAAGTGAGTTAATGATTAATAGAAAAGCTTCCATTGTGTTAGAGAAATAATCTTGTTTATCGTTTAAGTGTTTTTCTGACCTCGTTTGCAGATATTTTTTTCTTATTTTAAGCATAAACACACATAATTTTTATACATTTTTCAGAAAGCAACACTTACAATCTTCAGTCATTTTGCTTGTATCTTGATTTATGATTTGTACTGTCGAACAAGACAGTGTTCATGTGTTTCAGAAGACTCTAATGTTAAATTCAATTATTTGATTTAATGTGAATGAAAACAAGGCAGTGATTAATAGACGTACAGTACTGTTTGAGTCTGATTTATCCACATATTTCTGTTAGAAAGATTTAAAATAAGAGTGTGATCAACATCAGTGTGTGTTACAGTAAAAACCCACTGTACTTCTGCTCTTCAGACTCATTTTCATTCACATCCATCTGCCCTGACAGACGTAAATTTTGTGTTTGACGTTCCTGACGTTCCGGTCAATCAATCCAAGCATCCCAGAACTCATGCCTGCCACGGCAAGGTAAAATAAGCACATTTCTATTTAAATAATTTGACGTCTCCTGAATTTTAATGTATCAAGCTACCGGTTGCAATTCAAAAATGTCATTAAATCTAGTTTGTGTTCGTCCTGTCACTCATCCTAGAGCTCCGCCCCCTTCCCCGCCCCCAACCCAAAACCATGCAGCTATTCTAATGCGTTCCGGGTGACTCTGTGTCCCGGAGCGAGAGTACGAGCATTCCGGAGAAACTCCAAAGGCAATCAGATTTTCTGTCTGGGTAAGCAGAGGCGTGTAGCTCGGGGTCGTCTGCAGAGGTTGTTCCTCCTCCACAGGCGTTTTACATGAACCCCCGAGGCTTACCTGTGTAATTAACTTCTTTTCTCCTATCAGTCCACGGTGGATTGTTTCCTCGTATCCGTGCGAGCGCTCGATTCCCAGCGGAGCCCGCGTGCTGTAATGACTTCTGTTCTCTTCCTCTCGTGTGCTAAACGCCTCCTGCTGCAGATGATGATTAGAAGAGGCAGTCATCAGGGAATTTATGTATATATATATATACACTACGGTCAAAAGTTGAAAGAAATTAATACTTTTATTCAGCACGGATGCGTTACATTGAGCAAAAGTGACAGTGAAGGCCTTTATAATGTGACAAAAGATTTCTATTTCAAATAAATGTGTCACGGTTTCCACAATGGTTAGCACTAATAATCAGAAATGTTTCTTGAGCAGCAAATCAGCATATTATTATGATTTCTGAAGATCATGTGACACTGAAGACTGCAGTAATGATGCTGAAAATACACAGAAATAAATTACATTTTAACAGATACTCGCATAGAAAACAGTTTTTTAAATTGTAAAAATATTTTCTTTTTTTTACACTTTTTTTAATCAAATAAATGCAGTCTTGGTGAGCAGAAGAGACTCTCTAAAACAATTAACAATATTCTTGACCCATATAGAGACCTTTCATATTCAAGGTTTTCTCGGTTATGAACAAACTTTCTACCAGGAACATAATAGAATGTTGTTCTGGTCTTTAATAAAGTTCTCAAAAAATGATTTGTACATCGTTCATGGATTTTTTTTCTTATGAATGGTTTTAGTTCAATAATGTCTAAAATGTTACTACTCGTTTCTGAACTTTCAGAGAGCATTCAAGAGTCACATTCACATGTTTGTGATCAAATGGAAAGTTCGAACGGTCAAATATTCAAAAACAGTGTTCCTACAACGTTTGCAAAATAATGATTTCAACGTTTGCATTAACCAAGGAAAGTTCGAACGGTCAAATATTCAAAAACAGTGTTCCTACAACGTTTGCAAAATAATGATTTCTCTAACGTTTGCAATTAAGAAGAAAAACACATTTTGAAAAAGGAAAGTTCCTTCAGTTTTTCAAAGAAAACGTTCAGAAAACACTCAAAAGTAACGATCTGTTTGCAAAAAGAAACGTTCCCTTAATGTTTTCTCTGACGTTCACAATAACCAAGAAAAAACGGTAACACTTTATAATAACTGCACACTATGAATCATTAGTTAAGCATTAGTAAATAGTCAATTCATCATTTATAAAGCATTAATAGGCATTAGTAAGCAGTTTATAAATACAGCTATAAATGTTTTGTTCTTGAGCATACCT
Organism: Ptychobarbus kaznakovi; assembly: GCA_027422405.1. NCBI lineage: Eukaryota > Metazoa > Chordata > Actinopteri > Cypriniformes > Cyprinidae > Ptychobarbus > Ptychobarbus kaznakovi. Next base: position 720,562 of record CM049796.1, on the reverse strand, counting down.
ATAATTGTATTTTCATACTTTATTAATGATCAGTTTATCATTTCTAAATTATTACGTTATTCACAAACGAGTTATTTAGGAGTTGTCAGTGGTTCCTAAGATCATATAGAAAGTGTAAGTAAATAATTAATAAACTATTTAAATGTACATTTATAAATCTTATAATTTAGACGCATGATAATAACTGCTCAGTGTGTTAATAGATGCTTTATTAACGTATATCCCTGCTGTAATTCATGATTAATTCAGGTAGTTATAATACATTTAGTAGTTGCCAGCCATATATTTGTGTGAGCTCATCTAAAGTGAGGACTATTTATATCTTCTAAAGCATTAATAAAGCAGATTTAAAGACTCATTTATCTCCCAAACAGAGAAGAACACAGAACCCACACAAGATGCATCTCAGTGTGGTAAAACGCCACAAATGCAAGACTGTGAAGCTTAAGAGTGTTTAATGAGCGCATCTCAGGTGCAGGTCATCCCTCAAACGCTGCAAAAGCAGAGCTGTTGAAATTCAAAGACTCAACTCACCCCGTAACCATCTATTTTTTTCTCTGGCAAGCGCTTCAGGAAGATAAAACTGAGAGCCTTTAAATCAGGCTTCACAAACTCAAACTTGGTCTAATAACATCAACATAACTCAATTTATAAATCAAGATATTCAAGGCTATTCTCCATCATCCGTATTGCTGCTATACTGTATAATACACCATGCTACTAACCTGACTTAATGCACATTCTTCTTGGGGCACATCCCTGCTTATATTATTATTATTTATTAAGTCTACAGTATGAACTGTCCTGCACTTATTTACTATTATTCTGCTTATTATTTTATTTTTACCTCATATTTATGTATATTCGTGCAGTTATTATTGCAGTGTTACCATTGAGCGGAACACTGATTTAAAAACATGTTAAGTCTTAAACACCCAGAGTGCATATATGAAATAACGTTTTCATAACCTAATGACAGCGTTAGCAATATGTTCTTATATTTGTGATAGCTGAGGACTCGCGTCTGACTCTTAATGATCGGATGCTGTGTGAATGTGACTGATTCTGGTGTTTAACAGCCTTTCGAATGGCTTTAGATAAACTCATGTCACAACAGCAGAAAGTGCAGAGCGTTCAGAAATGATTTTGCCGGCGGGGTGAAACTGAAGCTCTTCTGAGCGTCTGTGTGAAATGATAACATTGATTAAAGCCACAGAGAACAGAGGCATCAGATGAGTTTCTCTGAGATCTGTGTAATGAGCGAGTAGTTAGTCTGATGGAGGGGTTGGTTAGTGGCTCTCCTCTGGGACCGAGGTTTAATTACCGTAATCTTGCGTCTCCTCGTCTTCATCGGTGCTGTAATGATCCGCTTTTGAAGTCGTGATTACAGGATCCCATGCGCTCATAATCAAAGTTTAATTCCATTATGAAATAATAAAAATCGTGAAAGCGTCATGTATAATAATTTTAGACGTGTGCTTGTTCATGGTGGGTTTAATGTTGGTGAAGGTACTCGGAAACTGTTTCTTCATAAACTTTCCTCTGAAATAAAAGTGAACTATACAAGACACTTGTTACACTGCAAACAATGCTTTTCATTCAGTATCGTCTTAAAGAAATTCTTAAAGATAGATTTATGTGAGGAACAAAATGACTGAAGATAGCCTATAAAGTCTTGTTTACTGAGAAATTGATTAAAATACCTAAAACAAGAACAATTTTCTGCCAATGGGTCATAAACATAAACTTATTTTCCCTTTGAATTACATTAATTTTTTCTGATCCTCGCTTACAGATATTGTTTCTTGTTTTAAGTATAAGCTCACTTCATTTTAAATATTTTTTATTATTATTATTTCAGAAAGGAAGACTCAATAACCGAAGTCAATCATGTTGCTTCTCAAGTAAATGTATCTTGGTTTAAGAATTTTTAGATATTTTAATGTAAAACAAGACTTTTTTTCCATTTAAAAACATTCCATTTTTTTACATTTAATATTTTTAAAGTAACAGTTCATCCAGAAATGATCATACAGTTTGTAAATTATGACAGAGTGATATTTTTCAGGTGAAATATCAGTTTGAAGTGGGATTATCTTTAATAACTACACTGTAAAAAACTAAAAGTTGAGCAAACTTAAAAGTTTAAGGCAACCAGCTTCAGCAGATTTTTGAGTTTTCTAAACTGTTTTAAGTTTATATAACAAAAATATATATTTTTTAAAGTAACTTTTTTTTACAGTTGTAGTAAAGATTTTATTTATTTGATTTGTATTACTTTTTTTCATTTTTAACTATAGTAAAACAACTGATGAACTGCAACATTTAACCCGAAACACACTCTTACATTTTGAGTAAATATTAATTTGAATACATTTCTCAAAGCTTCATTTGACAGACAGATCTTGGTGCTGGTTTGTAGATGACAAAAACTGTGTGACAAAATAATCAGAATAAACATTAAGTGAAACTGCAGCGTCTTCTTGAACAGATCCCATATGGGGAATTTTTTTATTTATATAATTTAAAATATAGAAAAATGATAACAAATATATTTGATTTTGATAAAATGTTTACGTACATATATTTTCTACCAAAACATTTTTGTCCAGTTTTTGTATATATTTGAAAATATATTAAGAAAAAATATATAAATATATGTTTTTAAAGCATTATCAATTTAAAAATATTGTCCCTGAGCTTCATGGTTTACAACATATATTTAGCATATTTAAAATATATGGCTAGAATTCATATATTTGTTTATTTAATATATTTTTATATTAAGCTCTTAAGTCACATTTATTTAGTGCTTTATACAATACAGATTTTTTTCTATTAAACAGTAAAAAACAACAACAGTGTTAATGTTGCGAATTAAAGCAGAAGACAATAGTGTCGTTAATCAGATCAGTTCAAGTTTTGTTCTCATCTGATGGGGTCAGTGCAGTCAAATCAATGATATTACTCCTAAATATGAACTGTATTTTAAACCCAGCTGGGCGAGCCGAAGCCGACAGCGGCCTTGTTTTATTATACAAGAGAAACACTTTGTATGGATTAAGATGTTGATGGTGTTCTTTCTCCTGAAGTGTGTCTGAGCTCGAGGTTGTGCTTGAATAAGCAGTCTCTTAAATGAAGCTGATGCTCTCTGTTGATTCGGACCCAGACGCCGCACGTTCTTCTGTCCTTGGCTGAAGTTCTGGACGTCTCTGTGGAGCGTCTCAGACTGGAGCCGTGTGATTGGTCGGTTGCAGTTGATGGGAGGAGCCATCTGCTTGATCCACTGCTGCTCTGTTGTTGCTGTACTTTGGCTGCAGGTTAACTGTGGAAGTCTGTCATACACTGAAAGAAAATGATACAATATTTTTTTTAAGGTAAGTGGTTGCAAAAAAATTATTTTAGCTACATTAAAAAAAAACATGTTGAAAGTTAGTCAACTGAATTAGTTTATTTAAATGAAGCTAAAATAAATAGATTGCAACCACTTATCTTAATGTGAGGAACAATTCCCTGAGGAAGGCTATTGGGCTGAAACAAAAAAATATCTCCTTATCACAAGAAGTGCTAATTTTTCCTCACATTCCTGTATTTAGTTGTTTTCAGGCACCTTGTGAGTGGTAAAGTTGCTCTAAACTCTACCCCATAGTAACACTTATCTTAAAAATATTAGTAAATTCAATGAATCATTTGTTTTTCAGTGTAACAGTCTCATCATGAATGGATTCGGCAGGACATTAAACTGAGGCTCAGTTCTTATGATCATAATCACATAGACATTGAAGGGGATGATTAAAATAAGCAAACATACATACAAATAAATAAATGAAATCTAGCAAGCAATACAGTAGAAGAACCACTCCGGGTTCCTCAGATGATCTTTTAGTGGAACCATTCTGTTTTTTTCTTAGTGTGAAGAACATTTTAATAATCTAAATAACTTTTTCCAGTAGAACATTTTTAATTCCATGAATGTGAATGAGGGTCTTCATGAAACCATCGATGCCAATAAAGAACCTTTATTTTTTAGAAAAGCTTAGAACTGATCAGTGAAAGGTTCTTTGAGGAACCCAAAGTGGTTCTTCTATGGCATGTGAAAACGCCTGATTAGAACCGTTGTTTTTAAGAGCGTAGTGTCTTTTGAAAATTTTCTCTACACTCTTAATAATAAAGCTTCTGAACTGCAACGCTTGTTTCTATGAAGAAACGTTTCATTGCAAGGTTCTTTATAGTGGAAAGGGTCTTCTAAAAATGCTCTTCACACTAAGAAAAAATGGTTCTTTTAGAAACTGTTAACTGAAGGGTTCTTTTGGGAACCAAAATATGGTTCTTCTTCTCTGAAAACCCCTTTTGGAACCTTGAAAAGTGTAAAAAATAAGACTTCACGCAAACCAGCAACAGGTTTTCACCTGTCAAAGTTATGGGAATGACAGCCACGTTTTCTCCATAAATGCACGAGAACGCTGCTTCATGCATGTAAATGTAAATGCATGTAAATCTTTATGGACTCCTTTGACATGCTTTTTCTCAGAGCTCCAAATCAATCACGCCGGACGAGTTCAAGCCGGTCAGAGCTGTTGATAAGTCATGTTTAGATGCAACTAATGAATCCGTTTCGTTTCCATCAATGTCTCTTAAGGCGTCCGTCTACAATGCGCCATTGTTTCTCAGACCCTTTTAATCTAATTGGACATTAAACTGCTGTCGTTACGCGGGTTATTTATGGTGCGTGTGAGCTTGCCTTTACCTTTTCATCACAGCAAACATTTCTACATCAGCAACCTAATTAAATAGAGGGCTGATGCACGGCCAAACGTGTCATTCAATAAATCTCCCTTATGATGCTTCCACACGACGCATCAGTTATGTTGTTTATAGGCCTCAGGAAAAGAGGCAGAGGACGCGGGCGTGATGGATGCTGGAGGAGGTTCGGAGCATTCGTTGGCACAGGTTGGCGCCGTTCACTCCAGTTTTATTCAAGTGTGTCATTTTACATTTCTAATGACTTAAGATGAAAAGTGCGTCGTTGGTCGTGTCTGATCTTGGTATAATCCTTCATGCCGCTTGCTAATGCAATTAAGGATTTGATTATTTATTTATTTCGTGGCATTATAGCTCTTTTCAGTGAAGATGCCATGTTAAATTTGAGGCTAATAAAAATGAGGCTGTGCAGCACTTAATATTTCATACTGATTTAAACCCGCAAAGCTTGACATATTTAGGAAATTATCTGTTTTTGTTTTCTATAAAGTCTCAAAAGTATGATGTGTGATGCATCAGGCTTTTATGACTCATATAGTCTGATACAGTGAGAATATGGAGGAACAATTGGCCCAAAATGAGCAAAAGCATGCGATTCGGTGCAGCTGCTGATATTCATATGATGAAATTCTGATGCTTGTGATGTAAATCAATGAGATGTTTATAACAGTACAGCAGATACTGACATAAAATGATCTAAATATCAGTCATCGCTCTATATCTCCAGTAATATGTCTCAGTAAGATGAGATGTAAATGATCCACACATATAATGATTGAGAGATGAAGAAATAAACGCTCCTCAGAAGATGTGATGAAGATCATTCCTCCGCTGAGGAACAGTGAAAGTAATAAACGCTCCTCAGAAGATGAAGAAATAAAGTAATAAACGCTCCTCAGAAGATGTGATGAAGATCATTCCTCCGCTGAGGAACAGTGAAAGTAATAAACCTCCTCAGAAGATGTGATGAAGATCATTCTCCGCTGAGGAACAGTGAAAGTAATAAACGCTCCTCAGAAGATGTGATGAAGATCATTCCTCCGCTGAGGAACAGTGAAAGTAATAAACGCTCCTCAGAAGATGTGATGAAGATCATTCCTCCCCGCTGAGGAACAGTGAAAGTAAAAACGCTCCTCAGCTCCTCAGAAGATGTGATGAAGATCATTCCTCCGCTGAGGAACAGTGAAAGTAATAAACGCTCCTCAGAAGATGTGATGAAGATCATTCCTCCGCTGAGGAACAGTGAAAGTAATAAACGCTCCTCGCTGAGAAGATGTGATGAAGATCATTCCTCCGCTGAGGAACAGTGAAAGTAATAAACGCTCAGAAGATGTGATGAAGATCATTCCTCCGAAGATGTGAGGAACAGTGAAGTAATAAACGCTCCTCAGAAGATGTGATGAAGATCATTCCTCCGTGAAAGTAATAAACGCTCCTCAGAAGATGTGATGAAGATCATTCCTCCGCTGAGGAACAGTGAAAGTAATAAACGCTCCTCAGAAGATGTGATGAAGATCATTCAGTGAAAGTAATAAACGCTCCTCAGAAGATGTGATGAAGATCATTCAGTGAAAGTAATAAACGCTCCTCAGAAGATGTGATGAAGATCATTCCTCCGCTGAGGAACAGTGAAAGTAAACACTCCTCAGAAGATGTGATGAAGATCATTCCTCCCGCTGAGGAACAGTGAAAGTAATAAACGCTCCTCAGAACAGTGTGATGAAGATCATTCCTCCGCTGAGGAACAGTGAAAGTAATAAACGCTCCTCAGAAGATGTGATGAAGATCATTCCTCCGCTGAGGAACAGTGAAAGTAATAAACGCTCCTCAGAAGATGTGATGAAGATCATTCCCCTCTGAGGAACAGTGAAAGTTCCTCTGCGATGAAGATCATTCCTCCGCTCAGAAGATGTGATGAAGATCATTCCTCCGCTGAAAGTAGTGAAAGTAATAAACGCTCCTCAGAAGATGTGATGAAGATCATTCCTCCGCTGAGGAACAGTGAAAGTAATAAACGCTCCTCAGAAGATGTGATGAAGATCATTCCTCCGCTGAGGAACAGTGAAAGTAATAAACGCTCCTCAAAACATACAGAAGATGTGATGAAGATCATTCCTCCGCTGAGGAACAGTGAAAGTAACTCCTCAGAAGATCTATAGATCAGCTGTGAAATGTTGCTCCTCAATAAGGTGCTTTAGAAATGTGCATGAGATTCAAGGAACAGTTGGAAGATTGACTGAAGATCTTCCTCCGCTGACAAGACTATACATATGGAACGCTCCTCTGAAATGTGATGAAGATCGCTCCTCACTGAATCTGAGAGTTCAACGCAGCAGGGAGATAATATATGTAATATACAGCTCCTATCTTGAGGTTAACAAATGATATACACGCGTACATGTGTGTGGGATGGTGTCGGCGCCCAGCTTCTATCTTTAGGGAGAGACGCAGCAGTAGCAGGCATTGTCTAAAGGTGCTGCGGGAAAAAGGGGAAGGAGGTGATTTGAGAGACTCCCTCTTCATGCCTTTATGCACGGTGTGTCCCCTCTTCATGGGTGTTTAAGCAAGCACTTTAAATGGAAATGCACTTGACATTTTAGGAGGAGATGCAATCATCAGACATAAGAATGCAGCTGACATCACTCGGAATGAGCCGGATTCCTCTCGTCTGCTCTTCCAGCTCATTGGGAAGCCGACTGAAGATAACACTCGCAAATTTATAGAACACAGATGCTGCGCTTTCTCAAAATAGGGCATATTGTATTAAACGAGTGTGTGAGAGAGAGAGAGAGAGAACGAGGAGTCTGTGTTCCAAATCAAATCTGTGCTGTATTGCCGCTGCGTAATTTTTTTTTATTTCTCTTTATTTTAAGAGCCAGACAGACTGTGATGATGTGAAGCTGTTTCATCATGAGATGCACAGCCATCTGCAGGTAATGCAGACGTTAAATAACGAAACATGAACATTTACACTGCATTGTGATTATAATAACAATGATAGTGGATTTTGATTCATCTCAGTGACTCAAATCTTGCATTTAGATTAATTCTGTAGGTTACATCATTACAGCAGCAGGTGGCGACCAGTGAGTGTCTTTTGAGTGAGTTTTTGGATCATTCAGGACAGATTTAAAAGGATTGGACCACTGTTTCTTGATGAATACCACAATGTTATTCACACTTTCCCAGCAGGCTCCAGACGTCTATATAACGTCAAGTTGACATTGGACATGATGTCGGACAGACGTTGCATTTTGGTTGAAAAATAAAATCGGGTTGACCTCAGTATTTGACGTTGGATTTTGGTTACACAACCTAAAAACAACAAAATCTCAACGTCAGCTGACGTCGGTATTGGACATCAATTTAACATTGACATTAGATGTTGAATTTACATTGAGTTTTGGTCACCCGACGTCATAACCGAAATTTAAGACAAATATCAACGTCTTATGTGTTGTGTGCCTGCTCGGGTCGTTCATTTTCTAAATAATACAGACCTGCATCTTTACAAATAATTTCTGCTTATCTGCAAAAAATATTAAATCAAAAATACCAATAAAAACTTCACATTTTCTATCCATCGTTCTGGCGCTCTTTCTATCTGTCACTCTACCGCAGTGTTAATTTTGGCAAGCATTTTTTTAGTCTTAGTCTTTATCTTGAGATTAAAATGCTTAATAGTCTTAGTCACATTTTAGTCATTTGAGTCTTTCATAGTTTTAGTCGACGAAAAGTCATTGCATTTTTGTCAACTTTTAGTCAAACTGCAGTTACCAACATTTATTTTGGTATTTTATATAACGTATATCATTCAACAAAAAATATAATTCTTCTCTCTTTAGACCAAATCAATTAAGCTTATGAGAAATTTGAATCAAGGATTGAATGGAAAACAGTGAAAACAGGAATTAGAGGATTTTTTGGAGATACAATATTAGAGGTTTTGTAAGTATACGCAATATACATTCTTTGTTTGGCTTGATGAAGACACAGAACGATTGCTGATCGACGGAAGGTATGGAAAAATAAACTGACACACATTGTGTTCACCCACATGTTCACGCTCACTTAAGCCATAACCGACTGTATTTACGTGAGATACTCGACACGACAGACACGTGGACTGCTGTGTGTATTGATCACGCGCTGTATGAGAACTGAAGAAGTGTAGCGTGCGCGCGCGAGAGAGAGTACTTCTATCAGCGTGATCCCGTCTTCTCCACTAACTTTAAGTTAATACGAGATGAACATCCTGGACGAGCTGGCACCTGCTACAATTCCTGAGCTGCTTCATCTGATTCATAGTTTGTTTTGGTAGTCTATCCGTCCACTGCGGATGCTATACTGAGACTAGCTATACAAACGCCTCTTATATAATGACAGAGACGCACATTTTAGACAATTAACTTAGCCTATAGGATGTATTTTGAATGTCCGGTAGTCCTCAAATAACATTTCAGTCCCGTCTCGTCTTGTTAAAGAAGATGCGGCATACATTCCGTCATAGTTTTATCATCAGATATTAATTTTAGCTCGTCAACGTCTCATCTTTCCATCACTTTATCTATCATTCTGTTGCTCTACCATTCAATCGCTTTAGCTATCGTTCTGTAGTGCTATCTATTGTTATGTTGCGCTATCATTCTGTTGTGTCTATCATTCATCATTGATCTATCGTTCTGTCACTCTGTCTGTATGCTCTATCATTCTGTCTGCTCTGTCTATCACTTCCATTGATTTATCTATCGTTCACTTTATCTATCATTTTGTTGCTCTATCTGATGCTCTGTGGCTATATCGCTCTATCTATCTGTTGCTCTAACATTGTGTCACTATATCTATCACTCTTGTCATTCTACCATTTCATGGCTTTATCTATCGTTCTGTTGCTCTATCCATCACTCTGTTAGTCCATCTATCTGCTGTTCCATAACTTTATCTATAATTCTGTCGCTCTATCCATCACTCTGCTTAGTCTATCTATATTCTATCCATCTCTGTCTGTTGCTCTATCATTCTGTTGACGCTCCAACGTTTCATCGCTTTAACTATTGTTTTGTCGCTCTATCTGTTGTTCTCTCTCTATCATTGTGTTGCTATATCTATCACTCTGTCAGTCTATCATTCCTTTGCTTTATCTATCGTTCTGTCACTCTGTCTGTTGCTCCATCATTCTGTCGCTCTGTCTATCATTCTATCACTCTGTTGTAATGTCGCTCTATCGTTGACTCCAACGTTTCATCGCTTTAACTATTGTTTTGTCGCTCTATCTGGTGTTCTCTCTCTATCATTGTGTTGCTATATCTATCACTCTGTCAGTCTATCATTCCTTTGCTTTATCTATCGTTCGTCACTCTGTCTGTTGCTCTATCATTCTGTTGCTCTGTCTATCATTCCATTGATTTATCACTTCTGTCTGTTGTCGCTCTATCATTCTGTTCTCCAACGTTTCATCGCTCTATTGTTTTATCTATCTGATTCTCTCTCTATCATTGTTGCTATATCTATCACTCTGTCTCTGTCTATCAGTCCATTGATTTATCTATCATTCGCACTCTGTCTTATCATTCTGTTGCTCTGTCTATCAGTCTATCATCTGTTCTGTCACTCTGTCTGTTGCTCTATCATTCTGTTGCTCTGTCTATCATTCCTTTGCTTTATCTATCGTTCGGTCACTCTGTCTGTTGCTCTATCATTCTGTTGCTCTGTCTATCATTCCTTTGCTTTATCTATCGTTCGGTCACTCTGTCTGTTGCTCTATCATTCTGTTGCTTTCTATCATTCCATTGCTTTATCTATCGTTCGGTCACTCTGTCTGTTGCTCCATCATTCTGTTGCTCTGTCTATCATTCCTTTGCTTTATCTATCGTTCGGTCACTCTGTCTGTTGCTCTATCATTCTGTTGCTCTGTCTATCAGTCCATTGATTTATCTATCGTTCGGTCACTCTGTCTGTTGCTCTATCATTCTGTTGCTCTGTCTATCAGTCCATTGATTTATCTATCGTTCTGCTGCTCTATATATCACTCTATCTATCTGTCACTCTGTTGTTCTCTCATTCCATCGTTTTATCAATTGCTCTGTCTATCACTCTATCTATTATTCTTTACTGCTTCAGTTCAAATTGAATGTAATGTTTTCACATTAATTTATATGCAAGTCACACTGCCTGTCCATGTTGGCATCTAATCTATAGAGCATCTGTACATGAATTTACACCAGAATACTGTGGAAGATATGTGACTTTTGACTTTAGAAACAATCTTTTTTTATTTTATGCAATCATTCTTATTCTGAAAAGTTGTGTATTCTCAACAGTATTGTAGGTGTGGCTCTGAGGAATCCTGTCTTTGTGGAAGTTTTTCTGCTAATTAAGGGAGAATACAAGACTTCTGCGCCTTACAAATGGTTCTCGAAAGCAGAAATGATACAAAATGCATCATATTTAGTGATAAAGTGTGATGTGCTTGAGCAAAACAGACTATTTTTGGAACCAACACCCCAAAATTAGTGCAAAACTAGTATTGGATTTAATTCAGAAAAACAATGCTGAGTGCTTGAGCTCACTTTCTAAGTCCGATAAATATTTGCATTAAATTACATTATGAGTGTGAAAAAACATTTTGTAGTCTAACTATAATTAACCTTATGTGCTAAAGATTCTTCATAGTGCCATAGATGCCAACAAAGAACCTTCATTTCTAAGAGTGTATATGACTAAATCAATATAAAGAATACACGATATGTCAGATGCACTCAGTTTGTGATGGTCAAAAGCGTCCCGGGCCCGGACAGCAGATGCACAGAATGAGTTTGGTGTCTGGCTGTTGTTCTGCCTGGTTTCATGTGACTTGTTTTTGCAGGCCTCCTCGAGGGAAGCAGCCCCTTATTACTGCAATTACGATCTGTACACATTTCATTACACTAATATGTGTGTGTGTGTGTGTGTCTGGGCATGTGTGAACACCTCTCCCAGCTGGTACCCATCCTCTGCTCGCAGCTTAACCGTGCCGACGCGTCAGGCGAGCCATCAGCGCTAAATAACAGGTGGTGAGAGCGAGGCTTCACCCTCCCGTCGCAATGAGAAGCGCCCGATGCGATCACATACAGTTGGTTTCTTTGTCTTGTGAATCTCATTGCATTGTGGGAATCGCTCCATTAGCGCTCCATTCACTGAAGAAATCCTCTCTGAGGTCAAGAGCGTTCGATTATTAGCTGCGCTCGACGGCTGTTTTGGCTTTATTTATGCCGCTTCTTTTATTTGGGGTTTGCAGCCCGCTGTGTGTTTAATGAAATGCGGCCCAAATATCCAAGGATAAGGATCATAAATGTTCGAAGTGAACATTACTGCAATAAAATATAATCACCTATGAGATTAAACAATGAAAATGCCAAGTCTGAGAAATGAACCCACAGGAAAGAAAAATGGACTTCAGAATATTACTTGTTTCTGCCATACGGATGAAATGAGGAGCAAATGGAGCTGAAACTTCTCCGATGTTTTCCTGGGAAAATCTCAATTATGTCTCAGATTTGCCAGGATAGCAAAGTTGAATTATTTATCATAAATGATCTGAGTTGCTTCACATGGAACTTATAGCTGTATACTAGGCCTGTTCACACTTATAAAATGAAAACTATAACAATAAATATTTTGGCTTTCATATCAACGAACAATGACATTCTGTTAATTGTTGTCTGTCGCTTTAAACGCGTGAGGTCTTTAAAGGATTCTGATTGGCTGCCAATGTTTTTTTATCAGCTGGAAAAAATCGCTCGGAAAGTGATTCCAAAATTAGTATCATTTTTTTTAAGGTTAGTGGTTGTAAACTATTTATTTTAGCTACATTTAATTAAATAAAAATGTTGAAAGTTAGTCAACTAAATTAGTTTATTTAAATGTAGCTAAAATAAATTGATTACAACCACTTACTTAATTTAATAAATTCAATTAATCATATCGTTCCTCTCTATCGTTATAATTTTATGGCTTTTCTTTTAAATTTAGAGTGATTTTTAAAACATTATCTTTATAGTTATCTCTATATTTTACAGAGGATTACAAAAATAATTGTGACTTTCTATCTTACAACTCAGGCGTTTTGTTCTGATATAAACTCAGAATTATGAGATATAAACGTACACTGTCATGTTAGAATAGAAAAGGGTTCTGTCCAAACTGTTGCTATAAAATTAGAAGCACACAATTCCCTAAAATATCTTTATATGCTTAAACATTAAGATTTATACTCATGGAAATTACTAAAGTAGTCAAACCTTTCATTAGAAGGGGTGCCAATACTTTTGGAAATATAGCGTATATATATATATAACATATTTTGAGAGAAAAATGAAGTTAGTTGAAAGTTGTTATAATAACAACATTGAACTAACGTTATTTTCTCTCAAAATATGTTAATTTAATGTTTATTTTCAATATTCTAAGAACGTTAAAATGTTTCCTTGTCGTGATTAGAACATTATTTATAGATTACAAAAACGTTTCCTAGAATGTTCAAGTACAAATAACACCACGAGGACGGTCCAAGAATGTTGATCTCAGAACACTTTGAGAACGTATGTAAGATATTAATAAAATCATAAAAACAAAAAACATTTATATAACATTTAAGAAACACGAGTGTACTTTGTTCCCTGTTTGCTGGCACTTTTAAACCCTGACTTATTAAGCCAAAGTACAGCAGGATCTTCTGTGTTCATTTCCGTCTGATTTTACGCACGCACATGACATTAGAGATGACATTGTATCTGTCATTCCTTCTTCAGGCCTAACACACACACACTCAGAGCTTTAGAGAACCGTTAGTGGAGTTATTTTAGCGGTGGAGAGCAGAGGAGACGGACTCGTTCTCACCTCAGCGATGTTGAGTGCAGTAATCGGCACAAATCCAAAAGCTCCTCGGTGACCCGTCTTTCCCAAGTCTCCCTATCGTTTAGCTCGATGTGTTGTCATAGCAACAGGCAGACAAAAGCAGGGCTTTCTACACTCGCAGTGAGTTTCTATATAATGGAGCTAATGTATGAGCAGAAGGTAAAAGCATTCTTGTGTTTTCCAGCGAATGGCTCTGGGAGAAAATAGCACTTCACCATAGTAACTGCAGCGTGACTAAAGCCACGGCCCGCACGTGTCAAATCCCTGCTAATTGCAACACGTCACGGGTCGACTCAGGTGCCGCGAGGAAGAGGTGAAGTCGAACGGCGGAAAACAACATATTGCATTATGTTTTAATTATGCTAGATTATGATCCTTGAAGGATTATTCATCAGTCATCCAGGCAAGCTGTTGCCATTCCGGTCCGGGCTGAAGGCTTCCAGGCGACCATCCAGTTCTGGAAGATTTGGGCCAAACTCCTTATTTAAAGCGCGAAGCCAGGTTTATTTGGAAATCAATGCACAATGGCTATTATAGATGTCAAAGCACCAGGAATGAAGATCCACACTGTAAAAAATTCACAGTAAATTACTGGCTACTAGTTGCATTACTTTCACAGTAAATAATTGTGAAATGACAGCTGTATACTGGACTTCACAGTAGTTTCTTCAGTGTACTGTGATTTAGCGGTATGCTCCTGTAGAATTACTGTATTTATCTGTGAAGTCACAGTTAATGCCGTATTCAGCTGTAGAATTACTGTATTTATCTGTGAAGTCACAGTTAATGCCGTATTCAGCTGTAGAATTACTGTATTTAGCTGTGAAGTCACAGTTAATGCCGTATTCAGCTGTAGAATTACTGTATTTATCTGTGAAGTCACAGTTAATGCCGTATTCAGCTGTAGAATTACTGTATTTAGCTGTGAAGTCACAGTTAATGCCGTATTCAGCTGTAGAATTACTGTATTTAGCTGTGAAGTCACAGTTAATGACGTATTCAGCTGTAGAATTACTGTATTTAGCTGTGAAGTCACAGTTAATGCCGTATTCAGCTGTAGAATTACTGTATTTATCTGTGAAGTCACAGTTAATGCCGTATTCAGCTGTAGAATTACTGTATTTAGCTGTGAAGTCACAGTTAATGCCGTATTCAGCTGTAGAATTACTGTATTTAGCTGTGAAGTCACAGTTAATGCCGTATTCAGCTGTAGAATTACTGTATTTATCTGTGAAATCACAGTCAATGTCGTATTCAGCTGTAGAATTACTGTTTTATTTATCTGTGAAGTCACAGTTAATGCCGTATTCAGCTGTAGAATTATGTATTTATCTGTGATTTATCACAGTGAAGTCCGTACAGCTTAGAATGCCGTACTGTATTAGAATTACTGTGATTTAGTCACAGTTAATGACGTATTCAGCTGTAGTTAATGACGTATTCAGCTGTAGAATTACTGTGATTTAGCTGTGACAGTTAATGACGTATTCAGTTTATGACTGTATTCAGCTGTATTACTGAATTACTGTATGAAGTCTGTGACAGTCAATGCAGTATTCAGCCGTGTAGAATTACTGTATTTAGTAGAATTACTGTATTTATCACAGTTGAAGTCACAGTTAATGCCTGTAGAATTACAGCTGTATTTAATTACTGATTTAGCTGTGAGTCACAGCCGTAATGCCGTATTCTGTAGAATTACTGTAGAATTTAGCTGTGATTTAGTCTGTGACAGTACAGTGCCGTAATGCCGTATTCAGAATTAGAATTACTGTATTTACTGTGAAACACAGTTAATGCCGTATTCAGCTGTAGAATTACTGTATTTTTAGCTGTGAAGTCACAGTAATGCCGTATTCAGCTGTAGAATTACTGTATTTAGCTGAAGTGAAGTCAAAGTTAATGACATATTCAGTGTAAAATGACTGTATTTATCTGTGAAGTCTGTAAGTTAATTACTGTATTTATCTGTGTAGAATTACTGTATTTATCTGTGAGTTAGTCACAGTGCCAATGTCATTCAGCTGTAGAATTACTGTATTTAGCTGTGAAGTCACAGTTAATGCCGTATTCAGTATTCAGAATTACTGTAGAATTACTGTATTTATCTGTGAAGTCACAGTTAATGCCGTATTCAGCTGTAGAATTACTTATTTATCTGTGAAGTCACAGTTAATGCCATATTCAGCTGTATTCAGCTGTATTAATTACTGTATTTAGCTGTGAAGTCACAGTTAATACATATTCAGCCGTATTCAATTACTGTATAGCTGTGAAGTCACAGTTATTTATGCCGTGAAGTCACAGTTAGAATGCCGTATTCAGTGTAGAATTACTGTGATTTACACAGTGAAGTAATGCACAGTTAATGCAGCTGTATCAGCTGTAGAATTACTGTATTTAGCTGTGAAGTCACAGTTAATGCCGTATTCAGCTGTATTCAGCTGTAGAATACTGTATTTAGCTGTGAAGACACAGTCACAGTTAATGCCGTACACTATTCAGTGAATTACTGTATTTAGCTGTGAAGACACAGTCACAGTAATGCCGTACGTAGCTGTAGAATTACTGTAGAATTTGTCTGTGATTTAGACACAGTTAATGACATATTCAGCTGTAAATTACTGTATTAAATAGCTGTGATCACAGTCAGCTAATAGAATATTCAGCTTTAGCTGTGAGAATTACTGTATTTAGCTGTGAAACACAGTGACATATTCAGACATATTCCAGCTGTAGAATTACTGTATTTATCTGCTGTGAAGTCACAGTTAATGACATATTCAGCTGTAGAATTACTATTAGCTAGCTGAAGACACAGATAAGTCACAGTTTCACTGACATATTCAGCTGTAAATACAACTGATTTAGCGTGACTGTATTTATCTGTGAGTTAGCCGTTTCAGTTAATGAAATACTGTATTCAGCTGTAAGACACAGTTTAATGCCGTATTCAGCTGTACTGTGAATTACACAGTTAATGCCGTATTCACTGTAGAATTACACAGTATTTAGCATATCAGCTGTAAGTCACAGTTAAATGCTATTCAGCTGTAATTACTGTATTTAGCTTGGAGTCTCAGTTAACAGTGACATGCCGTATTCACTGTAGAATAATGTATTTAGCTGTGAAATTAACAGTAATGCCGTAATTATATCTGTGAAGACCCAGTAGAAAGTTCGTTTATATTCAGTGTTCTCAAAACATAGAAGAAAAATTATATTCATTGACCGTGAAGTGTTTTTATAAACTGTGAGTTGGACATCACAGTTCTATTTTATTTTGACAAATATTCAGCTGTTAATTACTGATAAGAAGCAGTTCTCTTAATTTTTATTATTGAGAGTAAAAAAAGAGTTGCAAGATGTATTTCCGTATAACTTAGAAAGGAAAGTAGAACGTAATTCTGAGTTAAAATTATGCGTGTTCTCAAAACATAGCACAGAAAAATTATTATTCATTGACCGTGAAGTTTTTTTATTAAACATTTTAGTTGGACATTTCTATGTTTATTTGACAGAATTGTGAGATAAGAAGCAGTTCTCTTTATTATTTTTATTTTGAGAGAAAAAAAAGAGTTGCAAGATGTATTTCAAAGAAAGGAAAGTCATAATTCTGAGTTAAAATTATGCAAATATGAGATCATGTAGAATTGTCTAATTTTGAGATTAAAAACTCAGAATTGCAAGATATAAAATTCTGAATTTTTCTCTCTGATTTGTTTTTTTTCTCTTAATTATATTTCAGAATTCTGTTTTGTGCAAATAATAATGATTATTGCAACTTTCTATTTCACAGTTATACATTTTCTTCTCAGAATTGCTTAGAAAAAGTCATATTTGTGAGATAAAAATGGCAAAAAATGATCACGTTGCAGAGACAAGCTTCTTTTTTATTTGACATAATTGTGAGATATATAGCAAATATCATTATTATATTTAGTTTGAATCACAAGATGTAATTCAAATAAAATAAAAATTATATCTCTGCCTTATTGCAAGAATAAATCAGAATTATGAGATATGAACTCACAATTTTTTATTATTACACAGTGGCTATTTATAGATGTCAAAACACCAAATATGAAGGTCCAGTCCTCCCAAAATCATCCAAATAAACCATATTTTTAGTGTGTTGCTATGCGGTTGCTAGGTAGTTTGTGCCCAGCAAACAGGGAATATTCTGGCAAGGTTCTCTCAAAGTTATGAACTAACTTTCAGTAATATTAATAGAATGTTTGTTCAGTTATCTGGTCTTTAATAACGTTCTCAAAGCATTCGTTTTTCTGAAACATCTTCAAACGTTCTTCTAATGTTTTTTTACACATTAACACAAGTTACAAGTGTCAGATCACATTCAGAAGCAACTTTTCCATAATGTTTACAAAATAATCAAATCATTCAGAGAACAACGTTTTCATAACTTAACGGTAACATTAGCAAAATGTTTTTGGAGCATATTTCTGTTAGCAGGGTTGCTGATGTTGAGCAGCATTTACAGCGATGCTTGACTCGGCAAACAGCACTAATAAAAGAAACATATTACCAAATATGGATCCAGATGGAGAATGATTTAGAAAAGTGCTCTTTGACCTTGCCCAAGCAAATAACACAGAACTCATAAATGATACACACTTTTGCTGATCACTATTTATAATTAGACTCGTTCCCAAAAGAGCCTCGTTTAAATATGATCAATACCTTATTAAATATTATATAGCATTCAGATGAAAAAAGATGCACGGGAAAGCGTTAAATCTGGCCAGTCAGCATCCAAACATATTGCGCTCAAGGTTACCTGCGCGCGCGTCCGTGGGGAAATTGCAATAAATATTCAGGATCATTTGAGTTTGTCCCACAGAGAGTAAAACTCACCTTCGTTATTTTTCTGCATTTTCCATCCCTCTAATATTTTGCAGTCTTTCACACTATTTTCGGTTCATATTAAAGACGTCCCCTGTCGACACAGAGCCACGAGTCTGAGAGGAAAAAGGTCAAAGCAATTTATATTTGACACGAGCGGTTTGATCGCCTTGTCATCGCCTCGGGCCTTCACAGGGATCCAAACACATGTGTTTCCTTGCATTCGTTCGCTCCACAGAAGCAATGTGTGCGCGCTCCGGAGACGTCCTCAGATAGATGGCTTTCCAGCAAAGTGACCTGTAGCGGACGCGAGCGAGTCATCAATTCTCGCATGCGTCGAAATGAAATGTTCTGACATGCTGGCACACTCATGAGGGCAGGCGTGAATGAAAAACACACACTCTGATGGAGAAGAGCTGTTAATGAGAAGAGGTGTCGAGGGCCCACGAGTGCTTATATGTGGCCAGTCAAGTCAAGTCACCTTTATTTATACAGCAATTTTAACAATACAGATTGTGTCAATAATGCAAAAGGACAATAGAAAACACTCAATGTTCAATAAATAAGCAGCATGGGTATATGTATAGCAATAGGCAACAATACATTGTATGGGTCAAAATTATACATTTTTATTTTATGCCAAAAATCATTAGGATATTAAGATCATGTTCCATGAAGATATTTAGTAAATTTCCTACCGTAAATATATCAAAACTTAATTTTTGATCAATAATATGCATTGCTAAGAACTTAATTTGGACAACTTTAAAGATGATTTTCTCAATATTTAGATTTTTTTGCACCCTCAGATTCCAGATTTTCAAATATTGTCCGATCATAACAAACCATACATGACATAGATGATGAATAAATCTTTATTTTAAAAATGAACTCTTATGACTGGTTTTGTGGTCCACATTTATGAAGCGTGGTGGCAATTTCACAGTGATTTACGATAAAGCGCTCACAAGCACGGACGTATAACCTTGATACTGCTGTCTCATGAAGGAGATGTCTGTGGACACGGTGCTATCACATCTCCGCGTGGGTCTGTCGCGTTATTGGAGTGGAAGTGGCATTTGCGCCGGGCCTGTGGGGACAGTAATGGACGAGCTTCTATACACTGCTGCTGGTTAGAAAGATGCTCAGAAGTGACACGGGAAAATAGCCTTCCTTTCTGCTCGAAATGATTTATAATCAAACACAGACGTCTGAAATATGGGTGACAATAAATCACGACTCGCTACAAATATGTTGAAATGGAACCTGAATATAAGAAATGGAACCATTTATGTTATATTTAAAAATGCTGCGGCATGTCATGAGTTATATAAATAGTGGTAACTCTCTTTGCGGCATGTCATTTCAGTTTAATAAATGAAAAAAAATTTAGAGAGAGAAACGGAGGCTCCTAACATATTATAAGAAAGTATCTTTCAAATAAATATGTAGTAAAAATTTGTGATTTTTAATTGACGGAAAAAGAAAATGTAGAGAGAGAGAGGATATCATAAGTTTTAAAATATTGGACATATTATAAGCAGTTATAGTGGAAAATTTGTGATTTTTAAATTGACTAAAAAGAAAATGTAGAGAGAGAGGATATCATAAGTTTTAAAATATTGGACGGTGTTTTAATAGTGATCGCTCCTTTGAACATTACTCGAGAGAGACTGCGGTGTTTAATAGTGATCTTTTGTTTCGATTCTTTGAATATTACTCGTGGTTCGGAAACATTTGTGAATCTTTTGTTTCAGGCACACAATGTCAGTGGTTCGTTGATCCCATTTGGTTAGGCAACAATTTCGTCATAAAACGTTGATATTTGGTTACGTTTCGGGTGACCAAAATCGGGTCACCAAAATTCAATGTAAATTCAACGTCTAATGTCAATGATAAATTGATGTCCAATACCGACGTCAGCTGAGATTTTGTTCCCCCAGCATCGTCTGTCTGTCATCTCTCATTACTGACCTGTGATCAGTCACATATCACTCCTGCAGCTCGTGCGTGGAGCAGACGCTTAGAGTTGTAGTGTACATTTTCCAGCTGAACTAAATCATTTTATTTCTATAAAAGCAAAACAACAGTTTTGGCAGTGCCATGGTGGGTGAGTAATGTAATCGGTGTACAACCAAACACCGTGTAACACCGACTACCGCAGCAACCCTATTGTTTATGGTACTCCATCATTCTTGTTATGCACCAAATCATGGATGATGTGGGACCGTGCAATTTTTTTTTTTTTGTTTTTTGACCACCTGCTCCCGCGAGATCCCGGTCCCAATGCAGCTTTGCAACATTTCCGATGTTTTTTTCCACTAGATGTCATTTGATGAATCCATGAACAAGAGTCTAATCATTTTAACTGATCTCTGGTCAGTTTTATAACACAGTTTCTTTTTTTAATTCATTTAAAGAATTTGAATACTGTGTAGGTGACCTAGTTTGCCAGACCCCTCTAATAACACAAAACATATGCTATATACATTAATAAAAGAACACAACTTGTAGAGAATCTATATATTAAATTATATTGATTTATTTGTAGATTGTATAATAGATTACACTTTCGTGAAAACATTTGCCATTTTTGTTTCATTTTACACCATGTTGCCACCCTGTGGTAAATCGAGCGCTTCGAAACAACGAATCGATTTGCTAATGGTTCAATTGATTCAGAGTTGCAAAAAGCTTCGTTTGTCCCATCGTGGTTTGTTTTGCTCATCAGAGGGCCCTGCGGCCTAAAATAATTGTATTTGTCATTTTATTTGTTAAAGGGGGTCATCGGATGCCCATTTTACACAAGTTGATATGATTCTTTAGGGTCTTAATGAAAAGTCTATAACATACTTTGGTTACAAATTTCTCAATGTAGTGTAAAAAACACCTTTACCCTGCCAAAATCAGCTCTGTTTTCAGCACGTTGTTGCTTTAAATGCTAATGAGCTCTGTTGACTCCGCCCCTCTCTTCCGTAGAGTGACGAGCAAACCATAGATACGTGTAGATTCCCTATTCGATCGCTCCAGATACATTGACGCGTCAGCCATCTTGCATTCACCATAATAATCAATGATCATTCAAATATATACAAGCGTATAACTTGCTGCACACAGTCAATACGCTCAAAGATTCCCAGACCGCTCCAAAAATGGCGGATGGCTTATGTATCGCGGCTCATAGAAACAGTCGATAATTAGGCATCTAGGTATATATATCTATGGAGCTTACTAAACTGCAGCCGCGCAACTGGCTAACTAGCACATTATTAGGAAAGGCATTTGCAAAGATTCATTAAAAACCCTTATACTCGCTTCTTCTGTAGATGAAGCTGGATCTTGAATGATGATAGAATGATGAACATAGATGCATTTATGTAGATCGGGATCGGCGCATTCACTTAATAGAGAAAGTAGCGTTAATCCTCTGCGTCTTCAGCAGCTCAGATGTCAGGAGTAAATGACTGCTATATTCATTATTACATCCAACAACTAAACACTTCAAGCACTTAATCTGAGACATCTTGTCTTCCCTGCACCGGAGGACGGCTCCCAGCTCTCTCAGGGGGGCGGGGTTAAGGTAAGATGGTCCTGTCAATCAACTATTGTGGGAGGGGCCTGTACAGAGCTATGTCCTTCTGACAGGAATCTCAGAACAGCCTGATTTGAGAAAGGGGATTTTAAAATAGGGATTTAAATTAAACACTGGGTGGATTTTTATCATTATATGATGGATGTGTACACGCACTTCCAATACACATTTATGTTCAAACAACTTCAAAACAAGTTATCTAATAATTACCTGCTCGCGTTTTGCTTTTGACAACTGGACTAAAGGGAATCATCATCATTAACGTAAGGCACATCTAGTCTTGTACGCAAATAATGTTTCACATTAAAATAGTCTATTTTTGGTTGTATTGGTCCAGTGTAAACCGAGAAAGCGTGAGCGCGTTCTTGTGTTTACACTGTGTTTAATCCATATCGGATTCGTTTGTGTCTTGCAGCATGTGCTGTTTGTTTGTTATAAGTTAAGTTAACGTTATTAAGTAAAATTAGTAGATGTTATTAGCTAAATAATAAAATATTGCAGGCCTGGTTACTTTCCACTAAGTAAAGTCAAGTAGCTCAATAAATGTTAATTTATTCATACTCATTAATCAGCCGTGTCCTCTTAACAGTAGGTTTTGTTAATTCAGCAGCTCTAATTAGTAATGTCTTAATTTCAGTAGTCAGGCCTACTGGGTGAACGTCAGTAACATAATTAATATTCATGAGCAAAGCTTAACCTTGAGTAGAGCATTTAAATTACAGTATACAGGCTCCAGTTATAAATATGTGCTGAATAACATTAATGTTTGCATTTATATTCGACTGTTAATGAAGTACTAATCATTTAATGTTAGCTACTTATAATGACTAATAAGAATTATTATACAGTGTTATGAATATATATTGTTGGTTTCGATTGAACATATCAGTTGAATATATTAAGTTTGTTATTGAAGCTTACATACGTGTACACAGATGTGACTCTGAGCCAATTATAAGAGCGTGCCCATCTGTTTTCTGCTGATCATACTTAAGATATTCTCATTTATGGGATGCAGTTGTGTTGTATGTTGTGAGTTGATGATTATTAAAACAGTAATTCGTTTTCAGAAATATCCAACAGAATGAATATGTTGAAGTCGATGTTGCATGAAGATCTGCAGCTTTGGAGTTTATCAAATCTGCTCTGTTTACTTCCAGAGAATGAGAAAACCTGTTTGTTTCTGTAATTCAGCAGATAGAGTTTCAGAAGAAAGTTTCTCAGAGAAGCACTTCAGAAGGAAGTTCAGTTATTTTATACTCCATTTACTGTAAATATAGAAGAGCTGTAGGTTTCCAATGGCATGCACATTTAGCTTGATAACAGTGTTTCTGACTGAATGCAAGAAATGGACACATTTTCTTTCTCTCTGTCCTCTGTCTGTGTGAACGAGGTCATTTACTGCTGCTGACAGCTACTCGGTCATGAGAAATGAACTAAAACATCAGCCAGACGTGTTACAGCTCAAGACATGCCCGATGTCTCATGTTTCTGGAGAATCACAACATTACAAACTTTGATTGGAAGCAAAAAGTATTTGAAAATCTGACAAATGTGCAATGATGTGAATTTAACGGCTTTAAGGGAATAGTTCACTCGAACACGAACGTTCGCAAGATGTGGATGAGTTTGTTTCTTCATCAGGTTTGTAGAAATGTGTCTCTGCATCAGTGTCTCAGCAATGGATGCTCTGCAGTGAATGGGTGCCGTCAGAATGAGAGTCTGATAAAAACATCACAGCACTCCAGTCCATCAGTTAACATCTGGAGAAGACAAAAGATGAAACAAATCCAGCATTAAGACGTTTTTTACTAAAATAAGAATCCATAATCTATAATAACTCTTCCTCCAGTGAAAAAGTGCATCTGCTGTCATCTCTCTCACATCAAAATCCAGCCACATATTTGTTTAGAGCTGTTTTGTCTTGTAAACGCTGCTTGATCTGTGCAGATTTCTCTCCTGATTCAGACCAGAACACTTTTTCACTGCAGCAAGCATTATTAAGGATTATGAACTCGTATTTTAGTTTAAAACGTATTAAAGGGGTCATATAATGCTAGTTGTTTGAACTGAAATGTGTGTTGGCAGTGTGTGTACACAACCTGTAATGATAAAAATCCACCCAGTGTTTTTTTTTTATCTACTAAAATCTTTACCCCTTTCTCAAATCGAGCCGATCTCAGTGTGACGTCACACGGACGGAGGCCCCGCCCACGATAGTTTGATTGACAGGTGTGTTTCAGCACAGACTGCACTGGTGTCTTACCTCAGACCCGTCCATCAGTTGTTTCACCGCCGGAGCAGATGTAGACAAGAATGACTCTGAAGAGATCGAGGTGTTTAGTTGTTGGATGTAATGATGAACATAGCAGTCGTCATTTACTCCATCATCTGAGCCGCTGAAGAGGATTGTGTTTGGTTTTGAAGCGAAGGCGCCCTCGATTACATACATGCCTCTATGTTCATGCAAATCATTCGTGATCATCTACAGAAGAAGTGAGTACAGAGTTTTTTAAATGAATCTTTGCAAACCGCCTTTCCTAATAATGTGCTAATTAGCAAGTTTCACAATGAATGCGGCTAACGTAAACAGTCCCGGAGAGGGGCGGAGTCAGCAGAGCTCATTAACATTTAAAGGAGAATTACACAATACGGCTTGCTCTGAAAAGAATTGCTTTTAACAGACTAAAAAAGGTGTTTTTTACACTACCATTGAGAAATTTTAACTAAATTATCTTACATAATTTTCATTAAGACCCTAAAGAATAATACCAACTTGTGGAAAAGGGGCATTATATGACCCCTTTAATGCTGGATTTGTTTCAGCTTTTGTCTTCTGCAGATGTTAACTGATGGACTGGAGTGGTGTGGATTATTGTGATGTTTTTATCAGACTCTCATTCTGACGGCACCCATTCACTGCAGAGCATCCATTACTGAGACACTGATGCAGTGACACATTTCCCCAAATCTGATGTAGAAACAAACTCACCTACGTCTATAGCAGCTCTTCATGTTTGTGTGAACTGTAAGTGTGTTTGTTCTGATGAACTCCGGCTGAATCACACAGTTAATAGTTACTCCACAGAGCACGACTCGTCTCACAAACGACCAGTCTGAATGTAGTCATGCAAGCCAGTGTAAAGCATATGCCATCCATCAGCCTCTCCTGGAGTAAGATGAGTGTTGAGACTGTATTAAACTCCACGGCGTGCAGCGGGCCGGAGACGAGGAGATGAGTAAAATCCCTCTGGGGAGAGAGTGTGAAAAACCTCGTCTTCTCCAGGAGCGCGAGCTGCAACCGAACGTCCAGAGAGAAACCAGCACCTGTATCTGCTTTAATAACTCTGAGCTGTAATGCACTGTCAGAGCTCACTCACGTTCCTCCGCATTTAAACAGCTTCAGCTCACAGAGAAATGTGAACCTGGAGCACAAAACCAGTCATATGGGTACATTTGAATTGTGATACATCTTCTGAAAGCGGAATAAATAAGCTTTCCATTGATGTATGGTTTGTTATGATAGGACAATATTTGGCTGAGAAACAACTATTTGTAAATCTGGAATCTGAGGGTGCAATAAAAATCTAAATATTGAGAAAATCATCTTTAAAGTTGTTCAAATGAAGTTCTTAGCAATGCATATTACTAATCAAAAATTAAGTTTTGATATATTTTTGGTAGGAAATTTACAAAATATCTTCATGGAACATGATCTTAATATCTAATGATTTTTGGCATAATAGAAAAATGCATAATTTTGACCCATACAGTTGGTTATTGCTGCAAATATAGCTGTGCTGCTTATGACTGGTTTTGGGCTCCAGGGTCACATATGTTCCCACACTCAGCCATGAGCTCGTCTCACCGTGAGTCTGTCTTCAGCTCTCTTCATACAGAAATCCACGTGTCTGTTTACCGTAGTAATACAACACTAGCACCGCAGCTTCACAGGGCTTTCCAGAGATGCTTGCGTTCAGCTCGGTCTCAGATGATTCTCCTCAGTCAGTCGTATCTATAAACCTTTCTGACTTTCATTGTCAAAGACAACATGTGAAGATGTTTCGGATATGTCTACTGTAATCATAAAGGTACTCATTTCAGGCGGTTTTAGGAGGGGAAATATAGAAAAATCATTTATTAAAATAACTGAGTAATTGGAATAATTCAATTCCATAATTTCAGAAGAAAATGTCATGTTCTTCAGGTTTTAAATGTTTTATTGACCATTTGAATTTATGGCTTTTTCTAGTCATTTGTTAATATTTTTATTTCTGATAAAATGCTATCTACAAAAAAGATTTACTATTAAAATGTACTTGTCTTTTTTTAAAGATTTGTAT
>CM049796.1:536753-694008 GCA_027422405.1 Ptychobarbus kaznakovi | reverse complement strand
CAGCGTATGAAATTCCAGATCAGGGGAGCATATAAATATTATGGTCTTCATTGCACAGAATGCATGGGAACCTTGTTAAATGGGTTGTGATTTTAAGGGCTCCTTGAACACTCTATAATACATACAATATAATAAATTAAACATATGTAATGCTCTGTATTTATATGCTTGTGTCTCTTTCTCGTATCCGTGACCCTGTCGTGGTGTCGTTGTTCAGCTCGAGATGGTCCAGAAATCCTCTGAATGTCTTTGTTGCTCTGAAACAGATACAGATATGGCGTCTCTGTGAAAGGTTGTTGACACATTCCCCATTGTTCACACAAGTGATGCCCTCCGCAAAGACACACTCCAGGTGTTCAGAGATGGAATGAAAATTGAGTGCTTTTAGACTGATGGGACCATTACACCTTTTACCACAAGAGAAAAATGCTCTGTTCAGCCTTCTAGGATTACCTCAAAATGACATGAAATGACTTACAGGGCAAGTCGCAGCGGCTCTGTGGACCGAACGAGCTGGACGCGCAGGTTCAGGCTGGTTTTGTTCTTTATCTAATGAATCATCAGAAAATTCCCATTGAACCCACAATTGTCGCTGCTTGAAGCGCTGCATAATTACAGTGTTCGGCGGTTGAACCGCAGCTACCGTCCTCCTGCGAGATGATTCATGGAGATCTCTGGATTAGTGCAGCACGTTCACACTCATGACATACACTGCCGCTCGTGATTTATAATGCTTTCTAAGAGACTCTTCTGCTCACCAAGACTGCATTTATTTGATTCAAAATACAGTAAAAATAGTGCAATATTATTACAATTTAAATGAACTGTTTTCTGTGTGAATATCTGTTAAACTGTAATTTATTTATGTACATTTTCAGCATCATTACTGCAGTCTTCAGAGTCACATGATCTTCAGAAATCATAATAATATGCTGATTTGCTGCTCAAGAACATTTTCTGATTTTTATCAATGTTGAAAACAGCTGTGCTGCACAATATTTTTGTGGAAATCGTGTGTAAATACTTTTAATTTTTCAGGATTCACAAATGAATAGAACGTTTAAAAGAACAGCGTTTATTTAAAATAGAAAACTTTGAACTGCAAAGAATTATTCTCTTAGTATTTTTGTCTTGTTTTATAGTATAAATATCTACAAATTATTGAATCAAGATTTATTTATTGTACAAGTAAAATGACCTAAGATATTGTGTCTTGTTTTCTGGAGAAAAAAAAATCAACATTTTGTTAGTTTTTCCTTAAAACAAGCATAAATATCTGCCAGTGGGGTGAGAAAAATAACCTTGTTTAGCCTTTTAATTAAGATTATTTTTCTTACCCCTTTGGCAGATATTTTTGCTTGTTTTGAACAAAAACTAAATAATTTTTATTGTTTAAATTTTTTAGAAAACAAGACTTAATATCTTCAATCATTTTACTTGTACAGTAAATGTCTCTTGACTCAATAATGTTTAGATGTTTATTCTAGAAAACAAGACAAAAATACTGAGTAAGAGAATCACTTTTTACACTGTGGTAATACATATATAATATACACCACAGTTCAAAAGTTTGGGGTCAGTGTGTTTTTTTCTCTCTCTTGTTGTTCTTCTCCTTTTTAATTTTTTATTGTAAATAAACTAATACTTTTATTCATCAAGTATGCGTTAAATGAATCAAACGTGACACCAAAGACCTTTATAGTGTATTATTATGATTTCTGAAGATCATGTGGCTCTGAAGACTGCAGTAATGATGCTGAAAATACAGATTTGATCACAGAAATAAATTACAGTTTAACAGATATTAACATAGAAAACAGCTATTTTAAAGTGTAATAATATTTCACAATTTTTGATCAAATAAATGCATCTTCGGTGAGTAGAAGAGCCTTCTTTAAGAACTTTACAAACCTCACTGATTCCAAACATTTAAAGGTTAGTATATGTTTCCCTCTCTGTGGCTTCTGAGGCTTTATTCGCTCCTCACAGATCTCACCTGAGGGTTATTCTCCAAACCCCCTCCTCCGCTTCATAAGAAACCAGACTTTAACCTCCGGCCTCAAGCTCTCCTCCCTGGAGACGCCAAACCAGCTTTTGCTCCACGTCAATTACCCTGATTCCATCTGGAAACTCCTGAGACTGAATCTCTGGATGAAGACGCGAGATGGAAACTCACAAGGGCTGAGTAATGCACATCAAACCAGAAAACAATATCATCTCATTTCAGGAGCAGAACAACAATACTTAACTAGATCCAAGTCAAATAATACAGTTCTAAAATGTAACAATGTAGTAACAGATTTGTGTATTTTCTAAGGAAAATGTGGGTGGTGCTACCCTATGCAAAAATACCAGCATGTTGCTAGGGCATTACGGGTGGTTGCTAGGGTGTTTTAGGTGGGTCTTTGTGATCTTCTGGTCTGTAAATGTGGCTAGGTTCGCTTCTTCAATGTGCGTCTGTGGGATAATTTCACCTGTTTTCTGCTCCAGCAAGTGAAAATGATGTGTCTGATCACTAAGTAAAGTAACAGCACTTTACTCTCCTCAACACCACACAATAATTCAAGGATAAATGCTGTAGGATGATGCACACACTGCGTTTCAGTAAACGCCACTGATGATAATCATCCAAGGAACGCATCGGAGCAGTCGATCTAAATTGCGACGTGATTCATCTCCTTCAGACTCAAATCCCAGTGTTGCTCTTTTCTTAGTGTTTTGTGAATCTCTTTTTCTGAGTTAGTTTTGGAGAGTTTGACCATTTTCTCAATGACTACTGAAACACGATCAGATTTGACGTGTCCCTACCTCTATGAAATGCCACAAAGGTAAAATAACTTTAATTTCAACACGTAAACATGTCAACTATGCATTGTTTACACATTGCCAATGTGTTTTTTGTGCAGTTTACACATTGTTTACACGATTTCAATGTTTTTTGTGCAGTTTACACATTGTTTACACATTGTCAATGTATTTTTTCTGCTGATTACACATTGTTTACACGATTTCAATGTGTTTTTTCTGCTGATTACACATTGTTTACACGATTTCAATGTGTTTTTTCTGCTGATTACACATTGTTTACACGATTTCAATGTGTTTTTTCTGCTGATTACACATTGTTTACACGATTTCAATGTGTTTTTTCTGCTGATTACACATTGTTTACACATTGTCAATGTGTTTTTTGTGCAGTTTACACATTGTTTACACATTGTCAATGTGTTTTTTTCTGCTGTTTACACATTGTTTACACGATTTCAATGTGTTTTTTCTGCTGATTACACATTGTTTACACATTGTCAATGTGTTTTTTGTGCAGTTTACACATTGTTTACACATTGTCAATGTGTTTTTTCTGCTGTTTACACATTGTTTACACGATTTCAATGTGTTTTTTGTGCAGTTTACACATTGTTTACACATTGTCAATGTGTTTTTTTTGTGCAGTTTACACATTGTTTACACATTGTCAATGTGTTTTTTTGTGCAGTTTACACATTGTTTACACATTGTCAATGTGTTTTTTCTGCTGATTACACATTGTTTACACGATGTCAATGTGTTTTTTGTGCAGTTTACACATTGTGTACACATTGTCAATGTGTTTTTTGTGCAGTGTACACATTGTTTACACGTTGTCAATGTGTTTTTTTGTGCAGTTTACACATTGTTAATGTGATTTTTGTGCAGTTTACACATTGTCAATGTGTTTTTTCTGCTGTTTACACATTGTTTACACGATTTCAATGTGTTTTTTGTGCAGTTTACACATTGTTTACACATTGTCAATGTGTTTTTTGTGCAGTTTACACATTGTTAATGTGATTTTTGTGCAGTTTACACATTGTTTACATGCTGTCAATGTGTTTTTTGTGCAGTTTACACATTGTTTACACATTGTCAATGTGTTCTTTCTGTGTTTTTTCTGCAAAGTGTTTTTTGTGTTTACACATTTCTTGTTTACATTGTTTACACATTGTCAATGTGTTTTTTGTGCAGTTTACACATTGTTTACACGTTGTCAATGTGTTTTTTGTGCAGTTTACACATTGTCAATGTGATTTTTGTGCAGTTTACACATTGTTTACACATTGTCAATGTGTTTTTTCTGCTGTTTACACATTGTTTACACGATTTCAATGTGTTTTTTGTGCAGTTTACACATTGTTTACACGTTGTCAATGTGTTTTTTGTGCAGTTTACACATTGTTTACACATTGTCAATGTGTTTTTGTGCAGTTTACACATTGTTTACACGTTGTCAATGTTATTTGAATGTTGTTTGCATGTTGTCAACATATTATTTGTGTGGTTTGCACATTGTCAATATGTTGCTTGCATGTTGTTTATGCACTTACATTTCATTTGCGCATTGTTTCCACTATGTTAGCATGTTGTTTGCACAATGTTAACATGTTTACACATTGTTTGTGCATCACCAACATGTTTTATGTTAGTTGTTTAAGTGTTCTTTGTGCATTGTCAATGTGCTGTTTACATATTGTTTGCTCATCGTCAACATGTTGTTTGCACATTGTCAATATGTTTTATGTCTGTTATTCACGTGTTCTTTGCGCATTGTCAGTGTGATGTTTGCATGTTGATTGCACATTGTCAGCATTGTTTGCGTGTTGCTTGCACATTGTCAACATTGTTTGCACATTGTCGTCATGTTGTTTTCACATTGTCAACATGTTGTTTATGTTGTTTGCACATTGTCAACATGTTGTTTGTGTTGTTTGAACATTGTCAACATTGTTTTCGTTGTTTGCACATTGTCGTCATGTTGTTTTCACATTGTCAACATGTTGTTTGTGTTGTTTGAACATTGTCAACATTGTTTTCGTTGTTTTCACATTGTCAACATGTTGTTTATGTTGTTTGCACATTGTCAACATGTTGTTTGTGTGTTGTCAACATATTGTTTGTGCATTGTTTACACAATGTTTGCACACTGATTACATGTTGTTTGTGTTAAAATTCACGTTTTTGACCTTCATATGGTTCCATACTTCAGCTCATTTGGCTTTCCAGTCGTCACCACACTTACGTCTCTAAAAGAAACACGTCTATTGTTCACGTCTTCTCAGTCGACTCCTGGAATTGGGAATTTAAAGCCTCATAATAGCAGTGGGAAGGAGGGGCGGTATAATTAACGTTAAGTGAGCAGATGTTGAAAGAAAAGTGTTTTTCACTGTAATAAATGCGGTTTTGAATTTAACACCTCTGGGTAAAGGAACCCAATCTAACTCACCCTGGGGCCGTGCTCTCTGTAATACTGGAAGTGCAGTGACACGCCCCTCCGGATGAGGTTGAACCCTTCTGCTTTGCAGGAGATCGAATGTCTGCTCTTAAGTGCGGCAACAATGTCAATGAAACCCAGATGAACAATATTTGCATTGTAGCTACACGATGACTTCTGCCCGTCGTCACCGAGAGGTGTGGGACTCAGCGAGGAGTCGTTCCACATCACAGGATTGAGTTGCTCTCCATTACAGCCATGGAGGCTCATTTTTAATTGCACTTTGCTAGAAATGAGTCCAAATATATAGTGAAACACTTGTATTGTCAGATCCACGGTTTCTGTGTTTCGACTGAAACTAGGTCACTGTAGTTAGAAGGGAAAAATATATACTGTACAGTTTCTCTGTTTCCATCTGAACAGTAATAATTGTGGACTGAGAACAGCAGGGGTACGAGTGTGTGTGCTGTTCATTGATGGAGTCCACCATCATAGACGACTTCAATTGTTTCCATCTGAGCTGTGGATAAAAATCCCCGTGCTGTTAGCGGTTGCATTTAATGATGCATGGCTGAAATAAACATTTTTCAAAATACAATCAACCCTCTATCCCTCCACCCGTGTTCAATCACTCAAGTAGCTTTTCCTTTTGCAGGCTTAGAGAAGCTCTTTCTTCTACAGTCACAGAAAATCATTCAAAAGCTTACAGACACAGAGAAAAGTGACTGCACACTTCAGAAGATACAAACACATTTGTTTGCTACATGGACAAACTGTGCACAAATTAGAGATGTTTTCTTTAGTTTATTTTGCATTTCACCACCAAAAAAAGTACAATAAATAAAAAAAAATCTATTTTAGACCGAACGTTCCAGTTGCATTTCCTCTCAAGCACTATTATTTAGTATAGTACAATATTTCTACATGCTTTTTCGCGATCAAGTGGCATTTAGCTGTTAATGTTTTAAATCTATTAACTTAATGTCTCATCATGTCAGTACATGTCTTTTGTAGCTGTAAAAAATCTTAAGGAAAATGCTGACAGAGAAGTAGAAGACAGGTAAAAGGAAGAAGCTCTTAATAAACTTCATATGCATCCCCCCCCAACACAATTTCAACTATCAATATGCATTTGTAACAAAATTACATTTATTTTAACAAGGCTTTGACATTTTACATAATTAATGCACACTGTAGGAGCAGCATTAAATAAATACGTAAGCTTAAAAGCGTAAATTCTGTTATATTATTTTCTTTATATTTTGGTGTATATTTTTTATTACATTGTACATTGTGAATGTATATTTTTAATATCTGAATCAGTATGTTTCAGTCACACTATATTTAAACGTCATGCACTCATTATTTGTGACCCTCTCTGTGAAATCCAGGCTAAAGTCTCAAAATCTAATTATGAGATAACAAGCATCAAAATTTGATTTCAAATATAAAAAATATTATTCGACTATTTATTTGTCTTTTGGAAGCTGCGTTCACAATCCACTTGGCTCTAAAATCTGAGGGGGCACGTGCACCTCGGTTTGAATGGGCATGCCGCCTCTTTATATTTAGTCCTATACTGTATGTATTGCTTCGTAAGCTCTCGTTTCGTACAGAAAGCTTCATAATGAGAAAAAGACAAACCTCTGACTCAGTGTCATCTTCTGTTCAGTCCCAGAAGGCATCAGTGCTCCTGTGTTTCACATGTGAGTGTTCTGTACTTCAGCGTTTCATCTGGAGTGATTGTGTTGGATTTCTTCAAGCCATGGCTGCTGAAACCAGCTCAGCAAAACGCCAAAGTCACGTTGATTCTCCTTTGAGTGTGTGTAAGTGATTTCATGCTAATGTTTGGGTCGACACAACAGCTTGAAAGCCTTCAGTGGTGTGAGATGTTTCAGATGGTTTGTGTTTAGAGTCACCATCAGTCAGTCATGGGTAGATTGATTCCTGAAGAGCGAAACACTGAGACGCTTTTAGTCTCCTGGGAGATAAGTACGATCTTTCTGATTTGAATGGACCAATCAATGTTTTCGGCCCAACATGTCAACTTCTGAATCAAACAATCACATGAGTTTGGGGCGGGATTATCGGTTTGATTGACTATAGGAAGAAAACCCAGAAACCTGTTTGGAAACAGTCATTGTTTTACGATTTGTAGACACATTTATTGTACACACATCAACAAACATTGTACGTTATTTTTTGTCATTTGTAGGAAATCTTTGCAGTTGTTTTTTGCTGGTGGGTCGAGTCTAGAGTAAAAAGGTTCCTAAAGAATCTCTGCAAGCTATTTTTAAAGTCTACAAAAGATTGAATATTGAATGTGCACTGGGTGTGTTTCTGCTTTTTTACAAGGTGTTGTAAACTGAATCGTTACATTTTCTATCGTAGTTGTACAATACTGTGGTATTTTGTTCTTACAACTTAGTTTGAATGGCCTGACATGTCAACTTCTGAATCAACCAATCACATGAGTTTGGGGCGGGACTATCATTTTGAATGACAATATGCAGAAAACCCTAGAAACCTTGTTAAAAACATTGTTTTTAATGTGTATAACTAATGCAGGCCATTAGATACATTTATTGACCTTGTACACACCTCAACAAGCATTTAATGTTGTTTTTATATTCTGATGTGCTGCTCAAAAACATTTATTATTATGTTGACAGCAACAAAGTATAATTTTTGTTCAGATTTATTTGATGAATTTGAAGATGAAAATCTTTTGTGACATTATAAATGTCTTCATTATCACTTTTGATAAATTGTAATGCATCCTTGCTAAATAAAAGTACTAATTTCTATACCCCCCGTTATACTGTCTCCAAGCTTTTGAATGGTATAGTGTATAATGTTACAAAGTTTATTTCAGATAAATGCCCATTACGCACATCTACAAGCTTCTACGGTGTGTGTTTGTTGTTTGCGGGACCCTTTGCAGTTGTTCTTTACTGGTGGGGAACAAGGGTCTTAAAGAGACCCCGCGAGCGCTGCCGTCACCCGGGGCAGAAACAGCGCAGGGGTCCCTGATATCTCCCGTCCCAGGCCGGGTCGGACCCCACGGTTCCACCCGCTCTCAGCAGGAGGTTCAGAGGAGAGTCTGGATTCACGGAGAACAAAAGCGGAATTAGCAGCTCTTTTGTTTTTGTGGTCTC
Organism: Ptychobarbus kaznakovi; assembly: GCA_027422405.1. NCBI lineage: Eukaryota > Metazoa > Chordata > Actinopteri > Cypriniformes > Cyprinidae > Ptychobarbus > Ptychobarbus kaznakovi. The sequence goes on along the minus strand of CM049796.1, from coordinate 685,602 downwards.
GTGTCTGTCTGCCGTGAGCTCCTTGGGCGATCGGAAGACATCGATTCCTGCTGTTTCTGTTGGGAAGAAAACACTTTCTGTAATCTACATTAGTGCATTTTATTGGTATTTTCTGCGGTGCTTTATCTCAATCATTTGGTTTTGCTTTAGCCAAAATAGGTTTCCGGGATAGAATGATTTTTTTGCTGCTTGTTGGTGCTCTTGTTTGCACACGTTTTAAATGAGCCGCCTGACGTTCATCCTTCAAGTTATTCGTAGACGTTTGTGTGTGTTTTTGCAGGTTTATATGTGAGGAGCGTGCTGCTAATTTGCTGCTGTTCTCGTTGACTGATGTCTGGAGGATATGAGACTCTCTGGAGACGGTTGAAGGGGAGAAGAGTTTGGATTTTAATTTTTTCTGCTTGCTTTGCATTTAGTTGCCCTGTAGCGAACATCTCTTAATGAGATAAACGGGTCACTGCTGGCGTGTGGTGAATCTCACCAAACCTGTCGAGGACACATCCGGGTCAGATTACTCTCAAACATCAGAAGAAAGAAACCAGGAATTACATTTGGCATCAAAACAACTCATTTTAGGGCTTTTCTTTATTTCTAATATTTTCATGGAAACACAATTTCCACTCAAATTCATAAAAAAGGCAAGATATAAACTCAGAATTGCAAGAAAAAAGTCAGAATTGTGAGATGAAAAAGTTGCAATTACCTTCTTTTTTTATTCTGTGGCGGAAACAGCCTTTCATATAATACATTTATAAAATTTGGAATTATTGAGATTTTTATAAAAGATTGTTTTTGAAAGAAGTCTCTTCTGCTCACCAAGGGTGCATTTATTTGATGAAAAATACAGTAATATTTAAAAAATATTATTACAATTTAAAATGTATTATTATTGTTTTCTCTTTAACAATATTTAACTGTCATAACAGGAATAGTTTACATATTAAATATATGAAAATTTTAAATATATATTTTAAACTATTTCAAAATATTACACTTTTTACTGTATTTTTTTTTATCAAGTCAGCCTTTGTTTTTTTTTAGTTTTTTTATTTTATTAAAAAGATTAATCATTCCAAACTGTTTCATATACACAGAGAGAAAATGAATAAAATAAATATTTAATTATTTTTATTTAATATTATATATTTATACAGACATTTACTATACATATTTCCTGCAAAAATACTACTCTTTAAAATAAAATTAGCATCAAGGTGGCATATAAATACTAATATGATGCATAAATATTTACAATGTAAATATACTGTTATATATATTAGCATCTTTTTTTTACTCTGCAGAAACAGGCTTGCATAGTTTTCTCTCTCACATAAACTGTAAAAAGTTTTTTTGAAGTTGTAAATAAATTATTTAAAAATAAAAGAAATGGTTTTAAAGCAAATCCTACACCAATTTTTTTGTCGTCGTCATTTTCCTCATCTGAAGCTCACAGTGCTGTAAATCTGGCTCTTCCTCTATACTCTGAATGTGTGTGTGAGCTGAGGACACACTGACTGAAAGGTTTATGAACATCAGTGCATAATTTAAAAGCAAATCATACAGAGTGAGTTTTTTTGAGGGAAAATAAGTCGTTGTCTTCACCGTCTCCTGAGGGCTCACAGTAGCTGTAAATAGCTGACTACGGTTTGTACAGGCCTATGTCCCCGTGTGTGTGTGTGTGTGTGTGTGTGTGTGTGTGTGTGTGTGTGTGTGTGTGTGTGTGTGTGTGTGTGTGTGTGTGTGTGTGTGTGTGTGTGTGTGTGTGTGTGTGTGTGTGTGTGTGTGTGTGTGTGTGTGTGTGTGTGTGTGTGTGTGTGTGTGTGTGTGTGTGTGTGTGTGTGTGTGTGTGTGTGTGTGTGAGTGAGAGATCACATGGCAGATACGCTGATGAAGAGAGCGTGTTGAAATGCAGCAGGTCTGCAGTCACCACGCTGCCCTCAGGTCACTTCCCTGGGAAACGTCCTGCGTTATCAGATGAGGCTGATGGGCAGCGCTCTAGGGTTACTTGAACATAATCCCGTCCTTTACTTTAGGAGCAGCACATGATCATGCCGGGAATGCTGGGAAAGAGAGCCATGCTTACAGAGGCTCTGCTTATTGATTGCTTAAAGCGTGTGGTGTCTGGTTTCCTCGGTGTGCTGCTGTGTCTGTGTTGTTAGGACCCTGAACAAGAGCCAGAGATACCTGTTCTGTAAGATCTGAATACGTTGTTCATCATTTGGAGTTGCACTGCCAATATGCATGTCAACATGTCGGTCTATAAAATTAAAAATAGAATATTATTTATGATTCTGAATGTATCAATATTTATATTTTTTCAATTAAATTTAGTTTTTTTCCCCTACCCATTGGCAGATTATGCCAATAAATAAACTTTATTATAAAATAATTTTATTTTAAAACTTTCTTAAATTTGTAATTTTATAGAATTTTTTTTTCTTCTGAAAACTTTTTTTTTCAGATTATTTTACACATTTTGGCTTCTCAAATAAAGAAAAAATATATTTTTCTCTTATGCTTATAATTTCAGAATTCTTTCACTGCGAATAAATATATATATATATATTACTGTACTGTACTTCCTACAAAAATACTACTCTTTAAGCAATATAGCATACCTTTATAGCATAGGTATATAAATACTATATATAATAAATAATCATTCTAAATTAAATATGTATTAATTTATTTGTTCATTTATAGATTTGTATTATTATTATAATTATTTCAGAGCATTTGGACTTGCACTTCCAGTATAAATAGTACCAGTACTTGTTTATATATTTTTTTTATATATTTATTTTGAAATTGCAACAGTGTTTTCATTTGAATTAAAATGTAAGTAGGTTTTTTTCTTAGGCCATTGGCATATCTTCTCAAAATAAACTTAAAAAGATCTATTCTCTAAAAAATAAAATAAAAAAATATCTTTAAAGATGAGGAACAAAATATGTGGATTATAAGGGTGATTTTCTGTTGATGCAGATTCCAGTTCTATAAGGCCATCTGCTAAAATGCCATTTTTCACAATTGGTTTATTATTTCAAGACGTTTGTGTTCAGAATGATGGAATGGAAATCAAGGTTAACGTAATCATAGATGTGGTGCATTAAAACACAACTGTATTCATGCATAATTTGTCTGTACGCATTTCAAACACCGTGTTTGCAGACAGATCTCTGGATGACAGAGCGATGGCATTCTTCAGAAATCTCCATAAATCATCATTAGGAGAATGTCCTGACATCCTGCTCATTAATCATAAGGTGGGATATGCTTTCCTCTTTGGTTACTCAATCCTCAGATCTACAAGTATCCTCTGCTTGTCATGTCACGGCTTGACGAGATTGAAACTAAAAGAGCTGGTTCAGGTTCCACCGAGGAAAGGCAAACGGAGAACGCTGGTGTCTTTGCAGCTTGTGATCAGGGATCTGGACTCTGTTTACACATCGTCTGTCCCTCTTGTGCTCGTTTATGAAGTAATTAGGAATGATTTGAGTATCTCTCTGCTCTGCTTGGCTCATTTTAGTGTGTTTGAATCCATTTTTCATTCACAGTCGGCACAGAAAATGTCTGGGACTGGCTATGCTACGGTCTTAAAGGTCTCAAAAGGTGTTTTTTGTTCATCAATGCAAGGTTCAAGGTTCAAGGTTTCTTTATTTTCATGATAAATTATACAAGGTATAATCAAAAGTGAAATGTTCAAATGGTTACAAAGAATAAAAAATAAAAATAAAAAATAAAATCAAAATTAAATTATATAAAAGTATCAACCAAGAGTATATATATATATATATATATATATATATATAGGTAAAAAAAAATAAGAAGTAAAATGTCAATAGAATAAAGAAAATGCAAAACTACAGTAAAGCAAAACAAATTATGTGCAAAAACATTATATGGGACTTAATAAATATTGTATAAACAGGAGGGATGAGAGGGATGTGCAACGGGTTGTATGGGTATGCACACATAGCGGCAATACGGATGATGAGAATATGAATGTTTTTGTTATTTTTTTTACGATAATAAGAGTCTTTGAAAGTTTATGGAACTAGTTTGTGTTAAGGAGCCTGATGGCTGAGGGAAGAAGCTCTTCCTCAGTCTCTCTGTCTTTGCCATCAGCTCCGAGCGCCTGCCTGATGGCAGTAAACGGAAAAATGGTTACGGGGTGGTTTGAGTCTTTGGTGATTTTAGCAGCTCTGCTTCTGCGCTGAGGTGTGCCCTGCAGAGAGGGGAGTTGATCCTGAGATGCGCTCAGCTAAGCGCACGACTCTCTGCAGAGCTTTCAGTCCTGGTTTGTGGCATTATTATACCACACTGGATGCACTGAGTCAGTACACTTTCTATGGCCCCTGAGTAGAAAGTTTTCAGGATACTGGAGAGACCCTGAATTTCCTCAGCGTCGCAGATGGTACAGTCTTTGCCCTTTCTAACCTGTGTTTGAATGTGTGTAGTCCATGTCAGGTCCTCGGAGATGTTTACACCGAGGTACTTGAAGCTGCTCACCCTCTCCACAGGGGTCCCACTGATCATAAGGGCTGCTGCTGTCTCTTTAGTCCACGAGCTCTTTGGTTTTGCTCACGTTCAGAGAGAGGAGTTGTTCTGCACCATTGAGTCTCTCCACCTTGATGCGGTCTCGTATCGTTGTTAATGAGGCCCAGAACCACAGTATCTGCAAATTTAATGATAGATGTCTGAGAGGACACGCAGCGTGTGTGTAGAGAGAGTTGGCTCAGGACACAGCCCTGTGGGGCTCCTTTTAGTGTGTGGAGGTGAACTGACTTTCAACTTGTGGTCCGGTGAGGAAATTTTTCAAAGTGAATTAAGACCACTGAGAGTCGCTAGCTTGGTGGGGACAATAGTGTTGAAGCTGAGCTATGTCGATGAATGGTTGATTTTTGCTGTCGATGTGAGTGGCTGGGAGATGCTACAGTAGACCTATTTCGGTAGGCAAACTGAAAGGTCAAAGTCAAAAGGTGTTTCTTTAATGCATTTTTTTTCTTATAATCATAAGTGATAAGTCTTAAAGCATAGACGAGAGAAATAGAAATAAAGGTTATGAAAGGATTTCATAATGATTCCATAGAACAAGGAATCTCAAAGTCTTCATTCAAAGGTCCAAATCTGAATTTCCATCAGTGTCAAAGGTTTGGACCGGAACAATTACAAAACTTGTTTTTAATAAACATACATAAATCAACACAAATTTTTGAGAAAAAAAAATAATAAAGTGGCTTTTGCATTAAAAATACATTAATAACAAGTGCAAAAGTGGCAAAACAATTAATTTAAGTGTCAGCATTAGACCGATATGGGTTTTTCTAGTGATCGATGGCAGATATATGATACCGATTTTATTTTGAAACGTGCAATGCTCATGTTTCGACGAAGTATAAGCCTTTTGGAAAATCTAGGTATTTGTGCCGGTCAGTTTTTTGAGTGAAGATTTGAAGTAATTAATCCACAAATAATGCTTCTCATACTCTGATGAATTCAATATCCCAAATTTAGCATACAGTTACATAGAAATATACACTGAATTATGTTTTCCCTATAGTTCCTGTGGAGAAATAAAAAGAGACATAAATGTAAAATAAAGGTTCTTAATTAGCATTTTTTGATTTAACGTCCTCAGAATTTTTCCTTTAATTTTTTGGGGACTTTTTCCCACTTTTGTTCCCAAACAAAAAATGCATTAAGCTATATTATTATTATTATTATTATCAAATATTGAATGCAATCTTGTTTTCTTTTAATTAGCACAGGTGTTGTATTTCTTTTTTGAACCGATTGATTGTAGGCCTTATTGATCTGAGCTCATGCACCTCGGCTTTTAAATCAAAATTGTTAATAAATAATGTGTTTTTTTATTAAAAAACTGAGAGGTGCAAAAGTTTAGATTAATGAAGCCTACAATCGCTTTGTTCCAAAAAAAAGGCAGTGCACAAACTGAAAGAAAACAAGCTGACAAAACGACTCCAATATTTGGTGATCATAATGAGGCATTTACAAGCAATTTTAAAAGGCTGGCCATTTTTATCCAGGAATATAGGATTTTCAGATGATAAATTCAGCTTTTGACGGGTGTTTAATGTAAAGAACTGAAGATGTGTTCTGATTGGCCGGCTCAGAGCTGATTTCAGTCTTTCAGTCATGTCGATTATTTCATTTCTTCTTTTGCTGATTTGATGACGCATAGCTGTGCTGTCCTCACATCTACAGAATCGATTCAAATCAAAGTCAAAGTCAGCTTTATTTCAATTCTGCCATTTACCGTACATACTACAGAGATGAAATTGCGTTACTCTCTTACTCCCTGGTGCATACGATAACACTAACACTTACATAAGAACACAAAAATACAGTAAGCTAAAGACAGGTAGACGAGACGAATATGTCAAAAACATGCGACTACAGACAAAAAACACAAAAAACCGTTCTGTCGGAGAGAGAGAAGCCGCTGCGTCTGTTGTGCGCGCCGCCACTTGTGCAATTAACAATTAACAACTGAACAATTTCTTCATGATTGGCTCATCAGTCATGGCAAGGCGCTCCAAATGTGGCTTTTGTTCGGAGCGTGTCGCGCTGACGCTGCTGATGCACGAATGTCATTTCTCAGATGAAACCTCACGCGTGCATGTCATTAGGAGCCCAAAAATGACAGTATTCATTCTTCCAATCATGCACGAAAGTCAGCAGCATTGCATTTGCTGTCCAGGGCGAGAAAACCAACATTTCGGACATGCACACACGCTTCCAAAAACTGCACACAGAAATAAATAATTAATTCAGATCTTTGGCTGATTGCAATCAGGATGTCTTATTCTCCCACGGAGCAATCTGCCAACCTTAAACAAAGGCCTGCGCTCGCCAGCAGCCCACGGCGAGTGGTTTTACTGCTGTATTATACGTCTGCTCCTCTGATAACAGCACTGTGTGTTCTTTAAGAGCTGTAACATGACTGCAGGGACGCTCTAATGACCCACTGAATGAATCTCCATATTGATCACCTTCTCAAAGCCTTTTAAACCATCAATACCTTTTAGAGCTCCACTTAAGGTTAAGGACACGTGTGACCTCCTTGTTTCTGTGCAGACGGACATCTGGCTGACAGAAGGTGGCACATTTTATCTGTGACCATACAAACACCTGCGTCATGCGTGATTATCTTCATATATTCGTGTCAAGTCGAATGCACAATTGAGAGTCAGCAGTCTTGGGTTGGTTAATGTGACATGCTTATGGACTGATTAAGTGCCTTCACCGTGAATCTGAATCTCCAACAGAGTAATTTACCCATAATCCTGCAGTGTTTGCGCTCCATCGTGGCCAGTCGAAGGTAAGACGTGTCAGAACAGATATTTGTGATGATGGGGTTCACATACAGTCCTGTAAGCAGCGATTGTAAAGGACAGAAAGCTCACCAGTTGTTTCTCTTGTACATAAAATAATTGATTTTAAACAATCGGTGGTATTGCAGATCAAATGGAGATGTTTGTTGTAGGTGTTTCTGCTATGCATGTTCATATTATAGCTCCATGGTCTTGTTATTATGACAACTCAGCTCTTACATATAAAGTTTCGTCATTGGCATCAATGGCTGCATGAAAAACCTTTAACATCCATGCTTAAAAATGAAGGTGGGTTTTCGTAGCAATACCATAGAACAGCGGTTCTCAATTCCAGTCCACCCCCCACCCCCCCGCTCTGCACATTTGCGTATGTTTCTTATCGCTTCAGACGTTTGCTATTCAGCTTAAGTGCTGAAGTGGACATCTCACGATGATTTCATATTGTATTGCTTCTCCTACATAAAAAGTTGACAAAAAGTTTGCAACCAGCTTCACAGATTTTTGAGCGTATATATGCTACGCGATGAAAGGGTATAAATAAGCCAAATAAAATTAGGGTACACAAAAATGTGGGATAGATGCGATAAATTCATATCATATGTATGCGAAAACTGCGTATTATATGCACGGAAACAAACAAATTGCGAAAACTGCGTAGTATATGCACGCCAAACATGATCGTAACATATGTACGCCAAAGGCCACTTTTTAGTATCAACATGAGTTTTCGTTTTTATTTACCGTACTATTTATAAGTATTTTCATGAGACCGGGCTGAGATTTTTGAGTTCTCTCAACTTTTTGTTGTATAAACTTAAACAAGTTGAGAAAACTCAAAAATCTGCTAAAGATGGTTTCCTTAAACTTTTTAAGTTTGCTCAACTGAATTTTTTTTACAATGCTGTTGAGAGAACTTAAAAGTTTAAGGCAACCAGATTTAGCAGATTTTTTAGTTTTCTCAGCTTTTTCTTTTTACGCTTATACAACAAAAAGTTGAGAGAACTCAAAAATATGTTGAAGCTGGTTGCCTTAATTTCAAGTTTGCTCCACTTTTCTTTTTTTTCAGTGTAGCAACAAATGCACACATTTCTGTGTTTGTTTGTTGAGATCGAAAGGAATTTAAAGTCTGGTAGTGTGTAATGCCCAGCTTTTCTTTGTGACTATTTACAAAGTCGGTAAGCGTATGATGCCTTGTGTTTAAAAAATCCATTCAAATTTTAAAAGTCATGCAGTGTATTCGTCTCAAGCTTATTTGTATAGCGCTTTTCACGATACAAATCATTCCAAAGCAGCTTTAACAGAAAAGTTTCTACATTATATTCAGGAGTATATTAGTGGTGACTATGGCAGAAATGTACAGTAAAAATCATGCAGTTAGTTACAAATTACACGTAATAAAACAGACGGTGAACACTATTAACTGCAATGATTAAACGTTGCGATTAAGAAAACTTTGGTAGTTTTACATGTTGTTCCAGGGTTAGCATCATCTGAGGTCTTCTGAAGGGTTGTCATCATCTCTTCTCAGGTGTTCGGTCATCTCAGATCATTTAAAGGTTGGATCCAGACTGAAGCCTCTGTAATTCACCCCGGGGTGCAAGTCCTGTGGCAGAAACAGAGAAGCAAATAGAGACGAAATTAGCATAGCAGCTGTTCCAACCAATCAAAGATGTTGTGTTCAACCCATGCCAAAGAACGATAATGTGCTTTTGATCATATATAGCTGAAGTACACGATTATGGGATGCATTATGTGAATGCTTGGCTAAAGAGATGTGTCTTTAATCTAGATTTAAACAGAGAGAGTGTGTCTGAACCTCGAACGTTATCAGGAAGGCTATTTTAGAGTTTGGGAGCCAAATATGAAGTTATTCCTCCGTTAAAGTGGACTTATTCCAGTCTTAAAGAACCTTCTCCCATTATAAAGAACGTTTTTTGAAAAGGAAAGCTACCATAAATGCTAAATGTTCCTCATAAATGTTCACCATTTGTAAGAGTGTAGAAAAACAGTTTTTAAATTTGGTTCCTCAAAGAACCTTTCAGTGAAGAGTTCTCCAAAGAACCATTTTTCTCATAGTGTGAAGAACCTGGAAATGTTCCTTGCATGTTAAAGCTTCTTCAAGAAACCAACCATCAATGCCAATGAAGAACCTCTAATTTACGAGTGATATTGACTGCATTTGTGCTTTTAGTTCTCCACAGGAATTGTAGAAGAAACACACCCAGTGTTTCCATCTATATTTCTTAATGCATATTTTGGGATATTGCATAAAAAACACTGGACGAAATTGCCAAGATGAAAACATGCACATAAGCTACAAAGGAAATGCATTTACCGAAAAACAAATTCCTGGATGCCCAACAAAGGCTTTAACAGATCATGTGATTGGACTATCGAGAATAGATCGGATTGGATAATGGTCCAGTCTCATCAACAGCTTTTCAGATATAGTTCTGTTATCAAAACAATTTAGTACTTTCCATAACTTTCCATACCCAAACATCAGGCATCTAAATGCAAGATGACACAACAGTGTTTGTTATTACATTTATCTGCATGTGTAAAGTGCTACATTGCCTTGCGGCAGCTTCCATTTTTATTACTGATATTTTACACCAATTTCCCAGGAAGTGGACATTTTGTTCCCTTGAACACAGAAGAAATAACCAATGCTTTATTGGCAAGATTTATGCCATATTTCCCACAAGTTTTTAACTTTGCATGGAAGCATTGTCTTTGGAAACACTGAAAGATGTCCGAGATGCTCGTCCCGTTCTCCTCTGGGTGATCGGTTGTTTTGTCCTGATCTGTGATCTTCACTCGTCGCATTTTGAAGTCAGCGCTAGTTCCCTGCTTACTGTCCTTGACACACTTTTGCAAGGTGGACACGGTGACCCCATCAGCTGGTGCTGTCCAGATCCCCGAGGACTGTAAAGCCCAGAGCCTCGACCGCATCCATCTTTACGCTCTCCTTCAAACGCTGTGGGCTCCCCTCCTGATAATTCCCCATCCGCCTTTGATTAATGCCTGTTTACTTCAGCAGGTCAAACCATTTCAGTTTGAGGAGGGGAGAAATAATGTGAAAGAAAAGTGCAATTACTCAGGGCTTCAACCTGCCAGCGTCAGGTTAGAGGACAAAGACTCGCGGAAGCCGGTGGAGAAACCTCAGCTAATAAGAGACGTTATTGCTCTGATGTTAGACCTGCAGATCTTGGTTACGTTTCTTTAAAAGATCCACTTTGCCTCAGATGTTTCTCCTTGAGAAATAAAAACATGGGAAAGAGTCACTAGCTGTCATAAAAATAAGAGTATAGAGCTATAAATGTAATGTAGTGCAGCGCACTTGTTTGAGATGACTTTTGATTGCTGAATATACAATGCAACAAAAGTATTTTTTCATATTTTCCAGAACAAATACACTACAAAAAATTATTCTTAATTAATATTTTTGTTTTGTTTTTCAGTACAAATATCTAAATTCTTAAGAATGCTATTCTTAAATCAAGATACATTTAATTGTGTGAAACTAAATTATTGTTAACTAAAACTATTAAAACAATTTAATATAATTTAACACACACACAAATAAATTTCAATTTAAAAAAGTAAAATAATATTTTTCAAAATTTCTCATTATAATTGAAGTTTAACTTCATAAAATAACTACAACTGAAATAAAAAATACTAAAAACAATATACACATATCCTTAAAAAATAAAAATGATAAAACCATGCAACAAAATTACTAAAACTTATACAAAATATAAAAATAAAATTGTCAATAAAATTTATATAAAATAAAATGAATCAAGAAAAATAATAATAGTATCTCAGTTATACTAAAATAACACTGGCTTGTGATTAAAGGATAACTTATTTTTTGTAATCGACCTGATGAAATATTTTTGATCTTGGCATAACTAGATATATATTTATGACTTTTTCAGGTCTAGAAATCACATTTAAGTAAAAACTTGAAACTACTGAACCCTGAAACTGATTTTGTGACACTAACTCTGTAAAGCTGCTTTTGCAATTTATATTATATAAAGTGCCTTATATAAATATAGTTCAAAAATATATATGAAAAAATATTGTTGCTGAGGAAATATATTAGAATAAGAAAAAGGTGTTTACATCTTGATTTTTAGGATATTATTTTCGAGTCTGATTTCTTTGAGCATCTCTAGAGGACTCTTGTTGCCCTTCTTCTGAAGAGGAGGTCATTGTGTTTGTATTTAGGTGAGCAGAAGTGTCTCCATCAGTGTTTGTTTGTTATTCGGATGGTGTTGAGGAGGAGTGAGCGTTGCACGAGGCTTCGGGGCAGTGTTTTTGGTCATGCACGAATGCATGCATGCAGGTGGGCGTCAGTTATGAAGAAATAAACAAAAAAGCTTTCACGTTCTTGAAAAGGTCACAGAGACTCTTTGAGATTGACTCACGCTGCTTGTTCACCGAGCGAGGGATGATGAAGGTCTCTCGTGTTCTCCAGCCGTTCCTGCACATTATTCTCACATGCTGATGCTGATGAGAATGAGCTTTATTGGCCAGGTATGCTTCAACATACGAGGAATTTGTTATAGTGACAGAAGCTCTTATTTATTATTATGCCTTTACCAAAAAGTATATACTTCAAGTTTATTTTATTAAGTATACTTAAGTAAAGTTCAAGTACATTTTTAAGTATACTTTATGTAGTAAGCAGTGTCGAAGAAAGTTACTTTTAAAAGTAATACTTTAAAAGTAATACATTGCGTATTAAAAAAAGTTACTCCCTAAAAAAAATAACTAATTACATTACTTAGTTACTTTTTATGGAAAGTAATGCGCTACATTACTTTTGCGTTACTTTTTAAATATGAGCAGGGCTTGATTGTTTGTTTTTAATACAATAAGTTCTATTTATAGCAAATATAAAAGCCGTTCACACCAAAAAGTGTAAAAAATAAACCTCAGACTGAAGGACGAGTAAATCACGTCTGTACAGAAGAACACAGGAGAAGTTCAACACTCTTCAGCAATAAAAAAAACAATTGTTAGTTTATCTAAAGTAATTTGTGCTTATTAATATGATTGAACTGATCATCAAAGATCATCAGCAAACACATCGTTAATAAAATGAGATTAGATATATTTGTGTTGTTTAATATATTTAATTATTGCAGGTTTGCGTCATATTCTGAGTTTGCATTTCACTGTTTTAATTCATTTTGATGAATACTGAATCTGTTTTTTGCGAGTGGGATGAATTAATACACATTCATATTTAGTCTAGATTAGATCTACAGTAAGATCATGTTCACACGGCGCTCTGTCATCAATAAATGGAGAAAAACAACTCAGATATTTTCTAGTAAATTAAAAAGTAATGCGTTACTTTACTAGTTACTTGAAAAAAGTAATATTATTACGTAACTCGCGTTACTTGTAATGCGTTACCCCCCCGACACTGGTAGTAAGTATACAAATATCTGTGTACTTGTAGTATACTTGTATTTCAATACTCATTGGGACTAAATTGGCCCACTTTCTAGTATATAAAAGTGCACTTTTAAGTATAAAAGTAGTAAATTGGCCCACTTTCTAGTATATAAAAGTGCACTTTTAAGTATAAAAGTTAGCTTGTACTGCACCTACACAATAGTTTAAACGAGAACTTAAGGTTTTTAAAAGTTTACTAATTAAATACTTGCAGTAGTATTTTTTGTACACTTTAAAAGAACTTATAGTCTAAAAGTTTACTAATTAAATACTTGCAGTAGTATTTTTTGTACACTTTGAAGTATAGTCTACTAGATTAGTAGTTTTATAGTGCAAGTATACTCATAAGTTTTCTTTGAGTGAACTTTACATCATACTTTAAGTATACTACTATGTCCCTGTTTAGGTATTAATTTGTGTATATTTTGTTATGAATATCTGAACATACAAAACATCAAATAAAAGAACAGAGTATCTGCTTGTAAAGAAAAACATTTTATTCTAGCGTCATGCATTCTTTTATAAACACTTGAATGTGGAGTAAGTTTTATAAATAAATAAATAAATAAACAACATTTTGAACAAAAAGCTGAAAGATTATGAATTGGATTTCTGAATGATAATCAAAACGTAGATGGATTCGATCAACACCACAAAGCTTGACAGTCATTATTACCTCTTCATTGGTGATATTTTATTCATAACGTTACAGTTTTGATGCTGCTTTTTGTCTGATGATCGTGTTAGATTACACGTGGAAGCATCTGTTGTTTCGGTTTCTTCTTCACTTGTGTTTTTTTGGAAATTCACTAGTATTTTTTGGGAAATATAACAAAGAAAACACAGATTCTAGGAGCACAAGTATAGCTCAGATATATTTAGACTTTTTCTACAAGTATAAGTAAAGCATACTTAAATGCAATTTTAAGTATATTTCTGAGAAGTAAACTAAAAGTATACTTTCCTATTTTAGTTGAAAAGAAGTATACTAACAGCACACCTGAATAAATGTCTTTTTCGTAAGGGTGGACATGTGGCGTGTGGGAGTCTATGAAGACGCGGGAGGTAAACACAAGCACAAAGACACCGGCTGAAGGTAATGATCTGTTTGCTCTTCATCAATCCCACACGCACACAACGCAGCGCTGTAAGCCCTATTTACTGCTGTTTGCTAACACACGACTCACCCTGAGTACTACACTCTGACTCGTCACGAATCAGTCACACAGCAACATAATAAAACACATCAGCAACCGCATACGCTATGAAAGATACTCGCTCATTCAGGAAATGCAAACATTGAAGGAAAAATATAAATGAGAAGGTTAAAATGAGTTCTCACAGACAGAGATACAGGAAACAAATATATATGAAAGGGATGGCAACAGTGTTATTTTAATTTCATCGAGATACTTTTTATTAACATTTTAAATTAATTTTACATTTTCTTTTTAGTTTTAATTTTAGTTAAAGGTTTTAATTGAGTGTTTGGTCATTTTTAGTTTATTTTTATATTTCAATATTGTTTTTAGTCATTTTACTTATATTTATTATTTTTAATTTTATTTATTTAAATGTTTTAGTATTATGTTGTTGTTGTTGTTGTTGTTTTTTTAATAAATAAAAACATTAAAAATAAAGGTACAAATTTGCAGATGTGGATGCCAGAAATTTACTGTTAACAATTAATAAGGGGAGTAATTTGTTTTCCATTTTTTTATCAAAATAATGTCTTTTTCTTAATTTTTTTTTTATTATACAAAATTCAGCTCATTTAAAAAAAATTGAAATGGCTTGACCAGCCAGTTTGATGACACTTCAATTTAAGGCAGGTAACATAACTGAAGCTGAAGACCATTCATTTCTCATCTAATTTGATTGATAAGAGAAACACTCGCAGCACATGTGTGTCCTTCTCTGTCTGTGGATGTTTTTGGACGCTGTGCTCCTCGTCTGACCTGGAAACCCATGATTGATGACATTATTTAAAGGGCTGCTCCAGTTCTGTGAGTGTTAGATGATGAGTCGATTTCAATAATAATCATAAAATTCAAGCCATGATGATTTGCAGGGGTGATTTGGCCCGTTTGCAAGGTGTTGAATAAGTATTGATTACGTCCCAAAAATTGTTCAATCTCAATCAAATACAAGTATTTAAAGGTTTTAGCCAAAGGAGGGAAAATGAAGTCTTTTCCAAAGCATTCAGCAGATGATCCCATATGGCACTGCATCATTATTATGAACTCGACTCATTAAAACGGTTGAGTTGCCAAACAGAACATAGTAAAGACAAAATAAAACATGCAAGCTGTTTTTCCTCCATAATGTGATAATAAACTTGATTTTACCCATCAGGATGGTGTAAAGAATCTCTATGAATAGAGGCTCTAAAAAATATTTTTTATTATTATTATTATTGTTATTTGTAATGTGCACTTATGAATTGTGCAGGAAGGTGTATTAATACAGTGAATAGCGCCACTTTTTGATTTACGTTTTCAGGCAAGGCAAAAAAAATAAAAATTATATTGCATATTTCATACACTGTGGTAACTCAAAAGGCTTTACATAAAATGATCACAACAGGTGCGTAAGACATAAAAGATAAAAAATGATGAAAAATTACATTTAAATACATTACAGTTAAGAATAAAAAGGGAGGAATACATGTATATGATTCATGTCAAATATTGCTTTTCCAAATCAGTGTTCATTTTTTACATTTTCTTTTTTTACATTTTGATTTTAGTTAACAATTTAGTAATTTGGTAGTGCATGTTTTTGTCACTTCAGCAGCTGTGTGTGTGTGTGTGTGTGTGTGTGTGTGTGTGTGTGTGTGTGTGTGTGTGTGTGTGTGTGTGTGTGTGTGTGTGTGTGTGTGTGTGTGTGTGTGTGTGTGTGTGTGTGTGTGTGTGTGTGTGTGTGTGTGTGTGTGTGTGTGTGTGTGTGTGTGTGTGTGTGTGTGTGTGTGTGTGGCTGAAATGTATAATTTTTTCATATTTTATTATATATTGTTTTTAATGTTTTTAGTTATAATAACCCTGTTTTGATTTCATAATGACTTTAAATGTGTCATTGTGTTGCTTATAGCATAATTACCTAATGCTGATTTTTATAATATGCCAAATGAGTTCAGTGAAGTTTTCACTTTATTGTTGATCAATCAGAGTAATGCCCCACTGAGACGGTTAGTCGTGGGTTAATACTGTACGTGGAGGTGCGTTTAGACCACAGCAGCAGTTTGTTTCTCCATGAAAACAATCGTAAGTGAAAACAGGCTTTCTCTGGTGCGTGAGCTCCGTCAGGACTGATCGTTTTACTGACGTTTTTACGGCTGTGCTTCAGCTTTGATCCGCTGCTGAATCACTCGCCACCAGGTTTGTGACATTTGACAGGAGACACACATGAGCTCTCACACGCATACAGTTCACTCAAAAATAGGGCACTTTGTGTTTGTTTTAGGGTTAAAGGAAGAGTGTGCTGTGTTAATGATCACTATAATCAATATCACAATTGAAGGAATTTTCCATATTGAATCCATAATCCATAATAACATTTCCAGTTGAATTATGCTTTGTGTTTGTTTTAGGGTTAAAGGAAGAGTCCTAAACTTAAAGGAATAGTTCACCCAAAAAATGAAAATGTGTGACTCATAAAATGAAAAGGGTTTTAATGAACCTCAGATCACTATAATCAATATCACAATAATCCACAGCACTCCAGTCAGAGGTAAATTATGGTTACATCAGTGCCGTAACATCTGGAGACCCTCAGACAAAAGTTTACTGTAAAGGGTTTTGGCCAACAAATGTTCAGATCAATATAGCATTCGTAAAGCTTTGGGTTGGTCAAATCTTTGTTTAAAGTAACATTAAATCAAAAGTCAGAGGTTACGTACGAATTCAGTTAGAAACGGCGTTACCGTCCCTGAACGGAATCCATAAGCCCGTCCCTACACCCAAGCCATAAAAGATGCCGGATAACGTCGCTAAAACTGACGCCTTGTGGAAATATACGAATCCACTAATCAGTGAAGAAAGTGCATCTCCTGTCGTCAAGAATAGAATCTCTCATAACATCAGGAATTGAAGAATTTGTAGAAAATCTGGCAGAAAAACTACACACAAGTGACATGTGCGGGCATATTTGTTTAGTCCCTTCTCCTTATATACCCAGCTGTTTTGTCTTGTAAACGCTGCTTGATCTGTGCAGGGGGAGATTTCTCTCCTGAACTTCTTTTATTCATTATGATTGGGAGAATGAGACCATTTTACCAGGCGCACTGAGACTTTCAAAAGATTCACATGTATGTTACATTTGTACATATTACATTGCAGATTTTTCAGTGAATTTTAGGTGATGAGAGGAGGAGGAAATTGAGACCGTCAGTACAGGGTGTGGATCCCCCAGTGTGCTGCACCCCTGGATGTTACTGTTACATATGCAAGAGACAGCTTTGTGGATTCACCGGCTGGGCCCTTTGTCTTCTCGAGGGGGGGTCCAGATATCCTGGATGTTACTGTTACATATGCAAGAGACAGTTTTTGTGGATTCACCGGCTGATATCCTGGCACCAGTCTTACAGTGGTATTTTAGTTAAAAACGTCTTAATGCTGGATTTGTTTAATCTTTTGTCTTCTCCAGATGTTAACTGATGGACTGTGGATTATTGTGTTGTTTTTATCAGACTCTCATTCTGACGGCACCCATTCACTGCACAGCATCCATTACTGAGACACTGATGCAATACTACAAACTCAATGCTAGAAACAAACTCACCCTAATCTTTCATTTTCATTAATATTTTTAGCTGAACTATTCCTGTAAGTGGGTTTTTGTATTTCATGCGGTGTAGATCATGTTTGAACACTATCTAGTGTTCTAGATAGAAACCCAACAGGACGACTGATTCTGAAATGATCAAAGGCCTAAACCTCGTTAAAATTGAATAAAGCATAAAGATGCCAGAATGTTTTCTATCGTAGAATGTCGTGCTTGTTTTGCTCTGGTTTGCTCAGACGCTGCTCGGCGGTGTAATTTAGTAACTTTTAAATGCTCCAATGATGTAAATTACAGGAAGAGTACTTCTCATGATTACAGTAATGGCAAGGTGAGACGGCGAGCATATTCTTGCGTGTTAATGGGCTCCGTTTGATTTTGCACAGTGACTTTGGCGATGAGCAGGTAAATCAATATTTTGACCGGTGGATTTTTTTGTCTTACAGGAGAAATGCCGTAATGGAGGTGGACTGTAAATAAGCGGAAGGCCTTCTTGACAAATGAATCCATTAACATTTCCCAGTGTCGCCTGGCAAGGAGACTTGCCGTTTATGGGGCAGAAAAAGCAGGCCTGTAAATCTGACGATCGGCAGAGACCCGGAACCTGTGCGTTCATGATGCAGCACTTTATCTGCCTCTGAAATGGCATCTTTATCTGCTTAAATTAAGTTTTGATTCCTTGCCACATACGGTGTTGCAAATCACTTTTAACGCCGATATCAAGAGTGGCACTAAAGTCAGCCTGTGGCCATGAAAAACTGCTTTTTATTTTGTAGCATCCTCGTGTTGTGCCGGTTCGGATTAACCCCTGCATATTCTCTCAGTATAATCTATCACAGAACGATGCTCTGAAGAGTCACTGCGTCAAGGTTTATGGGCAGAATAAATTTCCAATTTAAATGTGGTTTTACCGCCGTGTGTCAGAGAAGGATTCCCTGACTTCTGTTTCACTTCATAACGCCGGCCTGAAGTCAGCGCTTTAGAGACGCCGAGATTGATGGAGTTTTTTTTTCTCAAGGACGCCCATCATTCGCTCAGACTGTGAACGTCTTTGTTAACGGAGGAGAAGGCTGTCGCGCCAATGACTGACAGGCCTTTCGTCGTTAGCAAACGCTGAGTGACAGTTCTGGGGAAAGCATCAATGAGCTGAGAGAGGTGAGTTTATGTTGCTGTTTAGGTTTGATTAGAGTTTGAAACAATTCCCATGTAGACATTGCTAGTAAATTTCACAAATAGTTGAATTAATTAATCATGTAATTTTGAAGTAGACAAAAAAAATAGTATTTTCTTGTAACATGCACTCCAAAAATTTATATATACATATAATATATATATATATATATATACACATACATATACAGCCTATATATATATATACATACAGGTGCATTTAAAAAATGTTGAATATCATGAAAAAGTTAAGCATAAAGCATAAAGTGAAGCATAAAGTTCTCCAAAATCTCCTGGTAGATGGCTGCATTGACTTTGGACTTAATAAAACACAGTGGACCAACACCAGCAGATGTCACGGAAACTTCACACTGGACCTCAAACAACATGAATTATGTGCCTCTTGGACCTTGATTTCCAAACGAAATACAAAATTTACTTTTATCTGAAAAGAGGACTTTGGACCACTGAGCAACAGTCCAGTTCTTCTTCTCCTTACACACACACACACACACACACACACACACACAGTCACACACACACACACACACACACACACACACACACACACACACACACACACACACACACACACACACACACACACACACACACACACACACACACACACACACACACACACACACACACACACACACACACACACACACACACACACACACACACACACACACACACACACACACACACACACACACACACACACACACACACACACACACACACACACACACACACACACACACACACAAAACAAAACTACTAAAAATGATGAAAACACAATTACTACATTGCTAAAACTTCAACTAAAATAAAAATAAATATTAGTTAAAAATAATACTATCCCATTAATACTAAAATAACACTGATTACATCAATTGCAACTCAACACAGTGTCAAACTGAAATGTGTTATCTGTTCATGATTTTCTCTTTAGCTAATAATTCCCACACATTGCGTTATGCTCGAACCATGTTTATACTTACTGCAGACGAGCTCATGTTTTATGTCAACTGAGTTGTATTATTATTATTATTTAAATGTATTTCTATGGTATTCTTTTAATGTTAATTGTGCAGAGAGTAAAAAAAATCCTTCCAGATTTTTTTGTGTCTGATTTGATTCTATTTGGCATGAATTTGCACTCGTGACCTTTGACACTGAAACCCAGGTGAAAAACAAGTGCACTTCCATTATGTACTTAAAGTGCATTATTAAAAATGTCTTTGTATTCATTTTTTTTATTTAGCTACCACTTGTAGTACACTTGAACCCATCTTTCATTCACTAGTACACTCAAGTGTACTACAAGTGGTAGCTAAATACATTTTTAATACAAAGACAGTATATTAAAAATGCATTTTATTTCATTTATGTCTCAAAATAGCACAGTTGAGTACTCTTATACGATCTTAAGTTTATCTTAAGAAGTACTAAAGGATCATTTTTAGTATATTAAGTACAAAATTAGTGCGTGAAAATGCAGCACTTTCAGTACTTTATAGAAGTGCACTTGTTTTTCACCTGAAGCTTGTAAAAGCTGACGAGTTATGATGTGCATTCGCACTGCTTTTCTCCTGCTGTCCGTGACCCATCAGAACCTATTTCAGGATCGCCATGGCTACAAAACATGACGAATCTATTTATTCACTGCTGCTGCTGATTAATATCAGGCCAATTAATAAAAGCATAATGGATTCTTAACAGTTTTACCGCCATATCAATAAAAAACGTACTTCCGCTAAATGGGGCATATGCAAAGAGCACTAAATGCCTTATTTATGCATGAATGTCAGGAGCATCTGAATTAATTCAGCTTTATCCCTCTTCGGTCTGCGGCCAGCCATTCGTTACTGAAGAACTGGACGAGCTCATGCCACATTACTGTGTGCTTGCTCTACAGAATTAGTTAAAGGGTCATTCGCTTGAGATATCTGGACTGACAGTAAAATACCAGCCAGAGCCATTAGGTTTGAAGCACAATCCATCTCCTCATACTTTAAAAACGTACATTACAGTGACTCACAAAAGACACGTTCATAGAGCCGATCGAGAGCTTCTCTTGTGCAAAAACTCTTCAGATTCTCTAATCTTCTAGATAACATGCAGCTTAATATTAAGAACAAACGTTTAATGCTTTTATTTCTGCCCTCTAGAGGCTCCGCTCAGTCTTGGGAGTTTGTGACTTTTTGCAGAAAATCAGTTTGCATTTAAAGTCAGGAGTAAATCAAACCACACCATATGCAAATGTAAAATATGTGCATATATTACATGATATGAAATATATTCTCAAGTGAAGTAAAAACATGAAATCTATCTGAAATTCGAAAACTTTGATATATAAGTAACATATATCTAGCCCATATATGTAATACATTTTTGGACTTATATATCATCTTAAAAACCATGAAACCCTGTTAATAGTATATAAGGAAATATAAACCGATAGATAACTAGATGGATCAATAAATATATATGAAAACAACATGTAGATAATGTACATTGTTATACATTATACTGTGTGTGTGTGTGTGTGTGTGTGTGTGTGTGTGTGTGTGTGTGTGTGTGGTGTGTGTGTATGGAAAATATACATGGTTGCTGCATATAATGGCATATAAAAATCAAATGAAGTATAGCATATATATGTTCATATACAAACATTTATGTTATAAATTAAGATTTCATCTAGAGAATGTTTGTATTAAAAAATTGATAATATAAAGTTGTTGACACTACAATATATGCACCTTATAAGTAACATTTAGTACAAATAATTCTACCAGTCCATAGTTACTTTCCTAATATTTTCCAAATACTTTCCGGGGAAGTTGTGGCCTAATGGTAGGAGTCGGACTCATAATCGAAAGGCTGTGAGTTCGAGTCTCGGTCCGGCAGGGATTGTAGGTGGGGGGAGTGAATGTACACGCTCTCTCCTCCTTCAATACCACGACTGAGATGCCCTTGAGCAAGACACCAAACCCCCACTGCTCCCCGGGCGCCGCAGCATAAAAACAATGTGTGTGTGTGTGTGTGTGTGTGTGTGTGTGTGTGTGTGTGTGTGTGTGTGTGTGTGTGTGTGTGTGTGTGTGTGTGTGTGTGTGTGTGTGTGTGTGTGTGTGTGTGTGTGTGTGTGTGTGTGTGTGTGTGTGTGTGTGTGTGTGCACTTTGGATGGGTAAATGTAAATGTAGGGCACTAATTCTGAGTATGGGTCACCATACTTGGCTGTATGTCACGTCACTTTCACTAATGTAATTTTTATTACTGCTTGCAGAAGTCACTTTGTGATGCTAGTAAAAAAAAAAAAGTTAATATTCTCACATAAATGCATTTACCAAACATGTGAATTAATAATAATAATAATAATACAGGGAAAGACAGACCATAATCATAGTTCTCAGTATTTGGTCAAGTTTGCCAGTAATAAATAATGTTCTCTCAGGCCCATCTGCAACACAGCACAAAAGCAATTTCCCTCCCGCTGGTAATTCAAAGTGAAATGCCAGTAAGATGTCAGATTCTCACCAACATCATTGTTCAAGCCGCAAAAAACAGGATGAGTCAATTCATAAGTCATGCTTTCTCAAATCCCAGTTCATTTTGAGCACTCGATTTGGTTTCTCACGTCCTCCTCAGTTGATTGACTGGAAACTGCATATATGTGACCCTGGACCACAAAACCAAGGCATAAAAGCTGAATAAATACGCTTTCCATTGATGTATGGTTTGTTATGATAGGACAATATTTGGCTGAGATATAATTATATGAAAATCTGGAATCTGAGGGTTGCAAAACATCTAAATATTGAGAAAATCATCTTTAAAGTTGTTCAAATTAAGTTCTTAGCAATGCATATTACTAATCAAAAATTACGTTTTGATATATTTATGGTAGGAAATTAACAAAATATCTTCACGGAACATGATCTTAATATCTAATGATTTTTGGCATAAAATAAAAATGTATAATTTTGACCCATACAATGTATTGTTGGTTATTGCTACAAATATAGCTGTGCTTCTTACGACTGCTTTTGTGCTCCAGTGTCACATATAGATATAAAATAAAGGATAAACACACCGAATGAATGCGATTGTGAATTGTTTGGGTTTATATATCATTTACTGTATGATATGTCCAGAAAAAGGTCCTAAAACGGCTAACAGAAAGTCCAGCCTTAAGGCCACCCAATTCAGTCCATCGTTACGCTTGATTTAACCAGCAGTTATGAAGGATTACAGTCCAAATAACTCTAAAAGTGGAAGAATAAAGGGATGCTGCGGCTCCTCGCTGGGAAGAGGAAATGATGTCACGATGTGTCACTTCTGGAGCCAAATGGGAGCGCTGGGTGACATTAGTCTTGGAGACTCTGCACATGTTCTTTTCCCGGCTCTCTCGGGGGCTGTTTCTCTTTTGGGGCCGGGATGGGAATAGGTCATCAAGGCAGGTTCATAAAAACAGCTACAATGCCAGAAAGAGAGAGATATTATAGAGCTGAACCTTAGGGTGAGAGGGAATTATGTCTATTGTTGTGTTGCTGACTGAGACCTCTGACATTTCGATATTGCTTCGGAACAGTGTATCATTTCAAAGTTGTAAAGCTTAAATAATATCCACGATATAAAAGATCTGTGTTGCTTTTGAAGAGATGAACAACGTGCAGCACAATTTAATAGCACACGCTTGCTCAGGATGCAGGATTTGTTCTGCCGTAGCTACTCGCTGTAAAAAAATAATTGGGAACATGATGTGTTCAGATTTTATGTAAGTAACACTACTTTATTTTGTCGATTTGAAGTTGTTCGTTCAGTATGTGAAAAATGAATAATTCAGCCAATCATTTCAAGACAACAACACATTTCTTGTTTAGCTTATTTTAATTTAGTGTGCATTTATACAATAACGATGTACAAAAAAACGTAAGTCTTTCCATTTTGTTTTTACTCACAGACATCTTCGTCAAAACAGTGTGCAAAAAATGTCTTAAAAACGCAGGCAGGCCAGTAGTTAGCGCTGTTACTTTCACCGTAATGTCACCGTTTTCACAAAGTTTTTATAGTTTACATGGAGACGACGGCGGTATAGTTTTCAGAAACTTGCAGTTTGAATCTCGTTTTCAATATTTTGCTGTTTAAAGCCCTCAAAACGGACAAAACACATAACAAAGTTTCCATTTTTAGTTGAAAACGGTGTTGTGTAAATGGCCTCAGTTACAATAAATTAATACGTTTTGATAACTGCATAGATGTTAAGTGAATTATGCTATCTTTGTTTGCCACTGCAAAAATGAATTCCTTAGTATTTCTGTCTTATTTTCCATTTCAAACTTAAAAAAAAAAATCTTAAATCAAGAAGCATTTACTTAAGAAGCAACACGACGTACTGTTTACTGAAAAATGCATCATATTTTTGTTTGTTTTTGCTTAAAACAAGAGTCTGTCGGTTAATTTTAAATCAAAGGCAAAACAAGGTTATTTTTCTTGCCTCATTGGCAGATATTTGTCTTATTTTAAGCAAAAACAAAAAACAGAGAACAT
This sequence comes from Ptychobarbus kaznakovi, assembly GCA_027422405.1. Classification (NCBI taxonomy): domain Eukaryota; kingdom Metazoa; phylum Chordata; class Actinopteri; order Cypriniformes; family Cyprinidae; genus Ptychobarbus; species Ptychobarbus kaznakovi. The sequence goes on along the minus strand of CM049796.1, from coordinate 661,257 downwards.
GACTTAAGACTTAGTATCATAATCATTTTGCTTCTCAAATAAATGCATCTTGATTCAAGAATGTTTAGATATTAATACTAGAAAACAAGACAAAAATACCCAGAAAATCAGTGTGTGAAGGAGCAATAGTCCTATAAAGTGAAAATATAGTTTTAAGTCCTCAAGACTCGACACTCAAACCTCAAGTTACAAATTTATATCACAACTCAACAAATAACTAACAATAATGGCAAAATAACAACAAAAACGAAGTCGGCAAACTGCAAAACAATAATACTAACCACAAATGATTAACATTTCAGCAATATGATGAATATTTTCTTTAGTTGCATGTGTGGATTATTGACTAGTTGGTGGTTTATATATATAGTTTCAAGAAAACTGCACTAGTGTTTGAGACTCTAAAGGTTTTGTAAGCTGTAAAATATATAGTTGTTGTTTTTTTACAGTCTGTTTCATTGCGGCCAAACAAAAGCCTGCTCCCAACAAAGGGATATAGAGTTGACAATAAAGTTTGTGCTCACAGAAAACCACGGCAAACCTCGGTGTCCTTGGACTTCCATGTGTGAGATTACACAGGCAGGCAGGCCACCCATGATGTTAACCACAACCCGAGTAAATGGGTTTTCTGAGCTGTCACTCAGCAAGATTAAAGGCGGTATGATCTTACCGCTGTAAACTGCATTACCTCTGTCGGTAAACATTACATAATATTTACAGAGGCTGCTCAAGAATTTACATGGAAAATGTGAAGATGCATAAATCCAATGGAAAAACATGACAATCTTGTGTGCTTGGTGACAATGCAGTGTCGGAGGGAATTATGTGTAGAGTTAATGTAACTGCCACACTGTTTACAAAACTGTTTGAGTCTCAAATACTAATGAAGTTTAACCTGAAACGACATAAAACCCACATCAGACCAAACAGAGTTCAGCCAAATGAGTCTCTTTCTTGTGTGAACAGCCAAACAGCCATTGGCTTCCATAGTAGGGGAACAAAATACTATGGAAGTCAATGGGTACCAGCAAGTGTTCAATTAATGAAAACATAAAAGAAAGAGACTCGTACAGGTTTGGAACGACATGAAGGCGAGTAAATGATGATGAATGTTCATTTTTGTGTGAAATATAATTGTATTTATTTGTTGTGTTGTGATGTTAAGAGCTTACATTTGTTTCATTTGTTGAAAACTATATCCCAGATTTATCCCTTCATAAATAAATATAGCATTCGCTTAACATATTGAGTGTACTGCAAGACTATATATATATATATATATGACTAAAATCATGTTGAAGAAGAAAACAGATGTATTTATTGGCTGAATGAGGCATTTAGTGAATAAACAAATTCAGGTTGACGAAACAAAGTAGTGCTACTTAGCACAATTATTGAGAGAACATGTCTTGATTTCTTTTTATAATAGTGCAAACTGTTTATTTTACTGGTCACTGTTCATTCGAAACGACTGAAGAGCCTTCTTGAAGAAACCCGAGGTTAAGAGACTTGCTCCGGGGCACAATGGTGATGGAGTAGGACTGGGATTTCAGCAGCTCTCCCGTTTCTAGGTCACTCCACCTGGGGTTGAACCCACAATACTGAAGCCAGCAGCCCAGATCCTTAACCATTAAGCCATGACATCATGCATTATAAATGCAAACACAAAACACCTGCAGATAGAGAAGACTGATGAGCTGGAATCACAGATACGGTCTTCTCTTATCATGACGACAGGCCCGGCGCGCAGCAGCAGAATTTACCAGCTCACTTCAGTTATCATGGTTTGTGGTTTTCTTCCTGTCATAATTATTGATTATGCCTTCTGACAAGAGAGCATGTTTTGGGTAATTAGCAGGGCTAAATGTATAACAGGAGGGCAGTGATAAGGAAAGCAAATGTACTTTAGGGTTTTCGTTGATTAGATTCCAGCGAGCTTTGTTTTCCTCTTGTTTACTTAGTGTCATGATCCCAACCAAGAGTCAAACATTAACTACAATAAAGTCATTTTCAGACCTCCTTTTGAGAACTTTATGAAATTAAAGACAGAAAAATAGTCATACGATGGCAAATTGTTCTTAATTCACTAACCATTTTTGCTAAATCAATCAATAAAAAAACATTTATCTCTGTGTGTGCTGAGATTAGGGTTGAATTGTGAGCATAAAAGAGTCCTCAAATAAACAGAATAATAAAATATCCAAAATGAGACTTGAAAAGAACATTTGAAGTCATGAAATAAAGTCATACAATGGCAAATTGTTCTTAATTTATTAGCCTTTCTTTCTGCAAAATTAATAAAAAAAATAAAAATTATATTTATTCTCATTCTACGGTATTCCTTTATGATTATCTTTGAATTATGAGTAGCACTAGTCTGAAAATAAAGTCAAATCAAAATCAATCAATTATTAAATTGCCAAATAAGCATATACAGTATTTATATTAGTCCCCTTCATATACAGTGTTTCATTAAACATCTCAGCATGTGCTGAGACTATGGTTGAATTATAAGCAGAAAAAGGTCCTAAAAGTAACAGAATAACAAAATATATAAATGACAATTGAAAATAATATTGAAAGTCAAAAAATAAAATCCTACAATGGCAAACTGTTTGTGCCATTTTTTGCTTGCTTATAAATTAATTAATAAAATTTAATGAAGGAATGATTGAAACAGTAGAAAAAGCAGTAAAAATAACAGTAGAATATCTAAATGGCATGTGAAAATAACATTGAAAATCAGAAAATAAAGTCCTATGGCTGTGTTTTTGACATTTTTGCTAAATAAGTAAATAAATAAATAACCCTCATTCTACAGCATTGAAAGTGTCTAAGTATGTGCTGAGAGATTGTCTCAAATGAAGCCGAATAACAGTAGAATAAAGCTGATTTGATAACACGATCCACCTGATCAGGTGTTGATCCGCTCCGTGCTCCGCGCCCGGGTTTCTTCGCACTGAAGTCGGAGCGCACGCGGATTGGCTGGAGCGCCACCGGCGGCTCGCGCGGGGATCTCGCGCTCCTCCAGCTCTCCATCAGAAGGCGGGGAGCGCGCGCTGAGGGAACTTCACCGACAGACATCAACTCACCTCAGGAGCGCAGATTTACCTGTTTACAGGCGATCCTTGGCGTTTCGCGAAGCCTTGAGAGAAAAACTGCTCAGAAGAGGAGGAACTGAGGATATTAATCCCAAACACTTGTGTTTGACGGGCGTTGGTGGCCGCTGTCTGTCAGAAGAGTGCGCTGAGGTAAAAACCAACGGATTCCATCAACATTTCATTCCGAGAATAACCACCTCTCCGCCACAGTCTGCGACTCCGCTGCTTTTATTAGAAACAGCATCTCCAGAGGTGCCTCTGGTTATTATTACACCTGATCGGCGGATTTGTGCCTGGTTTTGACTGTTTGTATGATGGGAAGAAGTAAAAAGACTGCGAAAAGAGAACGAGGCGGATCGGGATTCTTAGCGCGGATGATCACAGTGTTCGCTTTGACTATTTTATCGCTCGTTCAACACCGGCGAGGCTCAAGGTAAGAAAACCGTTCAATATCAGCTGAATATCGATCAGTATCGCTCACACAAGTTTGCTGAATGAGCGAAAGTTTCGTTAAATTATTGTTCAAGGTGTGCGTATGAAAAGTTGTCAAACCGATCCAGCTTTATGCAGATAACGTTACGGCATACCATCTGATTTCAGTAACGTAAATAATGCTAATAAGTCTTCACGGGAATCACTTAAACCCTTCATTTGCTAGTCAGATTTGATATTTTATGCGTGAATTGATTGGTCAGATTTTTAAGTTTGTGCTTTTTGTTTGTTAATTCTGTGTTTAGTGTGATCCAACATGTTAGGTAACGTTAATTAATTCCTACCAGATCTGATTTGTTTATATATTTAAACTAACAATGGCATTTACTGTTAATATTATTATTTTTGTTGCAGTAGTTATGTTTATTGTCGTTGAGTGTAGTTTATATTTCAGCCAGTGTTGTCAGTCACAGTTGGTTAAATCTCTTAACATTGAAAAATCGCATATGTGTTGATTATTGTGATTTGGTCTTAATTTCAGGCACGAGCTCATAGTGAGGTCATCACATGAGAGAACTTTGTCTCGTGCTGCTGTGTCTGTCGTGATAAAAGCAGGAGCGCGTTAGAAACGAACAGAACGATGTTTTTGCGGTTGTCCTTTTATGCGCAGACGGATCTGTAGCTTTCTGAAAGCTTATCGTGCTTCTTAATATCTTTAGTCTTGTTATGAATACTGAAATGTTGTTACAGGACAGTTTTCTGGCTTTAAAGGATGAGAGTAGCCTTGAGTTGTTTTTTTCAAACCTATCTTTTTTTTGCTGTAAATCTTGTTTGCGCGTGTTGTTTAGTATAGAAAGGACTTACTGCGTTATTATTTAATTTTTAATATTATATACTGAAAATAATGCATAATTAAACCATCGACTATATTATTATACATTATTTTTATTATCCTAATTACAAAGTGCCAAAATTCCTTTGGGAATATTTTGAGGAAATAAGAGAAACAGGAAAAATGCATAACTTGAAAGCACAAAATATCACTCATGGCCCCATTATGTGAAAAGCAAATGTGCTGCTGGCATTTTATATTTATTAAGAGTTTGAATTGATAATTTACCCAAATTCCCTGTTTCTATTAGGAGTAAAATACATATTTTGATTATTTTGCTATTGAGTACTTCTGCGGCGTGCTTTGATTGCATTATAATGAACTAACTAATTAAATGAATTTTCCTCAGGGCACAGCGTTGTGAGTTAAAAGTGCTTTCTCTATACGCTGAAGATGCTTTCAAGTTTGTGTTTGTGGCATATCTCAGATACGCCAGAGCTGATGCCGTTTGCCTTCTTGAACAAGTGTGGGACTCCATTAAAATAATTTTGCTGAATAATTGTTGTGTAAGTAAACCGGCAGCCATGTTCTTGACACAAAGACCTCCTCCCTATCACAAGGCAGGTTTGTGAATCTCCTCCGAGCCATGTTTGACATTGACTTCAACCCCCCCCCCCTCAGTGGTTTACATGTAGTTGCAGTGTACTGGATTCTGCTGATCTCATATTATTTTTGGAGATCACTGACAAAAGGTGTTGAACTTGTTATAGCACTATTCTAGATTATGTACTGTATTGCTGTATTATTTCAAAGCTACTTTTAAAAATAATTCCTGTAGCTCAGCGGCAAGGTCATGGGTTTGATTCCCAGGAGATGCATGCATTGAAGAAAAAGTTAAGCATTAATGCAATGTATAAGTCACTTTGGATAAAAGCATCTACCAAATGCATAAATGTAAAGTCATTTTTGTAGTTCTAGAATAAGTCCTATGTTACTTTATTCTTTAATAGCTACTTTTTAAACCATTAGTTCAAGCAGAAGAGCAATGGCAAGGTTGTGGGTTTGATTCCCAGGGAATGCTAAAGCTTGAATGCAGTGTACGTCACTTTAGATAGAAGCATCTGCCAAATGCTTAAATGTAAAGTGATTTTTGTACAATTCTAGATACTATTACAAAAAAAGTGATTACTGTAGCTCAAACAATAGATCAGCGGCAAGGTCATGGGTTCGATTCCTAGAGAATGCATGCATTGAATAAAAAGGAAAGTTTGAATGCAATGCGAGTTGTTTCTACCAAATACATATAATTACATATAAAGTGATTATTCTAGATTATATACACTATTATACTGTATTATTTTTAAGTGAGGTTTGTAAGTGTTGCTTGCTTCAGGCTCCAAAAACGCCAGGAATCGGATTGTTAGAAACCCAATCCAGTCTAGCAAAACCTCCCTGGACAATTGTGCATAGTTAATGAGAAACAAGGAAAGGTTGAGGAAAAACTATCCCGCTCCAGTGTCTGAAGGGCATCGCTGGATGACATAAGGCCGATTCCAGAAGCCCTCAGAGGCCAATGCCATTGACTGTAATGGGAACACGAACCAAGTCTCTTCGTGTCCATTAAGAAGTCGATATTTAGGGAGAACATTGTTTGCGACTAATTAATGGCCCATAGGTTTTTTGGATACTAATGAGCTACACGTTTCCGGTTCACATGGGGATGTTTTCGTGCTTGAAGAACTGCCCGGTTATTTAAGCAGTTACGGCTACTCTGCAAGGAAAAAAATTCCCTCACGCTCCTTTCTTCTCCTGATCCCCCTATTTTTCACTGTCGATACACTTGTTTTAATTAAGTGTGTGAATTCCCACTCGTCTCAGTGTTCTCTTGGCCCTGGAAACGGAGGAGAGAGCAGTAGAGAGGAAAGGAGTGCCTTTATCAAGTACAGTAAAATCACTGACATCTCCACCACAAGTGTCTCTCGTCGCCTGAATATGAATAAGAGGCGACCGGGAAAAGTCAAGGGGATAAAAAACAGCACTGCGCGACCCTTGACAATACTTAGACAGGAGACGATCTTGTCATCCGCTTTAACGGCAGAAGGCCGTGTGGATTTGGGGGCTGAAGTAGACCGGTTGTCTGTTTGAATATGCAGATCCTTTTCTGATGAAAGGCAAAGATCCCAAATATGCATAATCTGTTCTTGTACGTTTTTGTTTTCATGTCGGCTGCACGCTTTTTCTGCTTTCTGTATGCCGTCGGTTCCATATGCAATGCTTTTTTGGGGGAAACAAAGGCACCTTGTTTGCTGTCTTATATGTGTAATTACTGTTTAAAAAAACAGCGAAGCAAACCCACTGCCTGCTGAGTGCGTCAAAGCGTGAGTTCACTTTTTCCACGTCTGTCCTCTCGCTCTGCATGTTATGTGTCCTCTGAGCTTTGTTTATGGATGGGGGGGTGAGGGGGGGGGGTAGTTTTTATTTTTAAGAAAATATTTAGCAAACTCAAAAAGAGACACACGTGCAGCACCGGTAGGCGTAAAAATGAATGTTATTGCGATCATCATTACTCTAAGTGCCTAACAGTCGGGTCTCAAGGGCTCTACTAAGGTTACAGCCATCGTGGTCATTCTCCAAGTACGTTTGGAAACACAAAGGCTTCATTGTGTGCCGAACGGCTACTATACCATGACCTAGCGCCACCGTGTATCATAATTCCCTCGTGATGTAAGGTAGTTTTTTAAGTTTGAAGGAGAAAATGAGACTTAATGCGGTCACGTGCTGGTGAAGGTAAAGGTCGAGCCAAACGGGGTGTCATCAGAAACTACTTATGTGGGCGTCAGCATTACACGCTGTTTGTTGGCCTTCCCCCGTGCTGAGGATATTTTTTCGTGATAATTGCTGTGAAATGCGTGCTGAGGTTGCAGCTCTCCTCTCCTGACGTCACGTAGCGCGCCGGCTGTGGAAAAGATGTATTACAGTATGCGCTCGGCATTGTCTATTGTGAATTGCGCCGTATCCAGCTGCGCAGGTAGGTGAGCGAGCAAAGTCATGGCAATGACAGCCTCTATTCGTAGCGAAAAAGAGAAAAAGTGGATGGGGAGTGGAGTGAATGCAATTAATCACACACTGTCACCCTGTAAACTACAGGGGAAGCATCAAAGTGCAGCTTTGGGTTCTATTAGCAGTCCATTAGTGAAGCCTGGCCAAGTGCGGCTACTTCACAAGCATGCCGCCGCTGAAGTGACCGGCCTGTCTGTCAGCAGATCTCCTTTTCCATCGTGACACAAACACTGGCTGGATGCATATTCTTTGAATAATATCAGTGCATAAGTCTGACTTGTGACTCAGCCTGAACTGTGTTTTGTTCTTTTAGGCCAGTTTTTGTCACCTGATGGATTTTGGGTTCTTCGCCACTGTTGCCATTAAAATAGTTAATGTATTTACATGTATATATTTATATAATTTGTATTATATATAACATTTTTCTGAAACACATGCATTTGGAGACACGCAATATTATCAATTTGACTGTATTGATAAGAACAAAACTGAATAATAATACATTGAGATGACACTTTTAAACTGGTATATATACTGTAAATACATTAAAATACTATAATGCTCTTCATATTCATTATTTACATTGTATAGTATATTTATATAATTTAGTTATTATATATAACATTTTTCTAATTACCAGGGAAAGAAACAAATATGTCAAATAACTTATGCCCCAATATTAAATATGTTAAATGAATGAAATGTCACCAAACAGTATTTATATATACATAATGTTTCTGTAAATGTGAGAGACACATCAAATTAAAATTACAGTCAAACATTATAATATGATATTATGATAATACATTATATGATATATTATGTAAACATGTTGAAAACTTTTATTGTTTCTATGCTACAAATAATACTAAGATGCACTATTAATCATTTGACAGCACTATAATTGATAATTGACTGAATATTAAACTGGATTCGCTGAAATCAAAACAGGGACAACAATGAACGTTTGCGAATCCGCCCACTGATAAAAGCTGAACTTCCAAACGAAATAATACAACAAAGGACATCGTTTAATGTAGTGTGTCAATTCTCTTGCGGACTGCAACATAGAGCAAATTAATGCTTTCTCTCGCCGTTTGGACATCGATCGTCATACATATTATCGCAAATGCAATTAATCGTTAAACCCTATTTGACACTATTGTCTTCTGTAGAGCTGCATGTAGCTGAAATGAAGTAATTTACACTTATTAAGCTGAATCAACTCAGATCTGAATTGAGCTGAATAATGCCATTATTGTCTTTTTTGCATCATTTGCATCACTGATTCTGTAATTTTCAGTTTATTTCTGTGAAGCTGCTCTGTATCATATGAAGTGTTATAGAAATAAGAGTGAATTCATACCATGCATTCGTTCGCTGACGTGGTCATGTGTGCTGTTGAGTATGGAGTGATGTTACACTTCTCCTTTAATGTAATGAGTCGCGTTGTGAAATCCAAACCCAAACGCTCAAAGGCGCTTTGTTTTCCTCTTACAGAAAGGCTGCTGCTTGGAGAATCCTCAGTGTCCAATTATAGCTGAGGATCAGAGAAATGTAATTTACAGCCCCTGCTCCTCATGGAGAGGGTAATTGTGATCAGGAAATGGAGAGCGAGATGAGTTATTACAAGTCAAGGGGCTTCCACTGAGAGCAGCAATGGAGAGGAGAGTGACACCCCTTTTTACAGTTTGAAGGATAGAGTTTGGTTTTTGGGAGTGGACCGTAAATGTGCTCGACCGCATACTGGCCCTGCTGGTGAACGGCGCCAACCTGAGGCCATGTAAAACGCTCAGAAGTAACATTTTAGTTCATTTAAGAAGGTCAGAGGTGAAGGGTGTCATTTTTCTCCTGCATCAAACCGAACTGGAAAACTTTGAGTTGGAAGACTGAAATAGTGTTTTCTTGCGTTTCGTACTCCAATAATCTGCGTTATTTACTATTAACTTTAAAAAAGTATTTTTTATAGTGTAGTTGCACACTGAAGTTTATGGAAATTTGTTGATTATGGACAACAACAACAAAAAGACAATTGTCACTCTTAAAATTCTGACTTTTTTCTTGCAATTCTGAGTTTGTCCCACAATTTATATTTTCCTGTAATTCTTTTTTTCCTTGGAATTCTGAGTGTACATCAGGTGTAAACTCAGAACTGTGAGATATAAACTTAGAATTCAGAATTTTTCTTGTAATTCTGAGTTTATATCTCGCAATTTTTTCTTTTTGAATTCTGAGAATTGTTTTTTTGTTTCCACAACCAAAAAATGTTCTTGAAAATGTAAGTTTATTTCTCCAAAGGGTACATCTTGCCATTCTGACGAGAGAAAGTTGCAATGACCTTTTTTATTTCTTATTCTGTTGCAGGAACTAGCTTCCATATAAGTTTAATGTATTTGTGTTGGAGGTTTCTATACACTATAGTAGTACTGATGCATAAAATAAGCCAGATCATTTTAAGGCATTTTTTAATTCTTCAAGTCATTCTATTTGCTGCATCTAGTGGTGCAGAAAATACACGCTTCACCTCTGACCTTCTTAAATGAAGCACTTGCATCGTTTGTCTTCCAACAACAGAGCAGCAGTACTACAGTAAAAGCATTTCATCTTGGACGGTTGTTCTTGAATGTTTTCTTGTCATTGTGGCTTAATAGCAGAACACAGTTTTTCGCTTATTGCATGCACGGCTATAAAAAGCACACGGTCCCACCAGAAACACCGTCAGTGCTTTGCTTTTAGCTCCGCTGTCGTGTGATGGCTCTCCCTGTAGGCACAAAGTGGTGTCCGATCAAACGAGAAGCCTGCTGGGATACTGTCACAATGTGCACGACTGAGTTTACTAGCAAGCACTCTTATCGTCACTTGGTATGGCGGAAAAATCATATTACTAACCCTTAAACGCTCAGCCATATGCTTCCTGACTATAGAGCCGACAGTGTGCTATACTGTGTGAATCCGCACGTCAGTCAAAGACCGAGAAATGCATGCAAATAGCCAACAAGCCACTAAAATTGCATTTGCCAAATTATTAGTATTCTTAGCTAATGCATAACGCTTGACCGCCGGCCAAATTGAGCATCATGGAATGGGGTTTGGTTGTGCATACTGATGCATGCGTCTGGTGTAATGAAAGTGCACCGCTGTTCACCGTAGAGGGAGGCCGGGACAAGCAATCACCGCCCTGCTGGAATCATGGGAACATGAGACCCACGCGTTTCCATTTCCTATCTTCACTTTATCAGCCTCCTGGCTCTGTTATTCTTTAGCTCGGCAGACAGCAGATGAAAGCATAGCACAGATAAATGTTTGTGCTTTCCTGTTTTTATGGGGCTTAAATAAGAACATATATTTACTTAGTACTTTGAGGTTTTTACTGGATTCTGCTTTCCATTAAAGGCCCCATGCAGCCAGAGAGATGATAAGAGGTCAATGTAAGTCCTACTGTTGACTTGGCTATAAAGTGGGAGCTCAAAAGAGGGCTCAAGGGTCTGGTTCGTGATGGGTCATTAGAGAAACGCTGCTTCAGGCCAGGCTTAAGCTTGATCTTACTTGAAGTTTAATGCACAGACCTGCAGTTGTTTTATGATAATGGACAGGTGCTTTGTGGGCAGTAGAGAAGCTCTTAGTTAAAGTCAACATGAAATGTCGTTCACAACCGGTTTATTTCTGCCATGTAAAAAAAAGTTGACCTAACTTAAAAAATAAGTCAATTTGTTAAGTTAACTTAACTCAACTAACAATCTGAAAACGTAACTTTTGTTCATCTAATGAATTTTGTTTCATCATTACGTTAAGCTGAAAAGATTTCCAAAGTTGTAAATAAAATTATCGGAGTACGTTTTACAAGAAAATACTATTTCAGTCTTTCTACTTCTAAACTTCTTGTTCAGTTAAATGTGTATTAGTTTAAAAGTAAATCCTACACCACTTTTTTCCAGCATTATTTATCTCATTTTTATTTATTAATAGTAACCACATAATTAGTATTAAGGTGCAATGCATGCTGGGAACTAGCAAAACATTTTTCAGTGTATAATTGTTGGTTAAGATTACTTGATTTATAAAGTTTATTTATTTATTTTATTTATGTATTTTTAACTTTTTTCTTATTTCTTTTTGCAGAATGTGAAACAAACATGATTTTATCCATTGCAAAATAAATTGACTTTTTTTTTCTTTGGAATAATATACACAATTTGTGCACAGTAAAACAGGAATTGTTATTATTCATATTAAATCTTTAATTAATATTTTGCATTAGGCTAGCTATTAGTTTTATATTTTCATTCATTCATTTTTATGTTCCAACTAAATAATTTCAGTCGGTTGGTAAAGCAACACTTCTAGTTTTCTACTTTCTATCTAACATTTATATTTAATTTCAGCTTCATTTGGATTAACAAACAGATTTTAGTTTACGATTGGAGCGTATGTAAAGAAAGTGAATGTCAGTGAATGAGCAGAGGGGCTTGGCGTCAGACAAACCCTATACAGGAGGAATTCAGCAGGTTATCATTCTCCATTCGGGGCTTTTAGACTGATCCTCGCATCTGGATCGCGTAGCCTATCAGTTCCCCGTCTGACAGTGATGAAGCGCTCGCCTCCTGACACATCCTCAACCCGGCCCAAACATGTTCTGTCAGAGAGAATAACTAAACCCAAGGCCCGGAGAGCACAAGCCCTGTCAGATAAAGATGCATGAATAGCAGGCATTCATCTCTCCTGAATCAATCTTCTGGATAATTCCCCCCATATTTCTTCTTTTTAGCTATCTACAAAACTGCCAAGCAGAGTTTTAACTGTTCGGCCATTACGGGAAAGCTTCAGTGAGTGCGTGTCACAATGTCAATGTCTAATGTTGTTTTTTCGGCCGGTTAAATGAGGTGCTAAATTAGAGCCGCTTATTGTGTGATCCGTTCGGAAGTGTCTAGAATATGTAGTGCAGAACAAAGTAATGGGAACTTATCTGCGTTGTACTTCTTTTAGCCTTGATTCATGTTCTGTTTTTCGGCCTCGTGTTTCTCTTAATCTTGCTGCGTGTTTGTCTCTGTTTTCCATGTCTAAGCAGTTGCTCTGTGGTCGGACCATTAGTTTATCTGCGTGTGATATCACACTCTGTAAACCCAAACTCAGCACTTTCATGTTCAGTCACATCTCCAGGCCCGTTTCCCTAGGGTCCCCGAGCCGCGAGTGCTTAACTGGGCCATCCTCGCTGGGGCTAATTTTGCAGGAGCCCGATTGAGAATTGTACAGTAGTAAGTCTCCTTAATGAAGGCTTTCTGCATGACCTGACTCTGTCGAACCCACGGGGAGAAGCTTATCACAACAATACCACGACCGTGAGAGAATGGAGGGTGTTGAGATGAAGTGCAAAGACAAGAAGCGGAGCGCAAGGTGTCCACTGAGAGCATTAAACATCGTTAATCACAGGGCCCTCGATGAGGAGCGGGTGGGCCGAGCGACGAGCCCCAAAACTACATTTAATTGTGTCCTTTGCTGCCACGTCGTAAAAAACTCCCGGAATGCAAAAGCAGTGGAAAAAACGTCAGGTCGGAATCCTCTGATTTAATCTGAGCATTTAAAAAACCCATTCAAATAAAACTACTGGAATGAGTGCGAAATGAAAATCCCGTCTCCTGTGGGCACTTCGTACGATGTGAACATTCCCAAACAACAACAAGAAGTTTACCGGCCCCAAAGAAGACCTCCAAACATAGACAGAGGAGTAGATAAATAATATATCCTCTTCTAAAGTGATAGGAAGCGTAATGGAAGGGGCGAGCGGCTGGATAAAGTGGAGAGTCAGCATTGCACAGGGACCAGAAAAGTGACTTTGTATTATTGACAACAGGCCGACTCAAAGCTGCCATTTCTGGCTTGTACAAAAGCCTTCCTCTGAGGTAGTGCTGGAGCTGTTAGTTAGGGATGGGTGGAGGTGAGACGGTGTGTTTACAGTGCAACAGAGACTCAACAGAGACTCGTATCTGCAGCTGCACAACTGGTGCATTCATATAGATGTAAATCACACTTTTGTGCTACTTTGAAATGGTCTCGAATGGGACTTTTTATGTGAAATTTTATGCATTTGTTGTTCGAATATTTTACTTTTAAATTATATATATATATATAATATGAAGCTGTTTTTGCCTTGTAAAATAAAGATATTTAATATTATATTTAATAAAAAAAAAAAAAAGGGCAAAAATCGTACCTTTTTAAAGGTACAACATCTTGTCACAAGAGTAGAACCATAAAAAGTGACATCTTTGTGCCTTATTTTTACCTTATTAATTTTCAGTCAGTATGACTTCTGTAATTTAATAATATGCACATTTTACAGGGGGGTATAATAATAATATTAATTATTAATAATACCAATATAATTTTTGCACATTGTTCCCTGACAGTGAGTGTATAATAAAATATAATTATATAATATAGTTTTTTTTCCTGTTTTGTGTATTTTATTTGTTAAACTTAAGTGCTATATAATGTGAAGCGGTACTTGCTTTATTTTATATTATTTAATATTGAATTTAATATAATACATTCTCAGAAAAAATAGGCAAAAATAGTATATTTTTAAAAGTACTTTTTTTCTGACAGTGTGCTTATAATTAATATGATATAATATCATATTAATATAATATAATACGTTTTTTATTACCTTATTTTATGCATGTAGAAATATTTTTTTTTTGACCATCAAGGTTAAATAAAGTACATTTAAAAAAACATTTTATTCACTGGAAATATGTAGAAATATGCAATTATTATTTAATTAATGACCCATTTTTTTCTGCAAAATTCCTGTGTAATTAACTCTGCAGTCATATACTGATATAGCATGATATAGCATTACTCATGCCGTCCACCCGCGTGTCTCTGCCATACTTTAATGTGTATTCCTGTGCATTCATTATTAACCGGTGACATTTTTAGCTCTGTCTGTCTGCAGGATGCAGTTGGCGGCTTCTCTCTGTCAGTCAGGGGTCATAAACTCTGTGCTGTAATGAGCGCTGGCTGATTTGCCTTGCATTAACTGCTAGGGCTGTGCGATATGACGATATATATCGGATGGACAAAATAAAAAGTCTATCGTTTCATATTATGTTCTATCGTTTATATCGTGGTGTCGCAAAATACATTGTTTCCGGTAATACCTTTTCATTATTTGAGTGACTGCGATCTTTATACGCCGCGTGACGGGAAACAGAACGAGCACAAAACCAGGAGCTCGTTACTAAACGAGGGACTACATCTGTAGCATGGTCACGCGTTTTTAAACACTGCAGTTTTAAAACAACCATTTTAAGCCGTTGAAACTCAAACAACAGAGTTATATGCGTGCGCCGTCTCTTTCTGTGAGAGAGAAGCGCGCCTTTTTCTTTTTGCCGACTTTGAACAATTACATAAACACACTTATGTGCATCAGAATCCCCGTCTTTGCAAGTATCCTCGTTAACACAGTGATTTAGGTCTTAAGAGCGAGTAAACGGCAGAAAGAGAAACGCATATGTAGCAGTAACTGAGCTATATTAGATCCGGACTTCGCTCTTAAAGGGGAAGCGTTCCAATATTCGTTCATGTTAATCATAACACACTGTTCTCTCACTGCTCTCGACTAAATCACTTTTGTAACTTTAATCAGAATAAATAACAATAATAATGATATATTTATAATATGTATAGAATCTATACATAATACATGTGTTAATTATATCTATCATAGATAGATAGATATAATTAACACAGTGAAGACTAATTAATTTACACAATATAGCGTTTCTTATTTATTGTAGTTTTTGTTCTATTGCTTGCAATTCGTTTCTTATCCTTATTTCATCACTGACTGTTTATTTATCTTCAGTGAGGTTGAGGGTTTTTTCTCTCTCTATTTTTAGGTTTGTATTTGTTTATATTGACATTGGTGACAAGGATTATGAAAATTAAATGGTATTAAAGATTTTAATATAGTAAAAACATTTTTAAAAGAAAAAAATCACTATATCGTGATATATATTGTTATCGTGATATAAAATTTGTCATATCATGATATAAGATTTTGGTCATATCGCCCCCCCCCTATTAACTGCTCTCTAACACTCTCACACAAACGCAGGGATTCACCCATGACACAGGGAATGTATCGATTCCTGGCCGAGGGGCGACCCTGCCAGTTTTTGGCTGGCGCTGGACCAGCGAGTTGTTTAAAGGGAACAGCGGTTCGCGAGTGTGAAGTGCAGAACGCCGCTGCCGTTGTCAGATTAGAGTTACGGCCTCTTGAACGCTTTCCTTCAGTAGCCGCGCACATAAATTTCACCCGCCGCCCACTTTTACCTCTCGCGTTTGTGTCAGTAAATCTCCACACGGTTGTTCTTTCAATAAAACTGCAAAAGTTCTGCACTTTACTGGTTACATTTTTGTGCTTTATCGTTGTTGTTGTGAGGGAAATGTTTTATTGTACTGCCGCGTTCCTGCGCTGAATTCAGCGCCAACAAAAGCAACGATTTGGGCCAGAAAGGAAGAGGAGTAAACGGGAGGAAGAGGGAGTGCAGGATAGTGCAAACTCTCCAGTTTCCTTCTTAAACTCAGATATATTAACCGCTGCCATTCTTGACTGCTTTTCTTGCTATTTGGATATGGAAATGAAATCCTCAAGTCAGTGTAACAGAGATTCAGCAGAGACTCATATCTGCAGCTGCACAACTGGTGCATTAATATAGATTTATGATGTGCAATCACAGTTTTGTGCTATTTTATAACCATTTCAAATGTGACTTTTTAAAATGATTTTTTTCTTGTTTGAGTGTTTTTCTTTTTTTTGCATGCAAGTGTTGCATAATGTGAAGCTGTTTTGCCTTAAGTAAAAATGTAGTATTAAATATGATTTAATACACATTATTTAACACATTCACAGAAATACTGCAAAAATCTTGCCTTTAAAGGTACAAAAGCTTGTTAGTGTCCTTAGTGACATCTTTGTACATTATTTATTGCTAAAATGATGATAGTAGCACATTTAAAGTGCATATTACTACTCTGAGG
This sequence comes from Ptychobarbus kaznakovi, assembly GCA_027422405.1. Classification (NCBI taxonomy): domain Eukaryota; kingdom Metazoa; phylum Chordata; class Actinopteri; order Cypriniformes; family Cyprinidae; genus Ptychobarbus; species Ptychobarbus kaznakovi. The sequence goes on along the minus strand of CM049796.1, from coordinate 644,787 downwards.
TAATAAGTGTGTGTGTGTGGTGTGTGTGTGTGTGTGCATGATGCATGTAAGTGTGTGTTTAATAATGTAATCGTTATTTTATCATTTAATTATTTTATTGTTTTGGGTGTGCATACAACCCTTTTATTTTTTATATATTTTGTTTTACCTCTAAAATGTATGTTTATGTAATTTATTTAATTAATGTTATTATTTATTTTTTGCATAAAATTTTGTACCTTTAAATGACAATATTGATGTATTTATTTATATATATATATATATCCATATATTTATATATATTTTTTTTCTTCTCTAGCTTGATTCTTTTTCTTGCTATTTGTTTATGGAAATCAAAACCCCAAGTCTGTAAAACAATAGCACAAAAGCTTGTATTTTCCCCCTGCACATATACATGTTTCCTTTTTCATCCCCTCCTTGTCATGTGCAAATGATTTTGTGTGGAAATCTGATCTCTTTTGTGCAGCGTTTAGTAGGAACGCAAGAAATAGCAGGGACAGGCCGCATCTGGTTTCAGCCGATTTCTCATTCTGGCAGTTGTTTCCACACTGGTTGAATTTTAGCGACGTAGGCACGTGAAATATGGGCATGAATATTTACTTTCTAGCTTGCGTTTTCTCTCGTTTGTTTTCAGTCGTGCCTGACAGAACACAGGATAGAGTTTCTACAACCTCAGCTCAGACCCTCAAGAGTGTAAACAGCCAGCGAAATAGAAACGAGTGACATTCAAGAGCTGTTTTTATCAGAAAGGAGTCGACAGTGCAGAGAGGGTCACCGTTAGACCAAGAACCAGAGGCTTGACTGATGCATAAAGCCCAGGCTTTCTCAGAGAAGGAGCGCCGTCATTTCGTCTCAAGTGCTCCTGAGGCTCTGTCTGGTCTGCCCTCACATCTCTGTCTCTTTACCTTCCTCTGGTCTTTCTTCAGGTTCCCGAGCGCAGTAGCCAAATGTGCATTGACGTACTGCGAGTCTGTGACGGATAGTTTGTGATTTGTGTACTTCAGATCAGTCACAGTCGCTCATTGTCTGCGTCCCGGTGGTCTCGGGGTTACAGAAAAGTCCCTTGTGTTGTGTAATCTGCAAATGATAAAAAGCATTTTCCCTGCAGCCACAGTAACTTTATATCATTGAGCTGGCGTGCCTGGACTTTTCCCCCATATTGTTGCGATTATGTGTGCGTGTGGTTTTTAGGTGAAAACAGTAGCCCCATTTTCTTTTCTATTTAACCAGCTGAATGTGCTGTAAGAGCCGTTTTGTGAAGGGGGGGGGAAAAGCGCCGGTTCGAGTTTCTCACCAGATATGGAAGAGATGAAGCAGATAATGATTTGTTAACTAGGGTCTCGCATGGCCTTTCCCAGCCTCCCCGAAGGTGAACGTCTCAAGCGTTTCCATTTGCCATGCGCTTTGGATCTGAATGGTTTTCCATGCTCATAAAATAATTGTTTCTATGAGAGAACAAAGTCATGAAGGTTTTTTTTTATGTGCTCAAAACAAAGAAATGTAGGCCATATGCAGATTTCAGCAGCATTGTTTCTTTGTACGGCGCGGTGCTTTTTGATCATTTGTTTAGTTTTCATTCTCTCAGCTGGTCGCAGAATCTAAAACTCGCCCGACTCATCTGCATCTAATCAATTTTCCCTGCTGCATTATGACTCTTATGAGCAATGTATTGAAATGCCCCTTACTTACAGCGAACTGCTGTTTTTTACAACTCTGACTTGCATTCCCCATTGATTTGCAACTCTCACCAACAGTGATGACATCATCATAATTATATTGTCATACTACCTTTTCTTTTTTGCATACTTGGCTACTTGCATGTATTTGCTGAATTTGCCTACTGAACTTACAGGCTTTTTCTTTCTTTCTTACAGTTTTATCAATCTCAATAAGCATAACTTAGCATGACATAGCTGTCCAAACCTGCTTGGCACTACGTGAAAACGTAATTGCCCCCTAAATCTAATAACTGGTTGTGCCACCCTTGGCAGCAACAACTGCCATCAAGCATTTGCGATAACTGGTAATGAGTCTTTCACATCGCTGTGGATGAATTTTGGCCCACTCTTTTTTGCAGAATTGTTTTAATTCAGCCACATTCAAGGATTTTCGAGCATGAATGGACTGTTTAAGGTAATGCCACAGCATCTCAATCGGATTTAAGTCCAGTCTTTGACTTGGCCACTCCAAAACCTTAATTTAGTTTTTCTTGAGCCATTCAGAGGTGGTCTTGCTGGTGTGTTTGGGATCATTGTCCTGCTGCATAACCCAAGTGTGCTTGAGCTTGAGGTAACAAACTGACGGCCGGACATTCTCCTTCAGGATTTTCTGATAAAGTGCAGAATTCATGGTTCCATCAATTATGGCACGTCGTCCAGGTCCTGAATCTGCAAACCAGCCCCAGACCATCACACTACCACCACCATGTTTGACTGTTGGTATGATCTTTTTATGAAATACTGTGTTGGTTTTACGCCAGATGTATTGGGACACACACCTTCCAAAAAGTTCAACTTTTGTCACATCAGTCCACAGAACATTTGCCCAAAAGTCTTGGGGATAATCAAGATATTTTTTGGCAAATGTGAGATGAGTCTTTGTGTTGTTTTTGGTCAGCATGGCTTTTGCCTTGGAACTCTCTCATGGATACCATTTTTGCCCAGTCTCTTTCTTATTGTTGAATCATGAACACTGACCTTAATTGAGGCAAGTGAGGCCTGCAGTTCTTTAGATGCTGTTCTGGGTTCTTTTATGACCTCCTGGATGAGTCGTCGTTGCGCTCTTGGAGTAATTTTGGTAGACCGGCCACTCCTGGGAAGGTTCACCACTGTTCCAAGTTTTCTCCATTTGTGGATAATGTCTCTGACCGTGGTTCGCTGGAGTCCCAAAGCCTTAGAAATGGCTTTATAACCCTTTCCAGACTGATACACACTATTTTGTTTCTCATCTGTTCTTGAATTTCTTTAGATCACGGCATGATGTGTTGCTCTTAAAGCATGCTTCACTTTGTCAGACAGGTTCTGTTTAAGTGATTTCTTGATTCAACAGGTCTGGCAGTAATCAGGCCTGGGTGAGGCTAGTGAAATTGAACTCTTAATTACAGTTCTTTCATGATTTAACATGAGGGGGCAATTCATTTTTCACGTAGGGCTAGGTAGGCTTGGACAGCTTTTTCCCTTAAATTAAATCATAATTTCAAAACTACATTTTGTATTGTATTTGCATTATCTTTGTAATATTAAAATGAGTTTCATATGAATCTTTTAAGTGTGACAAATGCAAAAAAAAAAAAAACAGGACGGGGTAAAAAACCTTTTCACGACACTGTGTGTGTGTGTGTATATATATATATATGATAGAGAGAGAGAGATCTTATAATTTTATTTTAATAATAATAATTATTATTATTATTGTATACATATTTCTGTATAATCACATAATTTTTGGCCAGTTTATCGCTACTACCTAGCACAAAAAGGAAAAAATATGCTATTTTGTTAAACATTTTATAATTTATATACATTTTTGTTGCTTTTACTACTGTTATATTATTTTAATTAATACTTAAATATTGTTTATTTATATTATAATTTTTATTTTATATAAAAAATGATTTGATTTGATTGCATTGATTGTCTTTTTCTTTTCTACATCTGTCTACATTGCACAGTATTATTCTCCGTAAGCAGAACTAGTATTTATCCACAATTGAGGTATACTTTTGCTATCTTTCAAGCACTTCTAGTCTGCTTATTGTCCTGTTCTACATTAGAGTGGACGCTTGCACTTGCCCAGACTTTTCTGCTCCGATCAGAATATATTAAAGCGGCAGCTTCGGATGAGACCTCATACATCATTTTGATGGTCATTAAAAACACAAATCTCTGGCTTTGCCTATGCCCTCGTCAATGGAGTAACTATTAGCCCTCGTCAGAAATGGATGGCAGTTCTCTTTAAACAAATTATTACGTCATGGTGCGCCTTCCACTAATAGCGAAATGTGTTTCTAATTGAATTCTTGCTCTCATCTGCCCCTGCTTTGAAGCTTATCGTCGCTTGGAGGCTTTATTCTAACAGTCTATTTCGCTGCCCTCACTCTTTCTCTGTTATTATTAGCAGATTAATTGGTATAAGGAACATTTCGTTCTTCAGCTGAGTGTGAATCGGAAGCCTTTTGCAGATGTGTCAAGAAATCAATTGACAGTCCGGGCTAGCATGAAATGAAGCCCCACTCAACTGTAAATTCACTTGCCGTCATTTCTCACCGAAAGGCTTCAAAGTATCCGCCATCTCTCGCATTGTCATTTCAGAGTGCATTGCGTTTAAGGTAACTAACTAACAATCTTTTAATACTAAAAAAACGTCATTGTGAAATGCTCCAGCCTCGTTCCAGCCTGCAATGCGTTTGAAATGTGAGTTTCAAGAAATCGAGTGATTTTATCCATCAGAAAATGATTGTATGGTGTAAATTGTCTTTGTAAGTCCTAACATGATGATTTGGTGACGTCAGACAATTAGGACCGGGTCACAAAGTCGAGCAAGTTGTCATATTTCAGTGAAAGATTATGAAGACACATTTTCTCTTACATGTATTGAATCAATCACTGTGAAATGTAACCTTTATTCGCTTCATATCATTTTTTGCAGTGTTTAATTGTTTCACTGTACATCTACAATGGTTTATTTATTGCTGATTTTGAAGCCTTTATCTATGACTAAAGCAATGCATCAAAACAAGTATCAAGCATTTACTGTAAGTATTTTAATATACTAAAAATTACAGCCTGCCGTGCATTTGTCACACGCTGAGATTGTTCATGTTTTCTCTGTGTTTTGGGTGGTTTTGGGGATGTAGACGGAGGAATGCGTTTAATGAGGTTTAATGTGTACATACAGCGTCGAGCGGGGGGGATGGAGGGATATAATCACTGGATCGTTACGTCTCATTTTACATGATGCTCACTGTGCATTCGACCGACAGATGAGAGATTCTCTGTGAGAAACCGCGTCGTGGCAAAGATCCGGTTACGTGTTACTGGCCTTACAGTTTTTCAGAGCTTGCCAAGATGGTTGCTAGTTTAGGGACGCCTCCAAAAACTGCAGTAACAATCTCTGGGTTTCGTCCTTCGTGTCATGCATTTTAATCTTATGGAAATGAGACTTATATTTTCATCTCTTGAATCGTAAAGCTTTCAAATTTATGTATTATTTGTCATAATCGTTATCTCATTTACAATACACTCACAGGGATTTTTCAGGTCACACGTTTAGATATAATGAATTTGTTTAATGTAATTTCATTTTGGAATCCAGTATTTTTTATACAGCTTATAAGTGCATTTTTTATTGCTGTTCCATCATTTTAATATGGTAGTTTACTTATATTTTCAAATACAGTTTTTTTAAATGGTTTTAGTCAACTTTAATAACCCTGCCACATACGCTGCATTTGTAAAGTCACCCATTAAAAGGTTAAAATCACCTTGAAAACCATTTAAACCATGTTTGTTCCTGTAGTGCAACATGTTTTGCTGTTAGCTTTATGCAGTTTATCTTTATCTTAGTTTATACTATGGAAATGATGTTGATTGCAATATTTGAATCTCTTGAATTTTTAATTAATCTTTCAAATGATATATTGGTTGTAATTATAATATCACAGTAAAAGTAATGTAAACACACTTACAGGGACTCTAAGGCTATGTTTAGCCACCTTGAAATAGTATTCACATGTAATGTGATTTGATGTGCTTATGAGTGAAATATGATATTCAAATGTTGATTTTATCCATCAGGAATTGATTGAATGGTGTAAAGCCTCTCTATAAGACCTAAAATGAGGATTTGGTGACGGCAGACCAATAGGACCTGGTCTCAGAGGTGGATTGAGTTGTTATATTTCAGTAAAGGGTTATGAAGACACGTTTGTCTCTTTAGAAAAACACGCGTTGATGAATCGATCACAATAGCAGGAAGCTTTATTATCGAAGTAAATGGAGTGTATTTTGAGTTGCTAGGTAATACCGAAAGAGACGTGTGGCTCACTTTGTTGCTATGTTGGCCGTCATCCGTTCCAGTCTCTTTAATGGAGACCCCTGAGTGAATCCAGAGAGCAGCTCTTTAAAATTTTATAACTCTTAACAGGCTGATTTATAATGATGGGCCGAAGCGCAGTTCTGCTGCAGCAGAATTTCTTTGTCGATACGCAGAGAACAAAAGCGCCACGATTTGGCACTGACAAAGTAAAGCAAACAAGATTCCCCCGCGACCTCCGTCTCGAACCTCTGACCTCTACAAAGTCACTTAAATCATTATCTCCCCAGCCTCTTTCTTCACAGCTCTACCTGCCAGCTGACGTCCCGTGATCAATTACGACGGACAGGGGTATCTGTGTCTGGGACGCTCCCCGGGGGCGGATTTGTCAGGGATGGGGGGTCATCAGATATGCAGCGTAGGGGTGGTCGGGCATATTGCGCACAGACAGAAGGTCGTTTTGTCATTGTCCTTGTCTACTTCGCATTACTCACCAGTGGGGCGGGTTAAGTAATAAACCGATCTGGCCTGGAGAAGCAGTGAGCGCTGTGACTGAGAGCCGTGCCAACGACCAGAGACAGCCGAGGGTGTCTAGAGCGGTGATTCAGCCGGGCTCTGACAGATAATCCCTCAGTGGGAGAAAAGGGGAGCATCCGTGGGAGAGATCCGCTCGGGACGACATTAATCCTGCTGTTTATTCTGTCGGTGTCCGTGTCCCTCTCTGTCAGGTGCGCCGGCCGAGTCCAGGACCCCTTTCGGCCGCCGTCGCCTTCAAAGCCTTGTTTGTTTTCGCCGGAGCGTCTGAGTGATGTTAGTCTCCTGTAATCCTATTCAAAGCCCCTTCCTCCGTTTCCCGAGATCTTGGAGCGGGTTACTTGGACGGCTAATTAAGCCCATTAACGGCAGCGTTAAAGCTGGCTCGTCATGAGCAGGCTGGAAGAACTTTATCTTATACTGTACATTCATTTAAATTCAAACTTGATGTTGATTTGAAAACATTTTATGTGCCAGCTGCCCTCACGGTGTGTTTATTCATTAAATATTTTGGCTAATTTATGCTTTCGGTGTAAGATGAGAGTGCTTAATTTATTAAAGCTCTCCAGATTTTTCTCCCAAGTTAGCACTTTGACTCAAAAGGCCTGCGTCAAAGGGATTTCTACTTTAAAATGATCTCTGAGAAGTTTCTGTTGGAGTGCGAACAAGATTCATGCAGGGTTGTGGTTGCTGTCTTGCAAGCTTTTTGTCATAAAGTTTAACTCGCTGTTTGCCTAATATTAGCTAGCATGAGACGTTCGTGTATAAAAGACAGCAGTGGTGTTCGTTCGTTCAGAAAGGACATGTGAAAAGTGATCACATTAGATAATTCACTATATTTTAGGGCAGGGATTCCCAAACTTTTTCTGCCAAACCCCTTTGAGATAAAGGGATATATTCAATATTTCAATAATTGAACAACACATTTGCATGTTAATGGTTCTCTGATGTTGGTTAACGGTCAGGAAATTTGCAAATGAACAAATCAAATATTTCACCCTTTTAATAAGAAATGTATTTATTTAAATTAGTTTATTTATTTACTTTTTGGTTTTATTTATTATATACATATTTTTTTATACTTCTTTTTAGCTTTATCAACTCATCAGCTTTTCAAAGCCACATTAGGAAATGTGTAGTTAATTTATTCACTGTTTATTTACTTATGAAAAATGTTTATCTTTGAATCAGAAGTTGTAATTTATATTGTAGGTTATTGGTTTGATTCAAAAATGCATTATTGATTAATATTTAGAAATGGCCATGAATAATGATCATATTCTGGTTGTTTAAATTTTTTTGTTGTCATGTGTGTTATGCATAAATTGTCATTTGGAAATCTGCTCAATAAAGCTGCCCCCCCCCCCCCCCAAAAAAAATGCAAATGGACAAAATGAATATACTTATAAAATCCAGGCCACTGAAACTGGCTGCGGTCTATTATCACAAGATAAAAGCATGTATGTATACTTTTCCTACTTAAAAAAACCCCACCTCAGGTCACACACAGCAGGGTCCTGTAGCCGTACAGTCAGGATATCCCGTACGAACCCATGCGCCGCCCTCTCTAGCATTGATTTACTGATGTGTGACTCTTGGGTAAACAGTTTCATTTCCCTGTCCTGCGCTCTCTCATCTCTTCTAATGTGATGCAGGTGAGTGCCAGAGAGGAAAACTCCTCCGGCGTGATCTAACCCAGTCTCCAGTCCTGTAATTACATCCCCAAATACACCCCGGGCCCGCTCACAGTGGGGCGACGGCGAGTTTAATCATTTGTCCTTTGATTGTGGCATCTAAAGAACATGCCGGGTAGCGCGTTTGATGCAGAACATGCAATGCTTTTTGTTCTTTGTCATATCTTATTCCAGACATCTGTTCAGTCGTGACCCGCTGCTCTTATGTTTTTCGACCGAGGCGTGTAGGGGGGTTGTTTTTAATATTGCTAGAGTTTATTTTACAGACCGTCTTTAAAAACACAATATAACCTGGGTCTATATCTTTGAGGCTGACATCTATATGCTAGCGTACTCCTAAACGCTGACATATGCCTTTACAGGTTACACTTTATTTTGATGCTCCACTTTAAACATTCTGCTGACTCCAAGTAACTTTGCAGCTAGTAGAGTATTAGTAGACTGTTAGATTGTGGTGTTTATAATTATGGTTGCAGAGCGGTGGACAATTTCCTGAACCTTTCCAAAAGTTTCCAAAAAATTCTTGCAAAGTTTCCAAAAGTTCTGGAAGGTTTTCGGAAATGTTGCACCCCTTTGCACCCCCAAGCAGAATAAGTTAACATGTACTTACAAAGTTACTTGTACCCTAGTGAAAAATAAATATACTACAATGTATTTGAAATACGTTCATTTCGAGCTAAGTATGCTACAGATACATTTAAACATAATGTACTTAATAAAAATACCTTGCAATTGTACTTTTAGTATGCTACACTGGTATACTTTAAGTCTGCTAAATTGGAACAACTAATTTTGTGCTTAATGCACTTTGTGCGAATGTAGTGCGAATGAAGTATATTTGGTTGTGCTAAAGTGGAACTATTGCAAGTATACTTCAGGTATACTTTAAATATCCTGCATTTAAAGACCGGTATTATTTAAAGATCATACAATCCTCATCAGTACATTAAAAACACAATTTAGTTTTAATATTAAGAAATATGCAACGTGCACAAGTAGTACTCCAAATAAAGTTTAATTATAATTTTTATGTTTATATGTTTTGAGCGATATGTCAGTAAATATGCAACTAAATTTGAACTTTAATTAGTATGAAATAAATGTATTTTACATATATTACTTTTTTACTGGGGTAGTCAGTAGAGTGCAAGTTGGGGTTAATATTTAAGGGGTTTTATAATCAAGGGGACCAATAAAATAAATACAAGCAGCAGTTTACACTCTTTCTGTTCCAGGAAAATGGGGCAAAATATCTATGACTTGAGTTTGTGTCTTGTTTGTGGCGTATATCGATTTTGTCTCTTGAATGAGAACATCTCCTCCACTAATTTCTACCTGAAAGCACTAGCTATTGCTTATGTCCCACCCTAACTTCCTGTTTTAACAGGAAATGGGTCATCATAGGCAAGAAAATTGAAAGGGAATCACTGTAGAGCAATTTGCCCAAGAACTCCAAGTTCACCGCAGCGGCCGCTATTGTCTCTGATAACATAATTGGGCCTCAGGTACGACCCCCTCCATGCACAAATTGCTTTTCACAGTATGAGGCACGGCGTGCCTGCAAATGTGCCACGTTGAGAGGAAAAACAAGAGCAACTGTGTTTTCACATAGTTTCTGGTGCTCCACGGATGCAACCGCTGCCCTTAGAACGAAACAAGAGCTTAAACAGTCCCTTTCCCAGCATAGACACGCATGCATCTTTTAATGACATTCAGCTTTTTTCCTGCTCTTTGTTTTTGTTGTTTGTATCATTAGTCTGGTTTCCATTACATATGGCGCTGCCCACAGTCCACTCCGTGGAGGTTTGCATGCTATATTTAACCACAGACGACTGACTGTTTGCCAGCTCCAGCTTAGGATGCTCCTGATGTCATTTCCTGATCATCCGACTCCTTTTGTGTGTAGTGTTTGTGCCACAATAGAAGCAAGGAGGCTAAATGTCCTACCCAAAGATAACCTCCCTGAAGGTCAGCGGACTCTGTAAACACACCAAACAAGAGCACCGTTGACCGACCCGAGCGCCATGACGCCGTTCCTCCCCTCTGGCCCATTACCTCTCATCATGTTTATTCTGCTACTCCAAATATTGTTTCATCACTTTGAAGAAAAACAACAAACAGCCACAAGGGCGTCTTTAAGGCCGGCGTTTAACATGGTACGACGTCCAGCCCAGCGGGGTTCGAGGTGCGCTGAACGAGCCTGAATCAGTCTTTTGATGCTGACTGGCCCTGACACAAACAATGCGGCCTTTCACAACCCTCACCCTGTTGTAATTAACTTGCTGAAAACCTTTTCCACCATGTGTTTTTTTAGGCCGCTTTCCACCGCTGCTTGTTCGAATGGGCCCGGAGGGACGCAGAGAGGATCGTGAGCGGTAGAGGGAAAGAGAGAGAGACAGTTCCAGTGAACTTTCCTTATCTTATGCCCTTTAAAAAAATTACAACAGAAAAAGACACTTGACACAGCAGCACAAAGCAGCGACTCTTTCCCAGTGTGCTGATGTTAAGCCTCTTGAGTCTTTCTGAAAAACTCTTGTGGATGACATTTACATTCATGCATTTAGCAGACACTTTTATCCAAAGGAACTTAGTTCATTTAGGCTATACATTTTTTTGTCAGCATGTGTGTTCCCTGGGCATTGAACCCACAACCTTTTTTGCGCTGCTAACATAATGCTCTACCATCGAGCCACAGGAACACAGGATGAATCGTCACCGAAACCAACCAAGAGAGACAAAGAAGAACGAGTTAGTGCGTCTAGAGTCTGTCAGTTGTCTGTCGTAAAATAATTGTCATAAAATAGTTGTGGGAAGACTCACAGTGTATTTATAAACTGTTTCCTGGAAGCAACTGGGAGACAAATGGTGCGATGCTCCAGAGTGCGCTCATAAAAAAACAACCAGACCGAGACAGGAACCCCTGCGTCCTATGAAACGCACAGCAGACACACTTGCTCTGTTCCAAAACCGAGCAAGCTACCTACTTAGACAGCATTTTAAAGTATCATGCTGGTCATTTTTAAAAGCTAGGCACTTTAATTGTGATGCCTTTTTAATTATCTTCTATTCGCCAAACGCTTAGTCAGCAATCACAAAATGCAGATCTCAGTGAAAAGAGAAATCTGAAAAATTTCAGAACAGTCTAATTAAAAGTGGATATGCTAAAATCAATTGTGAGTCCAGTTCCCGGACTGATTTTTGTGTTGCACTGCCAATGTAGAGCAAAATTCAGTAGTCCAGCATTCACAGTACAGTTACCATGCATGTACATGGGTCTAGTACTTTTTCTTTGCACTTTTGATGCAGCCTTATAAGTGACTTGGAAGTGCAAAGAGAGGCTTCTCGAAACACAGCAAGAGAGTCAGTCTTAAATATCTGTCTAGGGCTAGTCTGCTTGATAAATGCTGCCCTGTGTGGGCTTCTTTTTCCAATTCGGACCAGATAAGGTTCATTAAAGTTATTTAAACTCTGCCATGCATGTCCCCAGACCACAGAATAATCATTATCGATGTGTTTCTGTGAATGCTGTGTGTGTGTGTGTGTGTGTGTGTGTTTTCATCAATTTGTGCTTCTGTACCACATCCTGACCCTTTGGTCTTCTCTGAAACACACTCCAGTGATCTGTCAGCTGTAATTAGCACCGAACATTTACCTATTTGCTCTAGTTGCGCAGGCGAGAGTGCTGTAACGTTTACTCTGTCTGACACTGTTAAACTCCATTGCCTGTGTGATTTAATGTGCTGTGCTTGTATCAGGCCATCATCTTCGGGGATGACATCATTAGTTTGGACCGCGGGTTAGACGTCTGAACCCATGAGAGCGGACGGTAAATGTTGGGCTTTGTATTTAATTTTAAAGTACAAGATGTTGCATGAGCTAAGGCCAAGTTAATGTGTTTTGACACGTATTAAAGGCTTAATTGGGAATTTCATTTTCAGTCACAATGGGGTGGCTTTGATGGCCAATTCACACAGAGACAATCTGTCTTTCTTTTCGAGAATGAACCTCAAAGACCATCTGAATCTCACAGACCAAATACACCAGGAGAACCACTGTGTTTATAGATTGCACACTGTTGGGTTTTAATCTGATTAGCCTGATACGGCTCTCTCTGTCTTTACTTTTAAACCCAAAATGACTTAGACAGCAGCAACGCAACTCTGAGTTGATGGATCGTAGTCGACAGCTTTCTAATTCCGCTGTCTTTTCATTTGCCGGTTATGAGTGAATCCTAAGATAAAGGAAGTTGAGGAGCCACAGCGAGGCATCGCTTCTCCTGTGGAGAAGGACGTTTGCGAATGCTGGCGGGGGTGTGATTGCTCTGGGGATAAAATGTCCAATCAGGAACTCTCGGTGAAGAGACTGGCTTCAGGGATGTAGCGGATGTCTCTGAGTTGTGTGCATGCTAGATGGGTCAAGGGCGGGCGGTGACTCTTATGCCTTTGACCCAGAGCATAATCGCTGGGAGTTAGACATGTATTGCTGAAGTTAATCGAAGCTGATAGGTGCACAACACTTTGCTTTTGTGGTTTTCCTATTGCTGATATTTGCACAACGCCACGCTTGCCGGTTAAACAGCTTTAAGAAAAGGGCTCTTGAAGTGACAAAGGAAGAGCGTGGTGCTTTGAGACTACTAAGCTGCTAAAAGTCAAAAAGAAAAATACATCTGCGAGTACGACTTAAACCCTCTCATTTCTGCCTCTGATTACACCTTTGGAGAGCTTTTCACCTCCCTCTTTGAGAAGTTCTGGGAAGTTCCCTCTCGAAATAGCAGCACTTTAAATAGAACATCAAACTGTGATGAACAGAGGGGAGTTTGTCATTTTAGACATTTTCCCCCTCTTTTCCGCGACGCTAGAAACCCGAGCGGGGACCCGGTGAAGAAGAGAGGGACTGATTTGAAACAGTGAGCGGTTAACCTCCGTTCAGTCCCCAATCCAACTCACTCCCCTCTGGCTGAACCCCTCAGCTTCATCTGCATGCAGAACCCGAGACGCTTGCTCACCTTTTGGAACGCGCGCCGCTAAATGATTGAACAGAGCGAGAGGAAATGAAATCTGTGGAACCCACGCTCACCTCGCTTTGGACTCCCACCACACCTCCCTATCAGTCAATCACAGCTGAGCCAGTGTCAGCGATCGCCCTATTGTAGGACCCTTTGTGAAATTTTATTTCATAAATTCAGTTTTTTCCATAATTTTTCTGCACTCCTTTTTAATGATTCAATTACATTTTATTATTCAAAAGCATGTTTAAATAATTAAAATTATGCACATTAACATCAATTTATATCTTAAAAACAAAAATGACCGTTAGAGCCCTATGAAATGTTTTATTTTCTTATATTTTATTGTTACTATATTTTGTGTTTTAGCATGTCTAATTATTTGAATGCATAAAACAACTTAATTTATTAACATTTTATTTTTACAATAGCCTTAATTTTTTATATTGTGTTGTGTATTTCAATTTTTCTAGTTTCATTTAAAGTTTTCTACATTCATTTAATTTATCTTTTAATTAATGAAAATTAATCTTAATTTTTTGGCAAACAAAGGGGATATTAGTTTAGTTATTTACAGATAATTAGTCCATATTGCCATTTGATCCAAGTGTACTGACCTACTTTTGATTTAGTCATCCAAACATTCCGTGACATTCCGCGTTATACAAGTTCTGTTTTTATGACTGGATTCCACGATTCTGTCTGTGTTTTCAGCATCACTGAAATCATAGGGCCCTACTATTGTCTGATGAGTTATTCCTCCATGCTAAATCATACATCTACCTGCTGTGCTTCTTCTCAGATGGGCCTCTCTTGACCGTACGGAGGTCCTTGCTTGATTCATTCCATTGTTCTTCCGTGCCATGATCTACAGCCCATTGAATACTCAAAGCAACAATGCAGCTATTCACACGGAGCGTTCAAGGCCACCCAAACCCCATATGGCAGCGAGAGGATGCTGGGAATTTCCTGATTCTTGAATACTTACCACAAAAATTCGCTCATGTCTTTGGCAGATACTTTTCCGGTGCCGTGTGGTTCTGCTTTCTGTCTTGCATGGCAGCTCTTCACCAGCTCGTCTCTGATCACAGGAGCTTCGTCATGTTTGAACTCTCTCCAGCGGGCCGCCGCGGTCTCTGCCCCTGCGGTGGTGGTCTTATATTCAAGTCCCTGTGAATAAGGAGGTTTGCTTTGATAACCCGACCTGTTTACTCACCAGTGTCTACGGGGCAGGGCAGCTTTGATCAGCTCCAAATTAACTGACCAGTAAGGGAAATATTTAACGTCTGTGATCCCAGCTGGCTTCTCTTTTCTGCTCCAGGATCATTTTTTTGCAGTGCTTTTTTTTTTAGCAAATATTTGCTGTGTTGCATCCCTTTTCAGTTAGTCAGAGAAAGTTTGCAGAAGTTTTCCCTCCCCAGATAAATGTAGCCAGCATATGCTAATTATATGGAAATGGAAGCCCCATGCTAATAAGACAAAGTTATTCATTTCTGGTCACTTTCTGGTGACTAGAGTAAAGAAATATCATCTGCTTCCACAGAACTCCATATAAATCATGCTTCATTAAATGTAATTGTATATTGCTTTTGTATACCAATATAATATTTTTTTATAACTGATTTTTCCCTCTCAGAATCAGCACAGAAACTGCTTGAAATCAGCAAATTCTCCTTGGTTCTAGTCCATGAGGGACCATAGTTTGACCCGTTTGCTACGGCTATATCTATTGCTGTGCAGATAAATGCCTAGTGTGCTTATATAGACAGGATTTGGAGTGTTTTTTGTGCCACCCTTATTGTAAAAGGCCCATGTGCCGTTGTGTCCAGACCATACCATATTTTCCAACTCAACACTGGGGCGATGTCAAGCCCTATCAGAACCTCTTCAACAACAGCGCCCTGATTAATAGCCTCTCACCGCCGTGCCATTCATCATCTTTAAAAGGGAGACAGAGAATAAGACTGGAGAGAAAAAGAGGATGGAGGTAAGAAAAGAGGTTACGAGGGGAAAGTGCTTACTTGAGAGACCTTAAATCATCCTTTTTTTTCTCTCGCTATCTCTTTCTGCCTTTATTCCTCTCTGCGCTCTCGATATCACACTCCTCCAGCCGTGGTATAATCATTGCAGGTGTGAATGTGGGGGCAGGTGCATTGTTGGCCCGTAGGTGAGCTGGCAGAGGTGAGGATCGCATATGTCCTGTTCCCGGTCGCAGCGGGGGAAAGTTAACCGCATCAAGGTCAGCTTTCGGGCACAGGCTTATTTGTGAGAGTTGCTCTTGTTTAATTTTTAATGAATCACGCTTGCACGCTCTCTCAAATTATAGGCAAATCAAAGGGTCTTTTTCAGAAATCCACCTAAGCCATTTTTCACCGGTTATTGCTCATTTCCGTAGTCGTTATGCGCCGGCCAGCGGACATCAGCAGTGGGAGACCACGGTGATTATGTCACCTACATCTTTTTAAGGAGCACAGATAAGAATGAGGAATGAGCTCTCAGCCGCTTCAGACTCCGGTCTGCTCGGCTACCAAATAGATAATGCTAAGGCTCCATTACCAGTGGCGTATTTCAGCAGCTGTCGTTATGCTGCCACAGCCAGTCTTTTGAATCATGAATGGGGATGAACACGGGCACAAGTGTGTCCATATTGCACTGCGTGTCACTGGCAATGGCATTGGCTCCCGCTCTGGGTCGCTACTGTGAAAATATTGGCCGAAGTCTATCGGCCCAGTGTGCGCTTTGGCATGCCATCACAAATGTGTCTCTCCCATCCTGTTTTCTTCGTCCAGCCCTGGCCTGAGACCCGGGAGGGGCAGCCTGCTAACCTCCGGGGCAGCTGTCCTGCCTGATGGGCTCAATTCATCACACCGGGGCGGGTCTGGAGAGGCCCCTTACTCGGGCCTGTTGTTGACTTTATTGTGATAGCTATTAAATAAACCCTGATGATGGGGGAGTGATAAGAATGCTTTCAACCCACACTGCAGGGAGGTGCATTCCAGACGGAAAACCGGCCACTCAGGAAGGGAAGGGGAGAGCGAGATCCCCGTTACCCCGAAGACGGATGACTTGCCCCAGGCCTGGTCTGAATGGCGGAACGCCCCCTGCGGTGTGGCAGAGAAACATCCAGCCTACAGCGCACACAGGCTTTCATTTGCTCAGCGGGGGCAGACTCTTCACTCACAGTATTAACCCACAGCCAACAGTTGGCATGAGAAAATCAGCTCGGGCCTCCCTGCTGCCGAGCTTTAGTGCGGTGGATTCTGTTGCCCTGGGGCCCGCCTGCACCCCAGCTGCTGGAGGAAGGAGCGGGATCGAGTGGAGGCCCCGGGGCCACATGAAAGAGTCCTTCAAAGACTCTTCTCACAGAACAATAGAGGGCAGGCTGCCCTTTCTTTACATTCCTTCATGCTTTTTTATTGGTCTTTGTTTTTTTTTTTCCTTAAGGCCTGGTTTTTGGAGGCATTTCCTGTCAGCAGTGCCCGCTCTACCGTTGTGTGTTTATTTTCTGTGTTTATCTCTTCTTCTGAGTGCCAAGTCCAAAGAAGTGGAGCTGCAGGCGTATGCTGTTTTGTGAGATGGAGACAGCTGCAGGGTTAATTTGAGATTCCCAGGTGAACCCAAATTTATATGGAAGGGAATTACCCATGTAGTCATTCATTACCAATAAACGCAAATATGATCTAGCCTCTTTATGCATATTTTGGGCTTTGTTATTGCCTTCTCTATTAACACTGAGGTGGAAATTGAAGAGACAATGCTGTCTCTCTTCATCAGTTCTTCCATGTCATTATTAGTTCCTGAAATACAGAGTAGCATTTCATTCCTCAGAGATTGTTCTTTCTTAGCTTAATGGTGTTCTGCATTACGTTTCTTTGAAGTATCAATTTTTTCTTAGATGTTTCTCATCGAGTTCTCTAGGAGAAATAAAAATAGACACACATGAGTCAGTAGTTGTCACCCAGTAAGAGTATAGAGCTGTGAAATGAAATGTAGAACAGCTCTGATCATTTGATCTTGTTATGAAGAAAGTTTGAGTTCATATTGAGACTTTTGATTTCAGAATCTTTGCAAATGGCAATTTGAGACGTTGTTGATCTCCTTTTGAAACACTTGGTGAGGTTGCTTGGTTTTTTTTAAACCAGGAGAAACTTCTGATAAGTAGACTTTAGCATAAACCTTCCTTTGTGTTCATTGCTGTCCGTGCTTTTTGAGTAAAATGTCAATTCTGGCCTCTTGCATAGATGAAATGAATCGGCACAAGCTGAGCTGATTGCAGTGCAAACAACAGCTAATGAAGGCAGGCATGAAAGAGACTCATTTCACAACACATAAACAGGCATTTCTCACATCACAATAATCAGAAGGTCTTTCTCTGGTGCGATTGTTGGGGAAATGTTGGGTTTTACTCTGTGTGACTCTCAAATGCATGAAAAACCTGTTGGTTGGTGGAGAAACCCATAAGTATGGGTGTTCCCACAGCTTCTGGTCTCATTATTCTCAGTAATTACATTATCGCCTGTGATATTATTTTTTATTATGTTTTCCTCCCCTCTTATTGCTACTATGACCATGCATTTTGTATGTGCGGCACTTGTCGAGCCAGTGATGATGTGGGGATGTAAATGAGGCGCGGTGAGAGGCGTGAATTGCCTTTTGAATCAGAGGGAAATGTAATAGAGAGCACGACTAGACAGAACGACTTCACCCCGCAGCACCCTTTAATCCAGGTACCTGTGTGTTTCCGTGTGTGGCATTTCAGAGCGGAACAGACACGCTTTTCAGCATCTGATATTTACCGAAAATGAATTTCCACAAACTCTGTTTAATCAAATGCCAGAAAATTAATTGATTTGGATTGTTTTTGCTCACCATCATGGCCGCCTTGCCACTGCAGCCTTGTTTTTTCCCCCAGTATAAGTAGTGCTGATGTTTTTTTTACATTGGCCTATAACTGAGATTGCTTGGAGAAAAAATAAGGTTTGCATCCACTTATTTGTAGTCTAAAATTATGATAATGATCATCCATTGGCAATTGAGAACACCCCTATTGGTTGACTAGATAAGACTGTTGTGAATTTTTATTTTTTATTTATTGTGGTAATATTAATATTCCTGTGCCACTTCAACATCAGTGTTCAGCACCATTCAGCCTTTTACGATTCAATTCTTGTAAACAGGATGCAGAATTTCAATGAATATGAATGTAACAAAGTAGAATTAAAATGTATCTGTTCAAAGAAATTCATGTAACTGCAACTTTTAATTTGAAAAACAAAGTTTATTGTGACAAACCGTAAACTTGAGTTGATAAAAAAAAAAAAAACTAGATTAGAAAGCTATAAAAAGCCTTGAAGTTCCTATATAGATTTGTATTTATTTTATTTATTTCATCTTATATAATGAATTGGCTTTTGTGGATCAGGGTGGAAGCACATCCAAAAATCCCTTTTATTGTCATTCCAGTTCAACTTCCTGTATATTGTGCCAATTCAATTCAGATTTACAAAGCAAGCATTTGTGAAAGTGATGCTTCACCATTTCCTTTAATTCCCATTTGATTTCAGTCTGACCCAGTTCTGTCTATACCCTCACCTCAGAGCATTATCTAGCGTGTAAAGTGCCCGCGCTTGTAAACACAGCCAATCAGCTAGTTTTAATACACCTTCAGGTCTTCTGCTGGAGCAGTGGTGCGCACTGACAGTGCTGTTAATTATCTCTCTAACACCGCAGACAAATGGACCTGAAAGTCCATCGCCGTAACCCCGAATGAATGTCATCCGTTCACCTCTCACTCCAGCGCTTGCTAACTCACTGTAAACGGATTACGCCCACCCGCTCCACCGTTAACCCCTACTCTCTGCGTTCAGTCATTTTGTCTAGTCAGACGTTTAATGTTTCGTGAGGTGCTTGAGGAAGATGTGAGGTGGTGCATTGGATTCCCAGCGGGTCTTTCTTCACGGATCTTCTCAGCGGTCGTGCCACTTGTGCTCTGAGTGCTGCTTTCTTGAGCTCACGCCTTTAATTTTTCAGTGTTTTGTTCCATTTGCATAACCTCCCGGTGACCTCGCTGTTGTCAGTCTCATAAGGGCCGGTAAAATCCTCTCTCTCTCTCTCTCTCTCGTCTGTGCTCTCTCTCTCTTTCTCTCTCTCTCTCGTCTGTGCTCTCACGCTCTCTCGTCTGTGTCTCTCTCTCCATCTGTGCTCTCTCTCTCTCTCTCGTCTGCTCTCTCTCTCTCTCTCTCTCTCTCTCTCTCACTCGTCTGTGCTCTTGCTCTTTCTCTCTCCTCTCTCTGTCTCTGTCTGTCTGTGTTGTCCTCTCTCACTCTGCTCTTTCATTTCTTTCTCTCTCTCTCTCTCTCTCTCTCTCACTCGTCTGTGCTCTCGCTCCCTCACTCGTCTGTGCTCTCGCTTCTCTCTTCTCTCTCTCTTCTCTCTCTCTCTCTCTCTCTTCCTCTCTCACTGTGCTCTCTCTCTCTCTCTCTCTCTCTCTCTCTCTCTCTCTCTCTCACTCGTCTGTGCTCTTTCTCTTTGTGGATTCAAGAAAATGTCTTTGTCATGAATGTAATTACTGGGTATGGATCTAATTTAAAATGCAACACCGCTTAATGGCTTTCACATTGTGGACGAAGCACGGCAGGTCGTGATTTTAGATAATTACACATTTTGAAAGGTCAAGCAGTGTTGTACTTGATCATTTTCTGGATAATATCAACAGTTATTTACCTGTGCTTTTCTGTTGTGGATGGCGGTTTTGCTGCTGTGCATTTATTTAACTAAAAACACCAAAAAACAGTAAAACATTATTACAATGTAAACAACTGTTTTCTATGTGAATATATGCTAAAATTTAATTTATCACTGTGATTTTTTTTAATTATATTTTAAATGAACTGTTTACTATGTGAATATGTAGTAAAATGTAATTTATTTCTGTGATGTGGCAAAGCTGTATTTTCAGCATCATTACACCAGTCTTCAGTGTCACATGATCTTCAGAAATCATAATAATATGCTGATTTGCTGCTCAAGAACATTTCTGATTATTATCAATGTTGTCTCACCCCCAAACCCCATTGTAGGGCTGCAACGATTAGTCGACATTATCGACAACGTCGACAAAAAAAAAGCCTTAAATCAAGTGCTTTATGGACAAATATTAACATGAAAAACTTGTTGTGCCACAATGAGTAGTCGTTTGATCTCAGTCATGAAGGTTTTTGTAGAGACTTTTTAAAGGGTGTCGTTGAAACACATTTGCTCTCTCCTGCTACTGTTCATGTCCTTTTGCCAGACCTCTGAAGGAAGTCAACCTTGACCATGGCTGCAAATGACACAGTTCTACTCTGCCATCGTTACTGAGTCCCTGCACATCAATAACTCTGTGGTTCAGCTCAGCTCCTGCATTCGTACCTCACACAATGACCTCAAGTAGAAGAATGGCTATAGGGTAGTGCGGACTGCAGCGAATCGTTGGTACTATACCCTCCCTCGCTTTAATACTCTGTCCCAAGAACTGTACTTATCCAGAAGCTGAGCAAAATGGCGCAAAATCACTCTGGACCCCTCTTCATTAACTCTCAGTCGGATAACTCCCTCTTTGTACTTGTGCTGGATTCAAGATCGACGCTACAGAGCCTGAGCACCAGATCCAGGTACAGTTTCTTCCCCCAGCAATCCATCTCATGAACACCTGACAATTAACGTGATACATTCAAGTGTACATAATTTTAGTCGGCCAGTTTCACCACATCCATAGATAATATTTTTGTATTTAATTTTTTCCCATTTCAAATGTGCACGTCTGACCTGTACATACATGAATGTGCCACAGGGTCTTGCATGAGTCCTTGCAATTTTGTATATTCTTATTTGTAATATTGTTATTTGTTGTCTGTTGTCCAGACTGGTGTCCGTTGCTGTCACAGCTCACTGTTCCAGCTTTTACTATAACAAATTCCTCGTATTCTAAACATACTGGCCAATAATAGCTCATTCTGATTCTGATAATGACCTAATCTAAGAGCCTGCATACTGCGGTTTGACAAGTGGCGCAGTAGCGCAGTGTATATTAAGCTCTCCAACAATCAAGATGAAGAACCAGTCCACGCTTGGATGAGGTTGAGAGCGTTTTATTCCCAGCCACACATGGTCAGGAGCTCTGAGCGGTGTTTGATGTAGATGTAAAACTGTCTCTCTCTGACGTGAGCTTTCCTCCCGTAATGAAATAAGGGCTGATCGCAAACAAAAATTCAGGAATGTAAGCAGCGGCCCTACACTCCTATTATGATCAGTGGGACCCTGTGAAAGCAGAAGGGTTCATAATTGATTCAAGTGCAACTGATTACATTCGAGTGGGATGTGTGAGCTCTGCAATTCAGCACTACCTGACATGGACTTACTGGCTATTCAGTCTCGTTAAGAAGCAGGTACGGACTGCTACCATCTACGACAGCTGAGGAAATTAGGGTCTCACAGCAATCTGAAAACTTTCTATTCAGGGGCATAGAAAGCGTATGACTCAGTGCATATCAGTGTGGTTTGGTTAATTCTCAAACCAACCTGCAAAGCTCTAAGGTCGTTTGCCTGGCTGAGCGCATCTAGGGTCTGCTTTCCCTCTCTGCAGACATTCAACTCAAACGCTGCAAAGCAGAGTGAAAAAATTACCAAGGACTAAACCACCCGCAACCTGTTTTCTGTTTACTGCCATTGGAGCGCTTCGGAGCATGATGGCAAAAACTGAGAGATGTAGAGCTTTTCCTCAGGCCATCAGGTCCTTAACACAAACTCAGTTCATATGACATTAAAAATCATTTACATTTACCATCTTCTGTATTGCTGTGTGTGATTTCAGTTACCTGGAATTACAACGTGTGCATATCCCTCTGTTTTAAAGCAGTTCTTGGTGTGGAGCTAGCAATTATAAAATATTTTTATTAAGTTGAAAAAAAATCCAATTTAAGTTTTTAAAGTGACATCTTATTTGGTTTAGAGATCAAAGCTTTTTAATCTAGCTAAGTACTGTTTTGGTTATCATAACCTTTTACTATAAGGTATTGTAAGACATTATGTAATGGAATAAATAGTTTATCCAAAGCATATATCATGCTACCTTTATTTAATTGTTTTTTATCTATTTTTATTACTTACTGTAAAGGAGATGTTCGGCAGAATGATGTCATTCATTTACTTTATACCACGTAGCTAATTAAATGTGAGAGAGTCTCTGTCAAGAAACTGTGAACATACATCTATTTGTGTAAGGAATTGGTAACACTTTACAATGAGGTATCATTTGTTAATGTATTAATTAACATGAATGAACAATGCATTTGTTGCATTTATGTATTAATCTTTGTTAATGTTGGTTAATAAAAACACAGTTGTTCACGGTAGTTGCATTTACCAATGTTAAAACACACAACTTGTGATTTTTATAAATGCATTAGTAAATGCTGAAATTAACATTAATCAATAAATGCTGTAGAAGTATTGTTCATTCTTTATGTTAACTAATGGACCTTATTGTAAAGTGTTACCAAATAAATGTAATTACATAATATGCTTTTTTAATGCTAAAGTGACCTTTATTAATGTTAGAATATGTGAAGAGTTCAGATGCAAACTGAAGTCCCGTCTGATTTTTTCTTCTAAAATATGAATTTTTCTCATGCTCCTATATTTATGTTCAGTTATTTCACTTGAATTGCATAGAAAAGGACCTATACATTGCCATTAAAGTGATATTACTGGAGAGATTTAAAGTCATTTTATTAATAATACAGAAATAAATATTAGCAAAACAACATTTGCATCTAGGCATTTATTCAAAGTCAAATTTCAAAATTACTTTTGCATCTGAACTCTTTATGTGTAACTTACTATATTAACTAAATGCAAAAGCTGAATAATCAAAGTCTACTGATTAACCAGTGGATTAATCGACGATTAATCGGTCTAATAATCGTTAGCTTAATCGATTATTAAAATAATCGTTTGTTGCAGCCCTACAGTCGTGCTGCACAATATTTTTGTGGAAACCGTGATGCTTATTATTTTTCAGGATTCACAGATGAATAGAAAGTTTAAAAGAACAGCATTCATTTGAAAGATAAATATTTTGTGACGATATAAAAGTATTTACTGACACTTTTGATCAATTGAATGCATCTAATAGTATTAAGTTCATATTTAATATTCTGTATTCTATCATGGTTTCCACAACAATATGAGGCAGTAAAAACTATGCAATGTTGTACATGTTCATTTGCTGGATATTACTCACATCAACAACTCTTCCCTCCCGAATGGCTGTTTAAGTTCTTGATTTTGCTTTTTAACAAAGGTTAGCCTCGTTAAGTCTTTGTGTGCATTAACACACAGTTTTTGCACTAAATGTTATTTATATATTTTACAAATCATCTTCTATTAGCAGTCTTGTCACATGTTTTGATTGCGCGGATCTCATCGGTCTAAATCGATATGCAATTAACAGTCTTTCCGTCGCACTAAAACGCGAGCGAATGTGGATGAACAAAGGTAATCGTCTCTGACAGCGCAGACGAACGCTCACTGGCCCTGAGAATGTATGCGGACAAACCTGACAGAAATTAAACATGTCAAACACGTCCTTTTGATTCTCACTAGGAAAGATTACACCGTAATGTTGAGAAGGTGCTGCTGTGCAATACATCCACCAATTCATCTGCAATTATTTTGCATCATTTCCTTCCTTCCTGTGGAAAAGCAGCGGAGATGTTTTAACATAATTAACATGGAGATGAAATCCTGTGGAAGGTTGCGATTTCCCGTGATGATTAGCCGTAATGTTTACATGAAGCTTCAAGGTGTTTCAGAGCAGCGTGTCTCCATCTATGGCGTGAAGGAGTAAATATGAGGATTTGTTGTGTTGCTAATGGAGAGGCAGCGCATGTGTGTTGCTAATGGAGGGGAAGAGACAGATTATATTTCCTGTGAATGACTCATGTGGCAGCTCAGATTGAATGTGCTGCTTTCACCGAATCGGCCGGGAAGATATTCCATCTGACATATTCCCCCTCCCTTCTCTCTCAGATGGGCGGCCATTTAACCTCGCCACCAGGCCTGGTGCAATATTAATGCACTTAAACGTGGATGAGGTGAGAGAGGTCTGTGAAAGACAGGACCCCTGCAGGCATGTGCAGACACACATACATTACCAGTCAAAGATCTCTCCTGCTCACCAAGACGGCGTTTATTTAATCACAAATACAGTAAAAATAGTGAAACATTATTATTTTAAATGAACTGTTTACTTTGTGAATATGTAGTAAACTGTAATTTATTTCTGTGATCAAATCTGAATTTTCAGCATCATTACTGCAGTCTTCAGTGTCACATGATCTTCAGAAATCATAATAATATGCTAGTTTGCTGCTCAAGAAACATTTCTGATACTATCAATGTTGAAAACAGTCGTGCTGCACAATACTTTTGTGGAAACTGATGCATTTTATTTTTCAGGATTCACAGATGAAGTTCAAAATAAATATTTTGTACCATTATAAATGTATTTACTGTCACTTTTGATCACTTTATTGCATCCATGATGAATAAAAGTATTATTGTTTTTTTTAATCTTACATATCTCAGACTTTTGCATGGTAGTGTATCATGGTTTTCACAAATTATGTTTTCAGCATCGATGATAATCATAAATCAGCATATTAGAATGATTTCTGAAGGATCATGTGACACTGGAGTAATGATGCTGAAAATACAGCAATAAATTACATAATACAATATATTCACATAGAAACTGTTATTTTAATTGCTAATAATATTTCACTATTTGTACTGTATTTGTGATCAAATAAATGCAGTCTTGGTGAGAAGAACAGACCGTTATTCCAGATTTAAACTAATCATAATCATGCTGGTGGTGTAGGTTGTCACTGGTGATTATCAATTATGTTTCACGTGTGTGATGTTGTCAGGCGTCTGCCTTTGAACGTTGAGAATGCTTCTTCAGAATTGAAACAGAATCTATCTTAAAGCAGATTAAGGGATAAAGGTGTGTTTATTTGGAAGCCGCAACCCCAGAATTCCCCTTCAGATAGCTGCCCGTGTGCCAGAAGCTCCTGGAACCTGTGCAGAATTTTGATCTGTTGGAAGAGTGACGGGGAGGTGCGCGGAAAGGCCAGCGACCGCGTGTGAGAGTGAATAATGAATAGGAATCCGTTCAGGGGGAAGTTGGGGAGAGTGATGGAGGGGATGATAGGCAAAGAAAAAAAAGAGTTTTAGCAAGAAAGAGCTTGGCGTAACACTTAAATCCGGCAGGATTACGTGAACTCTGAAACGCTGGGCCTCTGGGATGTGCCCTGCCTCTCCTCACGCCCCGCCCACATGGTCATGTGACACGCCTCTCCTCACGCCCCACCCACATGGTCATGTGACCACCGCCCCGCCCACATGGTCATGTGACACACTACCACAGCCAATCAGAGTGTTTCCGTTAAAAATTCTCATCTATCCTGACCTGACCCGTTTGGTTTTAGTCATTCACGTCAAAATACTGTACTTCCCAAATCATTTCACAATATAGCACTAAATGCAAATGTGCCAAAATGGGGTTTAGTTATTAATTGTGATTTAAAATGTATTATTTTTTGTTTGTTTGACATTATAGAAGGTGGTACCTTGTGGATTCGAGTCGTTCATCCATATCAGCAGATAAAGAAAAGTGAACACATTTGCACAATGTGATGTAATGACCGAAGACGTCTATCTGATGCACGCAGGGCCTAAAATGAATTTACCACACCTAATAATTCTATTATAATACTATATAACAATCATGAAATATTAAGTATTTTCATTTAATTTATAATTAGTACAAAAAATAAATCAATAAATATCACTATAATAATATTGAACTGTAAAGTATTTAATCATTTTAAATAATAATAATAAAATAACATTAATTATTTATTATCATTATTATTGATAATTCAATAACAAATCAATAGATATCACTTTAATTCTATTAAACTGTTGAAATAATAATAATAAAAATAAAATAATAACAACTATTATTATTATTACTATGCATTACATTGCATGTACTCCCCAACACAGATTTGTACTCACGTTTGATGCTTGGCGAGTGTTAATTTTAGGCTCTGAATGAGTGGATACATGCCTACAATTATAAAACAACATCTCGCTGCATCTCTCCACCGACGGTGTTTTTCTTGATGGTGTGAGACGTTCGCAGGAGCTGTTCGGGGGGGCCGCGGCTCTCCACCAGCAGGTCACTTTACATTCACATCAATGTCAGCGCGGGGCCCGGAGGGCGTCGACCGCAGGCGCGCGTGACACGCAGAGCTCTGGTAGGGTGCTGTTATCATGGCCCTATATGAAGTCATCACTACTGCGTGATTCTATCACTCCAGACCCCCCCCCGCGCCCGCCGCTCCACTTACATTAGCACCTTCAGGAGCCTCAGCTGTGATTGAAGTGACAAAGATGGCTAATATTGGCCATTAATATTTCATACGCACAGAAAAATCCATGCATGGTGCACGTCGTCTTCTGTGCGTGTCGAATATATACGTTATCATTCAAATTAATGCATCTTTATACAGCGGCAGGCCGGATGTCGTAATCCTTTTAAACTCACTGTTTCTAATGAATCTCCGGTATTTACTTCATCTACAATCGAGTGATACTGAGATTGATTATAAGATCTAATAGCAGCATTTGTGGTGGTATTCTTGTATTATATTATATTAGAGCTTGTCAATATATACATGTTATGTGTAGTATTTATAAATTAATATATATTATATATATATAAATTAAATATACATTTTATGTATGTATATACATAATGTATTTCAAATTTATAAATAAATATGAATTTAAAATAAACAAATCTAATCATATTCATAAAATAAAAGCGAATATCGTGATGTACTTTTAGTGGAAGTAAATGGTAATGCAATAAACTTTCAAATTAAGGCCACAGCTAACAATTTTATTTGAATTTGTATAATTTTATTTAAAGTATTTGATTAATAATATTTTATTTTATTTAAAATAATATTTTATTATATTTAAAGGCAAATTTAATTTCAAAATTGAATAAACACGTTATTCCACATCCTGCTGCATAAGATATCTTTACTTGTGTTACTTGTAGAAAATTTAATTAAAATGTTTTTTAAGTCTACATTATCGTGAACAAAATATTTATCACCTTGGATATTTTAGTCAAATTTATTGCTTGACTTTTCTCATTGCCAAATTGAATTTTCATCAAGAATTCTTGATTCAACAAAAACACATTTGTGCTTTTTGTATCCCTGGAAGAGCAGAAAGACAGGATTTATGATCTGTGGTGATCAACATTATAAAACCAATGCTGTTCTGAATATGGAGCATTCCTTTAAAGACACCCAGATCTGAAGTCATGGAAAGTCCAAGAAAAGCTCAACCGCCGTTCGCTTTTGTGTGCTTTTCTTGTGGCCGGGTTTGTAATTCTTTAAAAGCCCGTCTGTGAAGTAATTGTACGCTGTCTCCGGTGATTGGTAGCTGTGTGAGAGAGTCCAGATCCGTCGTATCATTACCGCCGTCCTGAAGAGCCCTTACCCTGCAGATTAGGCTAAAGAAGGGAGGGAGAGTCTTGGGGTGAAAAGGGCCTCTGTTTATTTTGGCCCGCCTGTTATCTCATGAATCATTTATTGTCAGAGCGCAAATGCGAGCTGGTAAGATGCTGTTTGAGCCCTACATGCTGGCAGGGTTAAGTGGCCGACCATCTAACGGCCCTCAGAAGGGAGAGGAGGAACCATTAGGCAAAGCCGCCCGAGGAAAAGAGCCACCAGCTGCTAGACAGATGACAGTGCCACACGCACAGGTGGGCACGCTCAACGAGATGTCTGTTAACCCAGACGCCGCTAATGCCAATCTCTTCTGAGATCTGCAGGAGAGGTGATACACCTCTCTCATTGTTACTGTGTTCGGCCCAAACAAACCCAAACAAACCGAGTGCAATTCCATTCATTTCCACTAGTTGCACACTTCACCTTTACGACATGTTTGTCCAATTGGTTGCCTTATGTAAAAGCATTTGTAAAATCAAATACAGCTAGAAATGCTGAAACTCTATGCGTTTAAATAGCATATTTCCAATAATTATTATAATGGTATCGTAATGTGTTTAGCTTGTCCTTGGTAATGTGTTTCAGTTATTGTTAACTAAAACTATTAAAGATAGTTGTGTTCATTTAAATACATTTGAAATAAAATTAAATATATATTAGATGTCAAACTGAAAAGGAAAATGAACTTGACAATTAAGAATTTAGAAATTTTGCCTCGTCAATAAAAGTAAATAAGATGTTTAAGTTGAAGTAGCAAAATAACTTAATTTTTTCTTAAATATTGATGATAATAATAATATAATAAAGCTATAATAAAAATTACAAATGCAAATATCAAATATACCAAAACTTAGTTTGAAATGTAAACTGAAATTATGAAAAAATAGCTAATTAAAATAGTAATACAAATATAATACATAAATAATACTAAAAATAACACTGGCAAACTGTTTTTGTTTGTAGTTGTGATGTAATTGCGATACTATTACAGTTTTTATTAATATATAAAAAAAAGATTTTAGTAATTTTGTTATATATTGTACTTTTTGTTATATATGTCTTAATAGTTTTTTGTTTTATTTATTTTTGTTAATTCAGTACTTTAAGTTAAAGTAAATTAAAATAAGAAATGTTAAGCTTTTTATTGTATTGCAGTTAACGTATATATTACTTTAAGTAACGAAAATGTTTTTTGTTATGGTTTTAATTTCTGTTTTTCGTTAACTATAATAATAAGTACCTAATTAGATGCTAGATTCGTGAACAGTGCAGTATTACGTGCCACACATACGCATATGTGTGGCAGTCGTGGCCTAATGGATAGAGCGTTGGACTTGAAACCCGAGGTAACCCAAGGTTGTGGGTTCGAATCCCGGCTCTGGCAGGAAGTGTCCACGACTGAAGTGAGACCCTTGAGCAAGGCACCAAACTCCCAACTGCTCCCCGGGCGCCGCAGTGTCGGCTGCCCACTGCTCCACTTGGATGGGTTAAATGCAGAGAACACATTTCACTCCTCATTATACTCTGTATAATTGTGTATGTGACAAATAAAGCTCATCTGAGCTTAATTTGTATTTGTTTGTTACCATGGTTCTTGTCCCCAAAACATGATTTTACCATGGTATGGTATTTGTTGTTAGTGAATCCAGAAGTAAAACGTTCACGTAACAGTCCGTAGGAGTTTTTTGGGGGGCAGCGAGTGAAGTCAAGTAAATATTTTTCTGTATCACATCAGCGCCTGATGCCTGCAGAACGGCTTTTCTTTCTATGCATGTCAGTAATAATTTTCTGAGAGTTCGTCATGCGTAGGTTGGTACATAAGCCGCGGCGTGAAGTGACACGGCGGCGCGTTTGACTGACAGCATGCTGATGAAGCCGGCGGCGAGAGAGCGATAGAGCAGATCATCATGCCGATATCAAAATAAGCATTATGAAAAATACAAGCCGTTTTCCTGCCATGCATCATTAAAAGCAGACTCTGTGCCTCTGTAATCATATGAATTCCCTAACAGCTTTATTTAATGACATAGTTGGCAGCTATTAGCATAATATGGAAATCCTGGTCGTTACGAATCGCGTTAATTTCTGAACGAAAGCAAGACAGCGGCCGGTTGATCCAGTATTGAGAGATGTTCAATGATTATCAATAGGAATTGCACATGTACGGAAACAGCCCGTCTGGAAGAAAGCGAGTGAACGTAAACCTGAGGCGCCGTACAGTTCCTCCGTACATCTTCAGAAGTCTGCCGGCTGCGTGCTGTACATGGTGTCTAAATAACTAATTAGAGTCAGCAGTAATTTCCAGCGGCGGTAAGTGACTGGGACGGTGATCGCCTCCGCTTTCATGTGCTGCTCTTCTGGAGACATCTCGCCTCTCTCCTCCACTTCCATCTCCTCTCTCTCTCTCTCTCTCTCTCTCGCTCCTCCAGCCTTTTCATTAGTTCAATCTGTGCCTTGCGCCCCGCTGAGTAAAAGAGCTGGTTTTCTACCAAACAAAAAGAAAAGGGCAAGAATGTGAAACCCAAGAGGCTTCATGAATGGAGTCCAGTGAGGTTTGCAGGTGTCCGTCCTCGTGTTTTCTCCTACAGATGGACTGTGCACGTCTCAAGAGTGTCCAAGATGCTGTGAATCCCTGCTGGAGTAGCGGTAGTTCAAGCTGCTTGAGTTCAAGTCAAAGTCAGGTTTATTGTCATGGTTTATGATAGTGTTCATTCATTTGTTCATTCTTTTGTTCACTTGTTCGTTCGTTCATTTTCTTTCTTTCGTTTATTCGTTCGTTCGTTCTTTTTCTTTTTCGTTCGTTCGTTCGTTCGTTCGTTATTTTCTTTCTTTCTTTCTTTCTTTCTTTCTTTCTTTCTTTCTTTCTTTCTTTCTCTTTCTTTCTTTCTTTCTTTCTTTCTTTCTTTCTTTCTTTCTTTCTTTCTTTAGTTTGTTTATTCTATTGTTAATTCTATTGTTAATTTGTTCCTTCATTCATTCTGTAGTTTGTTTGTTCATTCATTTTGTTGTTTGTTTTCTTATTCATTCAATCGATCAATGGTTCATTGGTTTATGCTATTGTTCATTTGTTTGTACATTCATTTCTTGTTCGTTCATTCATTCATTCTGTAGTTTTGTTTGTTTGTTCAATAATTAATTAATTAATTCATTCATTCTGTTGTTTGTTAGTCCATTCATTTTGTTTGTTTATTCATTCATTATATCGATCATTAGTTCATTGGTTTATCCTATTGTTCATGTGTTTGTTGTTTTGTTTAGTTGTTTTAATTGTATGGGTTAGGTTCGTTGTATGGTTCATTAAAATTGATGTACGTTCCTTTTGTTTATGATTAAGTAGTCAGGTTTGCAGTCAGGTTTATTGTCACTTTTAACACTGGTGGCGATAGGTAGCCTACTTTTTCAAAAATATTGGTTGCTAGTTTGTTAATTTGTTAATTGTTTTGCTCTATTAGTTCATTCATTCTATTGTTCATTCGTTCGTTCCTCTGTTTGTTCAGTTATGCACTCAGAAGTGACCTGCAAACCAGAATGGGGGCTGAAAACGGTTTTGTTGCCTCCTGTGGCTCGTTATCGAAATGCATAGTAAGGCCCCGGCTGTCTCCTCTGGTCTATGAACTTGTTTGTTTGAAGCAGAGATTTATGATCAATAATAAGTACTCTGAGGGAAGAGCGAGCGGCGCGAGTGTTGGTGATTTATCGATTTCTGTGGGGCCGTACCGCATGCATGCTAATGAGCGACGTGATGCATTGCAAAGCTGTGAACTCGGGATTGTAACACAGCCATCGACCCGTCCACCTCCACTGTCTTTTTATGTGGTTTTGGTGTTAAAAGCCACATCAGAATTACGCTCATCTGTGAAACGTGGCTTTCGCGCTCCCTCTGGCAGAGGTTTTTATTTGTTTGTCGTTGTTCAGCCGTGTTTTTGGCTCGCCGGAGCTGAAGTTTGTAGATGAATGTTGTTTGTGGCTCACAGTGACAGCAGCAGCCAGATCAGCTAATGTTGAGCGCTGCACGTTTCTCTTGGCTTCATCAGAAGCGAGCGGCTCGGAGGAAAATGTTATTGCTCGGAGGTTGCTCTTTTATGAGGCTAAATAGGCTTCTCTATTACTTTTTTGGTTTTAAGTAGATACCTTGTTTCCATTTTTATTTCTCTTAAGGAGAAACATCTGAGAAAAGTGGAGTTTGTTGACTGAAAATTAGTTGTTGTTGTCAGAGTAAATTTAATGTGGAGAGAAGCTCAGATCTTTTGATTTTGGGTGAATTTGATGAGAAATAGGTAGTATTTCAAAAATATTGTTTGTTAATTTATTATTTTCTTAATTAATTTGTTCAATTGTTTATTCATTCTGTTTGTTCCTTCATTGATTTAGTCTATTTTTTATTTGTCTCTTGTTCGTTCATCTGTTTATTCATTCTATTGTTCATTCGTTCGTTTGTTCAGTGATTCCTGTTGTTTGATTCATTCAGTGGTTGTTCATTCATTCATTTTTGTTTTTCATTCACTCACTCACTCACTCACTCATTTTCATTCATTCATTGATTCATTCATTCACTCACTCGCTCACTCATTTTTGTTCATTTATTCATTCACTCACTAATTTTTGTTCATTTATTCATTCACTCATTCACTCACTCACTCATTTTTGTTAATTTATTCATTCACTCACTCACTCATTTTAGTTAATTTATTCATTCACTCACTCACTATTTTTGTTAATTTATTCATTCACTCACTCACTCATTTTCATTAATTGATTGATTCATTCACTCATCACTCCCTCACTCTCGGTAAATTAATTCACTCACTCACTCATTTTTGTTTTTCACTCACTCACTCACTCACTAACTCACGCACTCACTCTTTTGTTTTTCATTCATTCACGCACTCACTCACTCACTCACTCATTTTTGTTTTTCTCACTCACTCACCTCACGCACTCACTCATTTTTGTTTTTCATTCATTCACGCACTCACTCACTCACTCACTCACTCACTCACGCAACTCACTCACTCACTCATTTTTGTTTTTCTTTCTTTCACTCATCACCACTCTATTTTTGTTTTTCACTCACTCACTCACTCACTCACTTTCATTTTTGTTTTTTCATTCATTCATTCATGCACTCACTCACTCACTCACTCTCATTTTTGTTTTTCACTCACTCACTCACTCTCATTTTTGTTTTCACTCACTCACTCACTCATTTTTGTTTTTCATTCATTCATTCACGCACTCACTCACTAACTCACTCACTCACTCATTTTTGTTTTTCTCACTCACTCACTCACTCACTCACTCACTCACTCACTCACTCTCATTTTGGTTTTTCACTCACTCACTCACTCACTCACTCACCTCACTCACTCACTCACTCACTCACGCACTCACGCACTCACTCACTCTTTTTGTTTTTCATTCATTCATTCACGCACTCACTCATTCATTTTTGTTTTTCTCACTCACTCTCATTTTTGTTTTTCACTCACTCACTCACTCACTCACTCACTCACTCACTCACTCACTCACTCATTTTCCATTCATTCACTCACTCACTCATTTTCATTCATTCACTCACTCACTCATTCATTCATTCATTCACTCACTCACTCATTTTTGTTTTTCATTCACTCACTCACTCACTCTCGTTAATTCATTAATTCACTCACTCACACTCTCACTCACTCACTCACTCTCATTTTTGTTTTTCACTCACTCACTCACTCACTCACTCACTCACTCACTCACTCATATGTATGAGAAATGTTTGCGTGTATATTGAGTGTATTTTGCTGTAATGGTAAGATCTCAGCACAGGCTGAGACAAGCTCTCTTCTGAAACCCTAGAGGAGACGTTCTGAGATTCCTGGGGTCTGAGAAACATCTGAGGAGCAGGAGACTCCAGCATTTATTCTGGATATTGTGGATATTACACTGCTCATGTGTTGTTTGTAACAGGAGGAGCCCTACATTAATCTATCGAGTGAATGAAAGCCTCTGTTCGGTGAAATCCGTGCTGTGATTCCTGCTTTACTGGATCTCTGGATGTGGTGAGCCGGTCCGAGCGGGAGGTTATGACAGATTCAGGAATGTATTCATCAGTTCTGCTTTAACTTTTATAGCCGCCGCGGGCTGTACATCTGTGCCTTGATCTTACAACAAACCTGTCAGTTCACATCGCCACGAGTGCTAAATCAATATCCATTCAAACTAGCCAAATTCATTTCAGGCTTGGATTTTAAAAAGAGAGACTATGACATATTGACTTTTTATATAGTGTTTTTTAGGCCCTATTTCAGAGAATGTTATTTGTTGAATGGACATTATTGCTTGCATTAACGGATGCAACTAGAGGTGTGTGTGTGTGTGTGGTGTGTGTGTGTGTGTGTGTGTGTGTGGTGTGTGTGTGTGTGTGTGTGTGTGTGTGTGTGTGTGTGGTGTGTGTGTGTGTGTGTGTGTGTGTTGTGTGTGTGTGTGTGTTGTGGTGTGTGTGTGTGTGTGTGTGTGTGGTGTGTGTGTGTGTGTGTGTTGTGTGTGTGTGTGTGTGTGTTGTGTTAGGGCTGTGACGGTGGCCGTGACAACCGCAGTCACCGGCGGTGGTCGGTTGTCACCGCGGTTGTGTATTGCCACCGGCGGTGGTGCACGTGACGTCACATACACTCTAATGTTAATACACAAATTTCCATTAGATTGGTGAATTTCGGCGCGATTCAGCCATGGATCTAGTTGGAAACCCAAATATTACATCGCCGATCTGGGGACATTTTGGATTCGTGCCGAACGAGAAAGGCGAACCAATCAATTTGGATGAAGCCATTTGTAGGCTTTGTGGCAAAGAAATTGTTAAAAGGGCGAACACTTCTAATCTCCAGAGCCATCTCTGGTCATGTCACCAGCCGTGTGTACTCAACTCATGTCTTCATTCACTATAAGCAAAAAAGTGAAAGTAAAAACAGAATGACTGAGTAATGACGGAGCTTTCGGCATCTGACGCCGCATATTCTCTAAGAGACAAAGAGAGACGAATCTACTTCAACAGTAGGCCTATAGCTGTTTTCATTTATTTCCTTTATATTTCTCTTGTGGCCCGTCCATACTGAAAAAAGAGAAGAAATGTAAGCTATTTAGTGTTAAAACAGGTTGTTTTTGAAAGTTCGGTGCTTGAAAAAAGCTTTTGCACTTCAAAGTTAATATTTTAATTATAGGAATATAATTAATTGTAGGTAGCCTATAGCCTAATAGACCAGTTTTAAATACCCTTTTTTAAAAAACATTTAAAATTGAGGAGTAAATATATAAATTATCTTCGCAGTGCGTCAGTTATGTGGTAATTATTCAGAATTCAGAATCAGAATTATTGTGAGGCAAATTATTTTTTCCTTTAATTTAATCATAAAAGTAACTTCATAATAATAATAATAGGCCTAATAAAAATAAGAATATAACAGGCCTACATTAATTTGAAATGCCAAATCAGGGCTCTAGGCTGATTCTTCCCACTGGTTTCTCTTTTGCGACTAACTTTCTCAGTTGGTCTCACAAGCACATTTTATGTATTTATTTTTTGCTACAACATGGGATAAATCAATGCATGCTGATTAACTTATATCATAGTTATATGGTAACGAAAGTTCTTTTTCGTCATTAGTATTATTTGTGATTTGAGTTTTATGAAGGGGAATTCCTCTTTTGCTATATTATAAACCGGACTTCAGATGCTTTCACTTTCGCGATCCTGTAGTCACCTTTTACAAGAAAATCTAATTGTCTGTTTTGCTTGCATCTATTCACATTTTAAGACAAAAAAGATGGATTATTTGTTATTATTAATTAAAAAGCACAACAACAATAAAACAGCAGGCTACCATGACAGCTTGCATCATTTATTTAACAAAAACGAATAAGATGAGGCTTGGCATACAGTATATATACGGATTAAGTTTAGCAAACACTGAGGAATAAAAATAAACAAATAAAAGGAAGACTTACCGTGAGGTAAACAGCAAAGATAAGCTTTTTAAAATGAAAACAAAACGAAAAACTAAACTAAACTGGCTGCCGGTGACCATGCTTGCATTTTTTTTCTACAAGAATATCAACATTATTCACTTCTCTGGTTTTAAGAAACTGACTTTTACATTATTTTGCGTGAAAACCAAATCCTCTGTCCGCTATCATTTCCTCAATATTCGCATCATATTGGCCGCTCGCTGTCTGTTCGTTCGCGCTCGTGCTGACACGGCGAGTATAAACCATGGTTTATACTGCAGGCATGGTTTATAAACCATGGTTTATACTGCAGGCATGGTTTATAAAACCATGGTTTATTACTGCAGGCTCTTCACCGAACCGCTCGCACTGGCAGCGCTCCCTTTACGTGATCAGTGCAATGACTCCTGCTACATTAGGATTAGTCCAACGAATCGTTCGGTTTGTAGCCTACTAATGCGTACCGAACGGTTCAAAACGAATACACGCATCGTTACACCACTGAAATATATATATGTATGTATATGTGTATAAAACCCCCACTCCCCACCACCGCAACACCGGCAGTTGTGGTTGATTTCCCACCGCGGTAGTAAAAAATTGCCACCGTCACAGCCCTAGTGTGTGTGTGTGTGTGTGTGTGTGTGTGTGTTGTATACGAGGCTATTGGCACCAACGAAACAAGAAATAGTATGATGATGATTATAATAATATATTCATATAATAATGTATTATTATATCTAATGTATTATTAATTATTATACAAATAGTAAAAAAATAATATTATTATTATGAAATGTTATGTTTTTGTTATTATTTTCTCACTGTTTGTATTAATAACAATAATTAATACATTTTATTACATATGAATAACAATACATTATTATTATTATTATTATTTTAATGAAAAATATTTATTATTATTATTGTCATCATCACTATTTCTTATTAACTGTTTTATTTTTTCTATTTATTTATTTATTTATTGTTAATATGTAATAAAATGTATGATTAATTATTATTGTTATTAATACAAATAGTTTTTTTTTTGAGTAATGATAAAAAAACGGGAAACCAATTATTTTTTATAATTTGTATTATCATTTGTATTATATAATTCTCATTCATGGGCTCAGCAGACTAAAAACGTGTTTTGAGTATCAATATCGTCTTCTGAAATGATTTAGAAGAAATACAAATTAAACATGTTAAGATTATAGAACTATAGGATAGCAGCTCAGATAATTTGATGAGACATGCTTGAGTTCATATTGAGATTGAGAGCGTATTTAGACTCAAGAACAATCAGTAAAAAGCGTCTCTGTTTAATCTAACTCTGTCTAGCAGAAACAGGTGAGATATAAATGAACTGGTCTCCAGCGGGTCCTTTACAGCTTGTGTTTCGAGTCCTATCGGCCGTTTCTCGACTGATCTCTGAGGTGCTCCGTCAGCAAACCCAAAACAGCCCTTCCTGAGCCGCGTCTGTCCTGTAAGAAAACTGTGAATACCGGGGGGGATACGGCTTGACAGGCAGAGACGTGTACTAATTAACTAACTTAAACAAACCCGACAAGAGGAAGGAGAAAAGCTTTCAGTGCCCCCTTTTAAAAAGCCATTACCAGGAAGTTGTGTGTGTGTGTGTGTGTGTGTGTGTGTGTGTGTGTGTGTGTGTTTACTTAGCTGTAGGTTGGGGGCAAATTTGGTCCCAAAAGTGAGCAAAATCTGGAAAAAAATCATTTTAATTTGTACCCCTAAAAAGCTGAATACAATAGTTAATATAATTGTCTTTGTATGAGAAGTCAATGATAGGCCCTCGTTTAGATGCTTAGATAAGTTTGTGTGTGGGTTCGCCGCGGGGCAGTCGCCTCCTCTGTTCTCTCAGATGGAGTGCTTTAGGAGGTGAAGAGGGAGATTATGGCTCATTTGGGGGTGGAGATCTGTCAGAAACAAGGGCTTTGTGAGCAATCCCAGACTTTTGACAAGATGACCTTTCATCCCAGTAAACAGAAGCCCAATTTAGATGTTTATCATTCCAGGAATGTCAGGAAAAACTCACCGAGAGGAGTTTGGTGGACGTGCAGCGATGTGTGTTTGTGTCCCGGAGGCTAAAGATGCGTTTCTGTAGCGTCTCATTTAAATCTGACACGCAGTTGTCTTCATTACGTTCTCGATGAATCACTTGAGTTCTTCACACTCTTTTGAATTTCTCTCTCGATTTCTTCACACCGTCACAAAGGAGGACAGAACGTGAAAATGTAGGGAGGAGAAGTCTGGTGAGATGTGAATCCTCTCTAGAGAAAATGACATGTAATGAAGGTTGTTGATAGGAATATTGTTAACGCAGCGACTATAAAGACCGTCCTGGTGCCCTTGAAATCTACATAGGTTTCCATCAAATCCGTTTTCCCATGTGAGGACTTTAGCAAACCAGATCAATATTTATGTTGTCGATGTAGTGTCTGCATGCAAATGATTAGATTCTCATTTCATTTTATTTGTGTTTCAATTATTTTGATAAAATGAAACATTTTTTAAAAGGAATATATTTAATATTATACCACATATATTATATATATATTAAATGTGATCTGTTTAGATAAATAACTAATCATTGAATAAATTCATTGGCTGACAGCTAGAATTATATGCATATTTAATAACACAGTGACATATATCAGCCCATATATGGCCATTTGTGAGTATGGGGGTTTTACTCTTAAACTCAGCATGGTTATATTTCATGCTGCCAGCCAGCGAGTGAGTCTTTTGCTAAAACAGACACCGCTGCCTTTCTTACCCGTTGTCATCTTCTTTTATTAAAGTCCTCTCTCTCTGTTCTCCTTTGTGAGAGATTTGAGGGAGCTGGAAATAGAAACGTATGGAGAGCGTGACCCAACAGTCTTCTAAAGGGAAGAGGTAGCGTCCGCGCGAGCACAAGCGCTTACACATATTGTAATTAGAGGAAAAGCCATTATCTTGTAAAGATGTTTTCCTTCACAGACCAGAAGAACATTTGCCTTGAGGATTTTCTGTAGTAACTTAATAATAGAGGCGTTCAGGTTCATTAGCAGCAGTGCTTCTGAAGGGCCCGGTTCAGTAATAGGAAAAGTCTTCTCCAATCCGGCCGCTCGTTTGAACACGGGCCGTCATCGGCATGCATGCTTTCCAAACCCAGATTAAGCTTTCTAATGAATTTCCAGTCCTGTACAGTTAAGCTGCAGCCAGAATGCAAAAAAAAAATTAATCAGAGCGAATTTATCTCCTATGATGTCGTTGTTTCTGCCTACTGCTTGCAAAATTAACACATTTATTAAACCAATGAATTGAGACGTCTCCTATTAATTGGCAAAAGTGCTGAAAGCTCTGTTGGTAAAACGGACCGCCGAGGCTGCAAATGAAACTAAAGCCGTTAATTAGCTGATGAAATCGTCCGCTCGTCTGAAGCGCTATCACCAGCGTCGCATCCAGAGATTAATAGGCGGAGCTCGTAAAAAAATGAAATAGCGGTGTTTTGCAGAAACAGCTGGTGAGAGCCAGCAGCGCTGAGAGGGTCATCGCAGGGGCCCGATTAATGAGCGCGGGGCCAATGCTTCTGTCTTCTGACGCGTGTTTCCCGCTCCGACAGTTCAAAGACCGACGCTCTAGAAGCCACATGGTGCATCCCTGTCTTATTTTACTGTCATTTAATATACTCTTGTAGTTCTCAGTCATATCTTTAGTTGATTTAACTTTTTCCATTTTTTTATTTGAGAAAAAAAATGGTTTTAGTCATTTTAATGTTTTTTATATATGCTGTATTAATTAATTAATTAAATAATTAATTCATGTATTTATTTGTTAGTTTGTTTGTTTGCGTTTTAGTTATTTTAGTACTTCAACTTTGAAATTGGCATTGGAAAGTAACTGACCCCCCCCTCACTAATAACAAAAAAATATTTCTTTATAAAAAAATTTTTTATTGGTTTTAGTTGTAGTTTGTTATTTTAATACTTTTGACAAGTTGAAATGCTGCCTTGGCAACTACTGAAATAAATATAATATATTCAAAAATAATAATAAGTTAACATTTATTTTAAAAATAATAAAAATAAGATACGTTTACTTTATTTCAAATAATGAAAAAAGTTGCCTTGGCAACTAACTGAAATAAAATAAGTTGAAACAAATATTTCATTTAATTTTCAATTGTTTACATGCTTATTTCAAATAGATTGTTTTTAATTGTTTTAGTTTTTTTTTTTTTTTTTTAGTTATTGAAGTACATAAACTAAATGCAACTAAAAGAAAAGCCTTAAAGTTAACATTTATGTCAAATAACAATGTTTAACCGTTTTGGTTATTTTGAGCGCTTCACCTTTAACTTCATGAATTGGAAATATTCACAGATATATAATAAAATATAAAATGTTTTTACTTCTGAAGCTGAAGTTTATTTTAAATACAGAAAATGTTTTAATGGTTTAGTTGTAGTTAACAGTGATGACTGGGTGGTTTGGGTTTGTCGGGTCAGTAGGGCTCCTGTAGACGGGTGTAAAGAGGTGCTAATGAGAGAAACGTCCCAGTCGACGACTGACAGGTCCTGAGATGAGGCCCGTCTGCAGGCCTGAGTGAGTGCAAACATGACCGGGCCCCGGGGACACGTGGCTTTCATTACTCGAACCTGGAGCGCAGGAAACAGAGCAGGAGGTGAGGCTGATCTGAAATGAGCTGAGCTTGTCAACAAATTGATAACCTGCCCGGAGGCATCAGCGAGCGGTTCGGAGACCTTTATCCAACTCTCATACGCAGATTGTTGTTTTGGTCTCCTCCCAAAAGCGGACAGTAGAAGCTGAGAGAACGACGCTTCATGCTCTGACATCAGCAGGAGCCTGCTTTCCCCTCACGCTCCTTGGCCGCGATCCGACTGCATCTGGTGCCCCAGTTGGACGTTTCGGTGGCTGCGTTGGTCATTGTGAACACGCTCATTACAGCGCCTCCTCCTGCGCTCAGAGCAGCGTCTCCTGGGCTCCTCTCTCCCGATCGCTCGGCCCGACTAATGGAGCCACTTACCAGCCCTTTAACCCTGAACTGCGCTGGTTAACCCCTCACAGACGTAGGCCGGCTTCTCAGCCCGGGTCTGTGGGGAAAATCCAGTATGTGGAAGTAAAAATGAATAACAATGCAATATAAAAACATGACTGATGGATTGAGGGGGTGTTCACTCAGAATGTGGTTTTGCATTGTTTTATGTAAACATGCACTGTGTGGATGTGTTGGATGTCTTGTGCATGGCGTGAATTCAAGATAAAAGAGGTTTTAAAAAACATCTCACAATTGTAAATAATGGACTTAGTAACTAAAACTAAAACCAAAATTTGCTATTGTTATTGAAATAATAAAATAAAACATAAATATTAGATGTAAAACTTAAAATTAAAAAACTTAAATGGCAAATAACTCAATTTATTATAAAAGATAAATTATAAATATATTATAATTGTTAATGTTTATTCAATTAAATATATTATAAATGAAACTAAAATGAACATTAAAGTACTGAAATTAATACAACTGAAATAAAATGAATCTAAATAGAAATAAAAAAATGAATAAAAATGTAAATAAATTGTGAAAGCTGAAATAAATTATAAATATCAGGTGGAAAAGCAATTACCTAAGATAAACTGAAATAAGCTGAAGAGAATTGTTTTAACGAAACTAAAATACAAAAAGCCTAATTAACATAAAATATAAATATAAAACAAATCTTAAAAAGTAAACAAAAAACTGCAATCAAAATCTAAATTAATTCTGAACTAAATATCAAATCAAATCAATTAATTCTAAAGAGAAAAAATAAATAAACAAAAGCATGTAAGATATTTACTAAAACTTAAATGAAAACTGAATATTCAAACTCTAAATATCAATAAATGGCAAAAAATAATAACATACAAATAATCCTAAAATAACATATTTAACATGCCAGATTTAATTTCACAAGATTGTGATGGGGTCGGTTCAGTGTTATGTGCCTAAATTCAATTTCTTATGACCTAAGATAAGAAATTACCAAAAAAAAGATGAGACAAGACAATAGAATTGAAGTATGTCTCAAGTGCATTTTCATTCAGTAAAATATGAATCCAGTGGGGAGTGTTTCTATAAAATATTGGTTCATAAAGTTCTTTCTGATCATAGTTATTGAATGTTTATAGGACCTTGAGGAGAGACATGATTGTAAAGCGCTTTGGGTGTACAACAATACACAATAAAGCGCTATATAAAAATGCATCATCATCATCATCATCATTGTGTTGCGCTGAGAACATGTTCTGATGTTTTTGTGAGATGCATGATTGGTGTTAGAGGTTTGATAACTAATACATCTCTGATGAAGACGGTATTTCTCTCGTTATCCGGTAGCATGAGAGGAATCTGTGTTCTCCGCTGAAGAGCAGGAATTAGCGCTGACGGCTCTGTTGGCTCTATGGTGGATGATAATGATAAACCGTTGTTTTACTGAATGACTGGACATAAACTGCTGTGTGAGAATCGATAAGCATCGCTGCAGATATGAACAATGAGCAGGCGTGTTTATCTCCAGCAGATCAGCATCGCTCGTTAACTCATTCTGATGGATGCGAATATTGACAGCAAGCATTTTATACACCCTATTGACTCGATTGGCTGATTAAAAATAATTGTATTTCTCAGATGAAACCGCACGCTTGGCAACGTTTACACGAGCGAGATGCGTTTGACTCGAAGGAGGCCGAACAGATAAGCTTGAGAATGTGCGTTCAATGCAACTCCACAGTATATAAACGACTGGCTGCCGCGTTATCTGTCTGAAATAGCCGCGATAAATTCATGTTTCTCTGCCGTCTGCTGAGAGCTGATTCACAGGTTTCCCTCAACATTTCTTCTCAACAATTAGACATGTCGAACATCTGCTGCGCGTTTGCCAGCTGCCAAATTAAGATGTATAAATCTCACAAATCAAATAAA
Source organism: Ptychobarbus kaznakovi (assembly GCA_027422405.1). Taxonomy (NCBI): domain Eukaryota; kingdom Metazoa; phylum Chordata; class Actinopteri; order Cypriniformes; family Cyprinidae; genus Ptychobarbus; species Ptychobarbus kaznakovi. The sequence continues at coordinate 601,903 of CM049796.1, read as the reverse complement.
TACAAGCAGCGACGTTTTACCCTAATTAAAGCCGGGTCACGACGCAACATGTGCCGCGAGGACTGATATACGACTTCTCCGTGTTTTGAATTCGCCGTTGACCCGTGTTTGACCCTGACGTGTCACGTCGAGCATTAATAATGAGGATTTACCGCTGACCGCCGCTACAGGAGGCAGGACACACAGCAGAAATGCTGGAAATACAAGAAGCGATGTTTATTCTGCTTATCGCGAGCTCTCGGCTCGGCTTGCCAAGACTCATTACTGGCAATCACAGCTCTGTAGTGTTTGAAGAGCTGCTTTAATGACAAACAAAAGAAAAAGCCCTTTCTCTGATTGAAAACGCATCGGTTGAACTCTGTAGAAGTTTTGTAATTAAAACCCTTCTGATAGAAATGTTTCGGCACGCCAGTTTCAATCAGCAATTCTGCGTACTTGTATTTTTATTGATTTTGCAAATGCAAACATGATCCAGGGCATAGAAATGATCTGTAGAGTAGAGAGTAAGCAAGATATCACTTTTAAACTTTGCTCATGAATATTAATTTTGTGTTTTGCGATATAAATGATCCATATTTTTGGGAGAAGACTAAATTCTCTAAAGTTTTAGTTTTTTATTTATTTATAAATGTTACATTTGTTATTAATTCTATAATTAATTTTACATATTTTATAATATATGATAGTAAATAATAAATATAAATAAATACATTTAAGTTGATGTTCTATATTTTAATATTTTATTTAATTGCATTTCAGTAAATGTTTTAGTTTTTTAATAGTTTTTAATATTTTGAATTACATTGTGTTCATTTGATTAATTTTATTAGTTTTTTGTTCATTTTAAAGTCTTAGTTTTGTGTTGTCATTTTATTATTGACGTAATAAAAATTGTAATAAAATGTTTTATATATTTATATATTGTATATAATTGTTTTTGATATATTTTAAATATTGTAATAAAAATATAATATTTGTAAAAAAAAAAAAATTCATGATGTAAAGTAAATAAAACACACCACTTACACAAATTGTAAACACTGAACATGTAAATAATTTTTTATTAATTTAATTAAATTTTAATTGAATATTATTCAGAACAAAACATGAATGAAAAATTATACAACTAAAATAAATAATTTAGCATTCATTATAAGCAATGTTTAATATAAATAGCAAGCTTAGAAGAAAAAAAAGAAACTAGAGGAGTGTGGAAAATTGAATATAAAATAAACTCGTTCACATATCTCTGTTTATTCAGTATGAATGCAAATCTGAGCATGTTTTGCTTGCTTGGACATTAATTACGTTATATAAGTCTCAGATGATAACTGATGCTGAATCTGTAATCTCTGCATCGTCTTGTTAACGTTCACGCGAGTTAGTATGTGTTTTAGAGCGCTAGACGCGGGCTTCAGTGACTGACGCGAGGTGTTACGTAAACGCTAATGATGATCAATGTGCGACTGATGCATCCGTGACCTCTTCACCTTCATTAGCTTCGACCTGGAAGCGCTTCATCTCCCTTCACTCATTTTATTGCTCTCATTTTTATTGTAATGATTGTTTACAGGAAAACCTAATAACAGTAATCCAGGCTTTACTGAGTGACTGTCAGATGTGGCAGATCTGAATCCAGCCTGGGAAAATGTCTTTATCTCTGGAGTCATAGTTTTCATGCCACACAAATAAAACAAGCAATATTAAAATACTAAATTCTGTACATGATGCACCGTATATACCAGCGATATGAACGTGATGCACAAGTCTCTCGTTAAAGGTTTTCACGGGAAACTGATATACAGAAGATGCCTAATGTAGCTTAATTTTAGTCATTTTTTTGTGCTTGTGCCATTTTTTTTATTAGTATTTAATGTTTTTATATATTAGTTTTAGTTTTTATAATTTTAGCTATTTTAGAACTTCAACTAAAAAAGAAATGAGAAATATTGCCTAGCTGAACTACCTGAAATAAATACATTTAAGTTAGTTGTTTTTATATTTTATTAGAATTTTTTTTAATATTTTTTTTATATATATATTATATGTATGTTTAAGTTTATTCCAGTGAGTGTTTTAGTTTATAAACCTTTTTGTTCATTTTTTATATATTTTTAAATATTTTATTTAATTTTATTTTTGAACTAATTTCATTTTAACACAATTTTGTTGTATATTTTTCATTTTATTGGTTATGAATATAATTTTTATAATAAATATTTTATATATAATCTAATATAAGAAGATTTTTTTTTTATTTTAGATTTTTTTTTTAAATCACTTTAGTTTTTTTACGTTAAGTTTTTTGAATATGCCTATTTTTAGTAATTGAAATACTGCGGCAGGAGTGCTCAACTTCACCTCAACCAATGGCGTGAGTCTGGGGGCGGGGCTTCCTGTTTTGCCCGACCAATGGCAGACCGGGAAAGCATTTCAAAACTTGACGACTTGGCAGAAATGGCCCAGAAATGACGCTTCAGTTTTTAAACATGATTGAGATTTTTGTTTTCCGTAATTCATTTGTCGCGCTCATGATTTGGGGACAGTGTTTGCTGAACCGTGATGAAGAACAACCACAGCAAAAAGACTTAATTATCTAGAGATGATGAGAAAAATGAGATGATGCTTGTTTTTTTGGGGATGGCGCTCGTCTGATCTGCCAGTGCATCTAGACGGCCCGGCCCACAGATGAGGAGGATTTTGGCGTATATCGGCGGCCCGCGTGTGTCGAGCTGTGAGGAGACAGGGAAGCTCGCTGACCCGTGCCAGAGTTCAATTAGCATTTGCAAATTACACCTGCTCTCCTCGAGCAGAGCGCTGCTGCGGCCCGTCGCCGTCGGCCATGGCGGGAGGGGAAGATGTTGTCGGTGTTATTGCATGGCTGTATGAAATATTAACGCCACAGAGCCAGCTCTCCGAGTCCCTGTACTCATCAAAAATAGAGCAGGAAGAGAAAGCGAGGGGGAAGAAGAGCTAGGGGCGTCGCCACACCGCCCCGTCTGTAATGACTTTAACCTTTGCCCTCGCCCCGTCTCTATATAACACGACTTCAGGAGGAAAACAGCCTCGTCTTGAATGAGCCGTCTCCACAGGGTCCGAGAGCGGCTTTCCCGAAAAACACTGAGACGGTGCCATTTTAGTATCTTTGATGTAGAGGTTTTCATCATGTTTTGAATTTACTAAAATGAAGGTGAAAACAGAATTGTATTTTTTTACAATTTAATTGTTTTTTTTGTTTTTTTTGTTGCTTTATTTAGTTTTAGTACCTCAATTTAAAACATAATTTATTATAAGTCATTTATAAAATTTCTCATGTTCATTTAGGTAGTGTTTTTTATTTATGTATTTTTAAGTATTTTATTTAATTTTTGTTAATGTTTTAAATTAGGTTTTATTTTTATGTTTTCTGTTAACATTTACATTTAATGTTTTGGTAATTGTGTTGTCTTTTCGATTTTTTAAATATTTTATTTTATTTTTATTTTTTATTTTATTTATAATTTAATTATATAGTTTTAGTTATTTTAGTACTTCAAATTCAGCTTATTTTATTCTCAGTTTCATTTAGTTAAAGTTTTTTAATATATATATATATATATATAAAAAATGTTTATTAGTGTGTGTGTATTATATATATATATATATATATATTATAATACACTCACACCACACACTCACTCATAAACACACACACACACACATATATATATATATATATTATATATATATGCATTCAAATATTCTATTAATGTTTAATTTTAGTATATTTTATTAGTATGAATAATATGTAATTAGTTTTAGTAAAGTAACTTTGTGTTTTGTCTTTTTTTTTAAATATCTATCACAATATTTGTATTAAATATTCTAAACATGTATGTATCTATATAGTATTAATTCATTAAAATTGAATCAAAGATAAAAATAATAATTTCAGTGAAAGTTTATTTGATTTCAAGTAAAAAATGTTTTCAGTTTTAGTTATTGAGGAAACACCCATGAGTTATTATCAATCTCACCTGTTGCTAATGTAATAATCCTAGCGCGACGCTTCAAAGCCAAAGCGCAGCTTCAAAGACTCTCGATTGTAAGCGCGACTCTCTTTGGATAAAAGTAAGTCTGTAAAATGACTTTGGATAAAAGTGTCTGTAAAATGATTAAATGTAAATGATGAATGGCTGTGTTTCTGTCTTCTGCTGCTGGTGTGTGTTTGTCTGAGCAGCAGATGTGTTTGATGAGCTTCCTGTACTGAAGGATGTGTTGCATAAACACAATCGGCCATGTAATTATCAAACCGCTTGAGCTGGAACCAAAACAAGTCGTCATCGAGGATCTTGCTGCTCTAAATCGAATCGTGGCTTATGACACAAGTCTCTTCTCCAAACCAAGCCTCTTATTTCGTCCGGGGGTCTGATGAGGGTTCTCCGGTTTGCTGTAGTTGTGGGTGATGCTGATGCAGTCTTGAAGGAGACTCATGTGGTCCAGAGAGGTTCTGCTGTTGTGTTGTTGATGTGTTACTGATGAAAATCCTTACTGCAGGTCACTCTCATGAAGAAACACTCATTTAGACTGAAAGAGATTGACTGAGTAAATCTGAACTTTGATGCATCGTAATAAAAGAAAGACACAGAAAACTAATTTAAAGGGACGGTACACACCCAAACTAAGAGATTTTTATAATTTGGTAAAATTTAGATTATTTATTTTGATATTATTTGTAAAGAAAACATTTGATCAATTAAATTAATGTGTGAAATATTTATTTATTTAAACGTGTTTGTGATGAAAATATTTGATCAATTAAATTCATGTTTTTTACAAATATATATTTTTTGCTAAATTTCTTTGTAAAATCATTTGATAAATTAAATTCATGTGTGAAATATATTTATATTTTTTTTGATACATTTCTTTAAAGAAAACATTTGATCAATTTAATTTGTGTGTGAATAATTTAAAACAATATGAAATATTGTAATATATTTACAATATGTACATATATATTATATGAAATATAATATTTTTTAAATCATTTAAAAATATGATATTTTGTAAAATGAGAAAAGAATCAAGGTTTCTAAAATTGGATTATAAATGTATTTTGAAAAATTATGAATATATTACAGATATATAAAAGCTTGTTTATATATAATATTTAATAAATAAATGCGTTTATTTGCTTGTTTGAGTATCTTTAGGCTCCAAACAGCATTCAGTGTTTGTCAAAATATAATTTTTTCATACAGTTTTTGAGCAAATTGACTCTAAATAAATCATATCAGAATGCTAATTTTTGGGTGAACTGTCCCTTTAAGTACGCATGTTTGTTTGTTTTTTGGGATTTGTTTTTATCATAATTCGTATTTTTTTAAATACTAGTTATTTCACAGACAGAGAATGATCATATGCTGCTCTTCTCGTGAGTATTTAGTTTACTTGTAAAGTTTTGATGCCACTAAAGCTGCTGGTTCTCTTTAGACACCGAGATGGATTTTAAAACATCCGCTCGTTGCATATTTGAGCACCAGCTCCCAGTTTGGACCTGATGGCTGCATAAAAGGTGCGGTAAAAGTGGCGCCTGCTTTCTGGAAAAAAAGACAGTTTCTGCTCCTAATGGACGCTGTCACTTAAGCCTGGTCTCAGAGTTTGGCTGAAGGTTGGCGTCAGGTTATCCAGCGGCTCCACGCTGTCCTGCAGGAAAATAATGCAGCGCTTGGCCCTTTCAGAGGATTTCCAGACGTCCGTCCAGAGCGGCTGATGGTGCTCACGCTCTTCCCTTCGCTTGATTAGTCGCAGAAATCTCAAGGAGACGCATTTGTGCAAAATTGCAGTTTTACAGTGTGTCGGTTTGGAGCGGTGGATGTCATCTGCGGAGAGGAATTGGCTTTTGTTTACGCATCTGTGCCTTTCTTAAAGTCCACACCTGATGTATAGAAGACCATCGCGGCCGTGAGGTGGAAGAGAAACACTTATACATCCTGAAAAGTGTTATTTTAAGAAGAGAAGTGCTGGAGGTGAAGATATTTGCTGAAACGGCTAAATAAATAGTCTATGTTGTCTAGAAAAATCCTAAATAGGAGCAAGCACCAAGCATATTTGTTGTTTTGATATTAGTGCAGATTAATTGTGGTCGAAGCTTGAGAAATTACCTCGATAGACTGCAAGACTACTGCAAGAAAACTATGGATTTATTATATATAAATACATGCAGATATGCTCACTGAATATAAACCTAAACAGAGCACTCAGATCAGTAGAAACACCAAGGGTTTCACACAAAACAAGAGGAGTCTGCTGTTAGCTATAATGAAGCAGCTTCCAGAAGAGATCAGATGTGCTGAAACATTAAAGGGGTGGTTGATTGCGATTTCACTTTTTTAACATTAGTTAGTGTGTAATGTTGCTGAGCATAAAACAATATTGCAGAGTTGCGGCGCTGCAGAGTTGCGGCGCTGCAAACGGAGATATCAATGCTTTTAAAACTGGAAGTTTAATCCTCTTTTAAAATTCAAAAATGGAAGTTTAACTGGTAAGGCCTACAAAAATACTTCCCGGGTCTGAAGGTCACCAAACCAGATTAACTTCCCGGGTGCCCCCAGGAACACGTAAAGAAGAGGGATACGTCACAAACCCAGATTAACCCTGCCCCCAGGAAACACGCTTTAAAGAAGAGGGCGAGGATGCTGCGAAAACTAGCTTTAGAGAAGAGGAAGAGAAAACTAGTAAACTATGCATTTGTAAACTATTCATCGCGATTCTGTCTTCTATCGCGATTCTGTCTTCTAACTAATGAATCAATCACAAGTTTCAAACAGTTTAAAGCAAAGTCATTAAAGTTCTTAGCGGTTCTTATACTGTTACTCGTGTCGCCCTGCTCTGCATCTCTCTCTCTCTCTCTCTCTCATTCAGATCGTCAGATCAGCTCCAACAAACTGTTCCAATTATACACTTATTTTCACACAGCAATGAGAAGCATTATAAATGGACACGCGTGTGGTTGCTGTGCTGTATTAAAGCTTTAATCAGGATAAAAACCGTATATTAAAAGCTAACAGAAGCAGTAGCACTTACAAATAGCAGCGTATTTAAAAGTATGAGACAACAACAACCAAACATACCATTAAGGAAGGCCATGCTTGCACAGGTTCTGCACAATCCTCTTCACTAATATCCTCTGGGTCTCAATCGGGCTCAAATTGATAAGCATTATAGACAACACCACTGTTTACAATTTCCAACCGGAGCACGTGCACTGAGGTGAGGGGCGGGACGTTCAGAGGTGCAGTAGAGGCGGTGTTTAGCCAATCACAACACACTGAGCCAGCTAACCAATCTCAGCCCATCGCGTATTTCTGAAGGAGGAGCTTCATAAAACCAGGAAATAAATCGAGGTGTTTGTCAGAGAAGGGACAGAGAGGTGTGGAATAAAGTAAATTATGTGAAAAATAATGCGTTTTTAAAAAAGCCAAGCATGAACACATGCTAGACTGCATCCCATAAAACCCAATCAAGCCTAGAAAAAAAACAGTCAACCACCCCTTTAAATCCAGACTCAAAACTCATCTGTTCAGGGGTGTATTTGTTGAATGAGTGCTGTGCTACGTCCCATGTACTGCACTGTGTATACTCATTTTCTATTCTTAACTGTTTTAAATTCATTTAAAATAAATGTTTATATAATTTTGTTTTAATAAAAAAAAATTTATTCCTTGTTTTTATTATTATTTTTAATGTCTATTTCACTTTCTTTTATGTAAAGCACTTTGAACTATCACTGTGTATGAAATGTGCTATATAAATAAACTTGCCTTGCCTATGTAAGAAATATCGATCAAATTATGTTGCATGATGCCACTTGATGTTAAATATAAAAAAGCATCGAGAATCTGCTGTAATATGTGACACGGGAATCATATCCAGCTATTATTGCAACATTTCTTTGTAAATAAAACATTTGACCAGTTAAATTTGCGTGAAATATGTGTAATAAAAATGATAAAGGATTTTTTCAAATTAATATTAAATAAATACAAAACATTTAAAATGATAAATTAAAATATACACTTTATATTTATAAATATTATATGGTATTATAGTATATTATATACTATTTTTATAATTACATTATAATTTATATGATTAAAAATAGAACATTTATTTTATTATATATATATATATATATATATATATAATTCTTTCATATTATAATATTTATAATAATTATAATATATATTATAAAATGTTTTAACATTTTATTATAATTATATTTTTATTTAATTTTATTTAAATATAATATTATTATATCATATTTTAATATGTGGGAGATGTTTAGGGCATTGATAATGTGCTGTAATGTGCAAGACGGAGAAAAGGGAACAAGAAACAGACATTGATCACAGAAATGACAAAATAACAGCAGCTTTAATCTGCGTTAAGAGCTTTATGGTGAAATATAATCTCCTGAAAATGCGTTTTCCACAAAGAAAATACCATTTCAGGTTCAGACGGATCATAAAAATGAAAAGGTGTTATGGCAGAAATGAAGTCTCTAATGTTTGTCCTGATATCTTCTGAGGTCTTGTTCTGGTTGGAAGTGTGTGGAGCTCGATTGGTGGCACACTTTGTCTCTGGCCAGCCGCTCCCCATAAATCTAGCTGGTATTGATTAGGATTTGAGGTGAAGTGTTATGATAATGTTAGCTGGTTTGAGGAGTTGTTGTTCACTGGAGCAGCGAGCGCATTAATCACAGCTGTCCGGGCCGGTGGCGGGGGATATAGGGGCAGTTACGCTGATGCCCAGCTGCCTGGCGCTGCTGTGGTTTCGGGTCGGTCCTGTGAAGGACAGCGAACAGTAATTGAAGCCTCTGTGTCCCAAACGCAGCATGCGTGTCTGTCACCTTCACACCGGCAGGGAATCGATCGATACATCAGAGGCCTTGTGTCTTTGTCTATCTGTCTGTTGATATATTTCTAACTGCTTAAAAATAATAATTACTTTTTATCACATAAATATGTGGTATCCCAAGTTGTGGGATTTTTCTCTTCATAATAGCTGATGTAACCTTTGAGGTGTGGAAGGTATTTTTTTTTACTTTTCCATTTTTTGGGGGGGATTAAAAACAGTAACTCCATTCGCTGGGTTAAATATATTCATAATGATGTCATTTCTGAGTGTTTTTTTATGTTATTATAATGACTGTTTAATTTCCAGCTGTTATTATAAAATGTATTTGTAAAACAAACAAAACCAAAGAAAAACATGATCACTTAATTTCTGTGTGAAATGTGTAATAATAAATCATATTTTTAAATGATTATAAAATAAATGTAAAAATAGATTTAAAAAGTCTAAAATTAAAATTTAGACATTTGAAATTAGAAATGTGAAAAATTAAATTTTTTAGACATTTGCACACAAAAATTGGATTAAAACATGATGACATCAACATGTTCACTCTTAAATTAATGTGAAAATTGTATTACATTTGTGTGAAAGAATATTTAAGATTTGGTTTAGAAAGATTTCAATTGAAAATTTTTTACAATTTTATGTCTAAAATTATAAATTTACATCTAAAATAAATTTTACATTTATATTAGTTTTATAATTATTATTGAATTTAAATGTAATAAAAAAATGTAATGTATTAATTTAAATTTAATTAATACATTTTTTAATTATTAAAATAAATATTTATTTATTTATTTACTTAGTTACGTACCAACCAACCAGTTAAAGTCTTGGCAAGGCAAGACGTAATCTGAACTACTGGCCAATCAGACAAAACAAGGCAGAAGAAATCCTTATTGTTGAGTCCTTACTGGAGAAAAGTAAACTGTCCCGTGTTGAAACGGCTCCATTAAATGCTTCTCTTCCTCGCAGCAGATCTCAGATCCTTTCCATCTTCTCACAAGTTGACGGAGTATTTTAAACCGCTGCTTTGACAGGAGAGATGGCTTGTCTTTTAAGCCGTCTGTAAGGGTTGCAGATTACAGGAGTAGTCAAATATTTGAGCACGCTGACATCGGGGAGGTGCAGAGACGAAAGCTTTTCATCCCGTCAGACAGGTTTCTGCCGCTTTCAGGGGGAATCAGAGGCTTGTGGGAAATGTATGCTGACAGATGATGAGGAAAAGAGCGATTATTGAAGAGCTGATTACAATGCACGAGTACGCCCGAGTCAAAACCGCACAGAGGAAAAAACAAGGGCTTTTGTTGTCAGTTACAATGATCGCACCTTAAGAATAGACGCTAGATATAACCGGACACGTTCTCGCTCAGTTTCTGATAACTCGCTCCCAATCAATCAAACTCCGGCCGAAGCGGCTCCTGCATGTTCAGGGCGTCTGGCCGCTGGTTAGGGAGCGTCTCGCAGTCCGTCAGCATAATGAGAGCGCCGAGCCCTTAATGAAACGCTGGCCAAAATCCCTTGCTCAGGACTTCTGCTGCGAGCGCTTTTCCCAAAGCCAAGAGGAGAAAAGCCACAATTGCTGGTGTGATTGGCAGTCAATGTGTTTGCCATGCAGCCTAAATTGGCCCAATGAGCCATTTCTGTCTGGAGGAACGAGCTGTTTAGATGCAGAATGAGGTGGAGCAAACCAAAGCTGTTTTCGACCGTAAACCGCCATTACAGCAAACATTTTTCCAGCAAATGAGAGACACCACGAGACATGTCGTATGTCAGAAAGAGCATCATACCAACCACCCGGAGACTCAGTGTCCTTAAACACGCGTGATTTATGTGTCATTTTATCATTTTAATGCTAATTTAGTGTTCCTGTGGGTTGTAATTCACCCTTCCTCAAATTAGAGACTTAAATCAGATCTGAAATTCTTAAAATCATGTCATTAAATGTTGCATGCATTCAAAAAAAATGTATATCTTCCTCAGTATTTTAATTGTTTCAATGCAAATATCTAAACATCCTTAAATCAACTGCATGGAAATGAAATACCTTATATATATATATATATATATATATATGGGTGTTTGGCTTAGTGTCATGTTAGATTCATTTTTATACTCATACCTTTGGTTGTTTTAATATTTTGAAATGTTTTTAGCTTTATTTTTTGTTTTCATTTAAATGTTTAGTTTTGAAATGTTGTTGTATGAATTTGTCATTTTATTTAATTTCTCCAATTTTCTTAAATGTGTGTATATATAGTATTTATAGACTTGTAACTTATAGTTTTATTTACTTTTTCTTATTGTAAGTCGCTTTGGATAAAAGCGTCTGCTAAATGACTAAAAAGTAAAGTTAAAGTAAATCAAGATACATTTACTTGAGATGCAATTGAGCTATCGGCAAGCCCCGCCCCCTTAGTTACTGTTGCTCACTCGGACAACAAGCTACGGAGCCCGCTCCCTATCGGCTCACTCGGACAACAAACGGAGTTATCGGTAAGCCCGCCCCCTTAGTTACTGTTGCTCACTCGGACAAACAAACGGAGTTATCGGTAAGCCCGGCCCCCTTAGTTACTGTTGCTCACTCGGACAAACACGGAGTTACGGAGCCCCGCCCCCTTATCGGTAAGCCCGCTCCCTTAGCTCACTCGGACTGTTGCTCATCTGACAAACAAACGGAGTTATCGGTAAGCCCCCCCCCTTAGTTACTGTTGCTCACTCGGACAAACAAACGGAGTTATCGGTAAGCCCGCCCCGCCCCCCTTAGTTACTGTTGCTCACTCGGACAAACAAACGGAGTTATCGGTAAGCCCCGCCCCCCTTAGTTACTGTTGCTCACTCGGACAAACAAACGGAGCTATCGGTAAGCCCCGCCCCCCTTAGTTACTGTTGCTCACTCGGACAAACAAACGGAGTTATCGGTAAGCCCCGCCCCCCTTAGTTACTGTTGCTCACTCGGACAAACAAACGGAGTTGCTCACTGTCTTACAATAACAGCTGCAGTGAAAACCTTGTCTGAGATGTCAACACTGTTCATGTACCGCAGGGTAAGATTAAGTTAATGTACATTTAACCAGTTTAATATGGAGAGACCATGAAATGTAGACCTTCGTTTATGTGTTTTTGACCTACACTGTACAAGACGCGAGAACAGTCCGCTATTTAGGTTTGTACGTTAGCATGGACTCACTAACTTTAACGTTAGCTAGTTTAGCCAGGGATACTTTGCTGAAGCACAAGATGACATTAACGTGCTTGAGCAGATGAAAATGGTAACTTAATGAGAGTATGACAACCATAAAATTAATGTTTTTGTCTTCATTGGGGTTGAATGCTAGGGGACATTTTACTCTGTTTTGTTTGGGTTTAGAAAATGTAATAAATGCATAATGCATTGCCCATCCTCTCAGGATACCTGGAATCAGTGTTACAAGTACCCCAGGCACATCGTTTTTCATTTTTGTAGCATAAACATAATTAAACAGATAAAACCTTCGGATCTTCTAATGTTTCTTTATGGCACTGAAACCTAAAGATGTCCGAGTTCCGGTTCGCGTGATACTCAACTGCCATTGGCTCATCTGCGTTCGAGGGGAGGGGCTTACCGATAGGTCAATTGTCAAATAAAGTCTAAGTTATTTTAGAAAATGTGTTTACCTTTAAGTCGAGCAGATTTTTCTGAGCCCATTGACAGATATTTGTTCTTGTTTTAATCTTAAACTCACATTTTGATCAATTTCTCAGAAAAAAAGTCTTATGTTGTCAATTTGCTTTTCAAGTAGATGTATCTTGATTTAGGATCTTTAGACTTTGACATATTGCATTCCCTTTAATTTATTCATAAATGTTCTTTACTTGGTCTTAAAGTCTTTAAAAAGCCTCAGATTTGCCTTTATCAAATCTGCAGAAACTCTGCAGAAAAAGTCATTAAACTGGTTTACTGTTCACTGGAAGTCAATCATTGGTAGTTTGGGGGCGGGGCTATCTGTCTGACTGACCAATAAGAGATGGTGGGAGTGTTCAGGAAATAATTTGCTGTTCTGTTTAGTGTCAGAGGTCATAAAAAGTCATTTCTGACTGCATTTATGAGTTTTTTTTTGGTACGTGTTACCGTTGGTGGCTTTGTGGGAAACTGCAGTTATAATAAATGCAGACTCTGGTCGATAAGCAGTGGGTTTATAGCATTAGGATTGTGTTTTTGTGTATTGAGCGCGCGAGCTCAGGTCAACTTTGATATCTGTGTGGCGAAGGACCGGATCCCTCAGAGGAGTCTTCCTCTCCTGTAATGACTTATGCATGAGAAGATGGACAGAATCACCGTCTGCTGTGAAACAGAGAGAGAAAGAGAGATGCTGAAAGGTCACAGTGAGGAGGAGGGACTGACGAGCTGAAGCCAGCGGTGTGTAAAGCAGATTCTCCGCTGGTCACTGGTTCTGATGGGTCTGATGGGTTTGACTCTGGAGTGATGTCAGCCACTCGGACATCTCGTTTATCACCAGCCCACACTCAACCTTTAACAAACACCACATCACATCACCTTTTGCTCTTTTGTTTCTTATGTTCAGAGATTTTAAAATGTTTTGTGTTCTCTTCTGTTCACCAAGGACTGTGTTTATTTGATCAAAAATACAGAAAAATATTATTACAATTTAAATATCTGTTTTCTATGTGAATGTGTTAAACTAATTTATTTCTGTGTATTTTCAGCATCATTACTCCAGTCTTCAGTGTCACATGATTTGAAATCATAATAATATGCTGCTCAAGAAACATTTCTGATTATTATCAGTTGAAAACAGTCGTGCTGCACAATTTGTTTTGTTGAAACTGTGAAACATTTTATTTTTCAGGATTCACAGATGAATAGAAAGTTCAAAAGAATAGCATTTATTTGAAATGGAAATCGTGTGTAACATTATAAATGTCTTTACTGTCACTTTTGATCAATTTAATGCGTCCTTGATCCATAATAGTTTAAATTTCTTTAAAAAAGTCCCTAAAAAAGAGCCATGTCTAGAGACGCATCTAACTTGGATCTGCGAGAAACGTCTAAAATCCTCAAGAATGAAGCACAAACATCACAATAAATCAGACACTGTTGTCACACCTCAAAATGACACAAATTATGGCAAAATAAACACAATTCTCAATGTATCCCTCTTTTATGCAATTTTTTTAATAAGAATAAATCATGATTAAAAAGAATAACTGATAAAATAAAATAAAAAATACACTGAACAAGCAGTTCTGGTTGTTTCTGATTCTGATTCGACTCAAGGTGTTTGTGCATCGTAAAGCGTTTCTGGTGAGTCATTGTGTTTGTTTGCTGTTCTGGTGCTGATGCAGATGAGCAGGTAGAGATGCGGTGATGTTGTGACTGGAGCACGGGTGTGTTGTGGCTGCTGGCGGGTGACGCGTCTCTGTAGGGGGTCTGTCTGTCTCTCTCTGTGCTGTAATGGCAGTGAGACGGGAGCAAGAGGAGGAGGTGAGCACTTGCTCCTCATTGCCCTTCCATTATCACTGGTTGACCTACTTCAGTGGAAGAGTGCGGATGAAATCACGGGTCCTGCTGGTCCCTCGACTACAATAGCTGAGAGCGAGAGAAGTGTGTGTGTGTGTGTGTGTGTCATGCTGTCTGTCTTCCACCTCGACCCCTCAATACTCTATCTATGTGTCATTTACAGTTAACACCTCCATTATCGCCCGTGTCTCGGCTGCTCTCTCGTGTGCCGTCCTGTATGCCATTGTTGCTTTTCCAGACAATGGTTGACTTGTTCGATCTATGGAAGTAAAATAATGACAAATGTATTTGAAACGAAAAACAATTTCAGCTCCTAAAAATGCAAGCACTGTTAACGCAATGCATTTTAGTGCAATTCAGTGTGCTGTTTTTGTTTCAAAAATACATTTGTCATTATTTAGCTTTCATAAGCAGTCCAGGGTTATTGTAGAAAACTATATAGATTAACTTTTACTTGAAATAATGTTAAGTGAAACAAAATAAAATATTGAACTTAAACATATTTATATTTTACAAGGCAAAATATAATGTGTATTAGTTTTACTCTGTACTACATATACAAAAAATACTAACTATAAATAATACAACTAATTTCCTATATAAATACTAAAACTGGAAAAAATAAATGCCAAAAATTACTAAAACATTTAAAATGAGAAAAAAATACTAATGCAAAATGTTAATAAAATATAATAAAATCTCAATTATACTAAAATTACGTTTGCCCCAGTCTTAAATGATTTGTATATTAAAAAATAAATAGGCTGTTGGCTAAATGAGCTGTTACTCATCATGTCGTTTCAATTATGATTTTCTTACTTTTGTGGTGCATAAAATGATAAATGTTAAAAAAATTAAAATCATCATTTGCATCTTATGTTTGTAGTCATCCAGATGCGTGAAATTGTTAGATTTACATAATTGCAATGATTGATTATGAAGTAACCCGATTAATTAAATGCAGGTTATTATTGATCATCTGAGCATCTGTAGCCTTTTCAAAAGCGTCCACTTCAAAGTGCAATGACAAGTCAGTTTATTTCTAAATTAGACCGTATTCAGCTATTCTGACTGTCCTCGTGCTGCTCTTCTTTACAGATATTGTTTTCCTTTCATCAGGATCTTAATGATTTAATTCAGCTCTCAGAGTATCTGAAGGGAATCAAGCCGCTGTATCAGAGAACCTCAGTCGCCCTCCTTCCCTGAATAGATGATTTAGTTTGTAACATGCGGTGAAGATACCAGAAGCGTTTTATATTTCAGTGCAATCGGCAGACACGTTGCATTCGACGTGTATATTGTTTTCTGGGAATTGCACCCATGATCTTGCCCCGTTCTGCTGCTTTAGCTACAGGAACCAGAATGATTATGCTGTGATAACGATGGTAATGTGCTCTTTGAATTTCTCATTTAAAATGTTCTTGTTTTTATTTTCCTTTAAAGCACATTATTAGTAGATTTCAAATATCGTACAGGACATGGTCTGTGCCCTATATATAATTCAAGTCATATGATGCTTTGTATGAGGAACAGACACATTTAAGTCTAATATGATGCGATGAGTTATGTGATATGAGTTTTTATATTCAAACACATAAGATTTGAGAGCTTCTGCAGGGGTGATGAATATTAAAGCCATTGTTTTTCCATGCGCTGGTCATTATTTTCTAGCTTTTTGGTCTATTTTAGTTCAATAACGTCTTCTTTTAGACTAGTGGTAAAAAATATCCAAAATACACATTTAGGTAGATTTCAATTGCAATCTGTAGAGCTGTTTCTAAAAATGAGTTTTTATCTCCACTTTAGCAACACTTACACCAAAATGTACAGCTTCTATATTCTGGGTTTTACTGTATATTTTACTGTATACTGTATAAAGGGTTTGTTCATATATAATTTACACTGATTTATACATTTGATTCCTAAAAACATGGTGAAATGTTGTTTTCTTCTGTCTGTTGACAGTATTTTTTATTTGTCTAGAGATAAAAAGTAAAATCCAGGATCTTCTCTGTAAAGCCCTTTAACTAATTTAACCACAAAATCAAGAATGTATGCAAACAACTACATTTTTAATAAGATAATGCATTATTTGAACATTTTTCACAACAATTGTCTTCAAGTTATTAATAAATTTTTGATATCCGTTAACAGATTATTGGAGTATGTTTCACAAGAAAATACCGTTTCAGTTTTTCTACTAAAATTGTACATTTAATTCAGTGATACTTGCCGTTTCTTTGTAATAATATGTGAAATCTAAACCATTTCACTCAGAAGTGCTA
The DNA here is from genome assembly GCA_027422405.1 of Ptychobarbus kaznakovi. NCBI lineage: Eukaryota > Metazoa > Chordata > Actinopteri > Cypriniformes > Cyprinidae > Ptychobarbus > Ptychobarbus kaznakovi. The sequence continues at coordinate 585,193 of CM049796.1, read as the reverse complement.
GTAAAGTAAACCTCACACCATGTGTTTTCTAGTTTATAATGTTTAACCCTCTTCACCTGCAGTGTTGTGCCTCAGATTTCACTCTGTTCCTCTCACAAACATATCACATACAGGTTAGTATTTGGTGCTTTTCTAAGACTTCATGAGAGTGAACGATGAGGGATGCTTTATGTTTTGGGTGAGTGTGAAGTCGAGGCGTTGTGTTAAGAGGATTGTGGTCCTCTGATGATGACTAACTGAGTTTGGGCGTATCTCGTGAGGTGTGACGGCTCAACGGGAGGAGTTTGTCCTTCATAACGCATTAGCTCGTTAGCGGCTGAAGACGCCGGTCACGTTAGTTCAGTAGAATCGCTCTGATCCACTGTGCCGCCGCAGGCCAGGATTACACGTGGCGTCAGATCAAACTCTGCTCTCATCTGCATCCAGCGCTGATACTTAAACACCTACAGTGTGTCAGGAACGCATCAAAGTCCCGAGCCTTTGTCTGCGTGTCTTAATAAAGGCTGTTCATTTCAGTGCAATATAGAGACCTAATCACAAAGTTGTCCCTGCTATCAGTTAGAGAAAATATAGACGTTCACTGAAGTTTCCTGGTTCTCTTGAAAAATGACTCTCAGTGAGTTTCTTCCCAAGTTTCTGGTCTCAGTGTCTCAATTTTTATATATAAAAGGTTTAAACTGAAGTACTAAAATTTATAAACTAAAAATGAGAATAAAGCTACATTGAAAAATGTATTAACAAAAAACGAATAGAAAAGATGAAAGCACACAACAAAATTACTCAAATTGAAATAAAATTATGCAATTTTAGTCATATTTTAATGAAAATAAAAGTAAAAGCTAAAAATAAAAAATGAAATAAAATAATAGATTAATTGTTATGTGTGTATTCTTCCTATAAAATAAAATTAAAACTGAAAATATAAAAAATATAAAAAGAAAAGCTAAAAATAATATTATAAAAAAATGTAAATACATTTTTTTACTTCTCTTACAGTCTCATACACTGAACAAAAATGGTGTAGAAACGTTTTTCCCATTGAATTAAAAGTGAATTTTGAAGTAGAAACACTAACTTGTAAAACGTATTCCAATGATGTTTGTTTTATTCACAGCGTTGAACAATATTTTACTGTATGCGATCAGGTGACTCATCTGGCCGTCGTTTCATTGTAATTTCAGGAGAAGCTGAGACTTAAAATACCACGAGTGAAAACTCCATTAGGTCTCAGAGCTATAAACGAGCAAACTTTGAGCAATAGAGCGCTGCTCTCTCAGGGGAGCCGGGAGAGCAGAGTCTTTTTTAGGCGTCTGGAAGCGCGGTGTGTGCTTGAACAGGTATGTGGGATGAGAGGAGGATTATTCACGCTCGCGTTCCTCAGGATGGAGTGAGTGAGGGAGTGAGAGTGCTGCGGATGAGTGTGAGGAGACACCGAGAAAGAGACAGCGCTGGATCCTGTGACAGACTGTCAGAAAGTTCCGGCTCTGGAGACAGCGGCGTCTCTCGTTCACTGACACGTACTGTCCTAAACGCCCTTCAGCTCTGGAGAGCCGTGTGTGTGTGTGTGTGTGTGTGTGCGTGCGTGCGTGCGTGTGTGTGCGTGCGTGAGTGTGTGCGCGAGTGTGTGCGTGTGCGTGCGTGTGTGAGTGTGTGCGTGCTTTGTGCGTGCTTGTGCGTGCGAGTGTGCGTGCGCGCACGTGTGTGTGTGTGGTGTGTGTGTGTGTGCGTGCATGTGTGCTTCAGTGTGTGTGTGTGCGCATGTGTGTGTGTGTGCGTGCGGGGTATTCTGGGAAAAGTTAGTTACTGCAGCACCGAATATTATAAACGTTCATGCAGTTGGAGGTGAGGAGTAAAAACTAAAACAAAAATCAAAAGCTTTGGGTCAGTGGGATTTTTTAAATACTTTTATTGATCAGGTACACATTAATTAAATCATTAGACCAAAAGTGATAGTAAAGACATTAATAATGTATTGATAATAATCAGAAATGTTTCTTGAGCAGCAAATCAGCATATTATTATGATTTCTGAAGATCATGTGACACTGAAGACTGCAGTAGTGATGCTGAGAATTCAGTTTTGATCACAGAAATTAATGACATTTTACTACATATTCACATAGAAAACAGATATTTTAATTGTAATAATATTTTACTATTTTTACTGTATTTTGATCAAATAAACCCAGCCTTGGTGAACAGAAGAGACTCTTTCAATAACTGACTCTAAAGTTTTGAACGATAAATTGGCCAATATTTGCTGAATTTAATTTAATTCATTAGTTTCCACCTGCATCAGTGCCAATCTTTATTATCATGTGTCAATGGCTATTACTATTATTATTCTTCTTTCGTCTTTCAAATGTCAGTATTATTAGTAAATGTTGAGTAAATATTGTTTCTTGTTGCTATTTTTTTACATGGTTGTGTACGCCTCATTAGATGTAATTAATTACAAAATGTAATAATTGATTATAATGACTATAAAACTAGGGATGCACCGAATATTCGGCCACCGGAAATTTTCGGCCGAAAATGGCCCAAAAGTGCATTTTCGGTTTTCGGCCGAAAGACTTTTATCACCGAAACAATACGGCCGAAATGTTGTGATGACGCAAACAGAAACTGTGACCTGCACATCTGAAGCAACATGTCTGCGGTGTGGACGTATTTCAGTATATCCAAGAGAGACCCACGGACAGCGATTTGCAAAACATGTAATGCCGAAATTTCAAGAGGGGGTGCATCTGCAAAGACTTTCTCCACGTCGGTTTAATTTATCACCTGAACTCCAAACATTCCGATCACTACGCTGAATATGAGAGGAACGCGGCACAGAAAAGGAAAACGCCTCCGAGCACGCCCACTCCGTCTGTGGCGGACGCTTTTGAAAAGGCAAGGAAGTTTCCCAGTGACATATGGGCTATGGCAGTCTTTGTTTTGATACACTATTATGTTGAAGGACTACAGAGAAAATATTGTTGTATCTTTAAGCAGTTGCACTTGTTCTGATGCACTTTCTTGTAGTCCTTGAGAAGAAAAAATAAGACCTACCTTAATGCACTTTGTTTTTATGAGAGAACATTTAATTGTACAACCTTTCAGCAGGCCAGTACATTATTATTTAATGTACACATGAGTGGGGTCAAGTTAAACATTTTAGTTTTAATTTTATTTTATACTGTGCATTGTTGCAATGTGCTAAATACATATTTGCATAATTTGTAATTGATTTATTCTTTGAAACTTTAATATTAATTTATGCAATTGCAATGCCCTTGATTTTAGTAAAGTTAGTACACAGTCATAGCCATAAATGCAATGGTACTAATAATTGGCATAATTTATTTCGGTTTTTCGGTTTTCGGCCTTGGTTTCTCTTTTTCGGTTTTCGGTTTCGGCCAAGAATTTTCATTTCGGTGCATCCCTATATAAAACTAATAATATGTTTAAAACCAAGGAGTTAAGCAGCTTTTGGTGCCATGTGGTTTCCAGTTTGTTTATTTGAGCAAAGCAAGCTACAAAATGAGCAATATTACTGTACTGATATATTATGTAATATTTGGAGAATGTGTTTGTGAATGCAGCTGTATGACTGGGTTAGTGTTGATATGGAGGACAAGACTGACCCGAGTGTGTTATTCAGGTTAGCAGTCATCGCAAGGCATTATGGGAGAGATTGTGTGTGTGAACGTGGCCTTTTTACCCACAAGGCTTTGTGTGAGAGGAGATAAGCAGCATGTTGGGCTGTCTTTCATCTGAGTATTGATGTAGTGTGTGAAGTGTGCGTCATTAATGTTCTCTGATATTCCTCCGCTCTTGATTTGCAGATAGGGTTTAAACTCTTACCCTCGGTACCGTGGTGAGGAATATTAAAGCGGGCGGGGGACAAACGGGCGTGAGGACACAACACACCACTAGAGCTGGATATACATAGTTTAATTAGGCTGTTAGTTCGTTTGGAAATGTGAACGCTTATCTGCAGGGTGACGCTGAACATCCTCTGAAGCAGAAACTTGCTGAGTCCTGGAGAAATGAAGCTTAATTAGGGAGCAATATCACAGCGGCTGTTTAATTCAGAACGAAACGAACGAGTCGAGGAAGAGAAAGAGCTGCGGCTTTATTCTGTGTCCACAGGTTTACTTCAGTGGTGTCGCTTTCATCTAAAAATACTATTAAACATGTTTTTGTTTACCAAAACAAAGCTAAAATGAAATCCTAAACCAAGATGAGAAATAACTCAAATACAACAAGCTGAAGTGCTAACATTACTACAACCAAAGCTGGAAAAATAACGATGAATAGGAATATAAATTATACAAAAATATATATATTTTTAAAATCTCACTGAATTAAAATATAAAAAAATAATATTTATTATGACTATAATAAAAGTAATGCAAATTACAAAACACAAAACACAAACACAAAATTATCAAAAGGAGTAACTTAAGAATTAAAATGAAAACTATAAGATAAAACATTAAACTATATGTTGTATAATATAATACAACTATAATAACACTAATAAAAATGGCAAAAGCACAAATCAAAATAAAAATATGAACATAAACCCTAATTTAAATCCAAACTATGATTATAAAACTAATAAAAATGACAAAGCACATAACAATATTACTAGGATTCAAACCTAAACTAAAATTAAAATAATAACTGAAAAATAAAATAAAAATAAAAGCTACTTCAGAAATAATAAACACAATAAATCTAATAAAAATGACAAAGCAACATAACAATATTACTAGGATTCAAAACCTAAACTAAAATTAAAATAATAACTGAAAAATAAAATAAAAATAAAAGCTACTTCAGAAATAATAAACACAATAAATCTAATAAAAATGACAAAAGCACACTATGTTACTAAAACTAAAATGAAAATATAAAAATAAAAGATAATTCAAAATATAAATGTTATAATAAAAATTACAAAAGCAAATTTTTGAAAAGAAAAGGACACAAGCACAAATATTAAAACTTAAACTAAAATGAAACTGAAAATTAAAAATATAAATAAATACTATAATAATATATACAAAATATTAAACTAACATCGGTTCTCTCATCAGTTACAGCAGGGGTCGGCCGAACCCCTTTGACCTAAATTATTTACTTGAAGTACCCCTGAGATTTTAAGGAGATATTTAAATAATTTAATGGCACATTTGCATGTATAACTTTAAAAACATTTATTTTTATCAGTTTTAAAGTTTCAGTAGTATTTTCATAGATATTATTATTATTATTATTACACTCAACAAATTGTAAAAATTCATATTACTGTAATTCACAATGTAATTATTAGATTGTTTTTATACAGGGTTTTCCAATAGATACTTATTTTTGTACAGTTAAGATTTGACATTTAGCCTACATCATAATTGTATAAACAGGTGGCATTTATTTTCAAAAACTTTTAATTTAATTAAACATTTTCTTTGTATTAATTCATTAACGGAATACACTCTTAGGCATACCGTGTCCTAACTCACGAATATCATCGATACTAATTAAACTGAGCTGAGCTGGACGATGCCATCACTGAATTCAATAATGAAATGCCTTCAACTGAAAAATGAGTGTTAAATCTTGTCATTTTACAGTATTGATTTTGATATTGTGCATTTGCTTTGATTACAATTTGTATTGTTAAAAGCGCTTTATAAATAAAGGTGACTTGACGAACCCCCTGCAATTCCCTCACGAACCACCAGGGGTTCACGAACCCCACTTTGGGTTACAGTACCCCGTATTTACTATAGTCCGTCTCACATGATATTTGCAAGTAAAATTCATTTTTGGCAAGTAAATCTGAAATTGTATGGCATACGTAATCCCTCATTATTATTTTTGCTCGTATAAGGAGCATGAAGGGATCAGATGGCAGACGATAGATCGGTGTGATGATGTTCAGGATGAGCTCAGTCCTTTGTGCTCGTTTGGTGAAAGTCCACACTAATTGTGCGTTTGATCCCAGCTGTGAGTCGTGTGTCCGACTGCGTCCCGCTCTTCCAGATCACCGGTAACGAGTCGGTGGTCAGCGGAGGGCAGGGTGTGACCGCATTCGTTCGTCTGCAGCCAATTATCATGTGTGAGGGTCAGCGAGGGCTCGGGATGCGTCACACGAGTGACTGGAAGTACAGTGAGACGCCGGCTCTGATTGACAGCATCATTAAACCCCGGACTGACGAGCCGTGACCTCCACGACGACCTTGACCCCCCAAACACTGTCGCTGCAGAAACCTCAAACCAGACCTCGTGAAGCTCTCCGCTGAGAGAAGATGCGTCTTCTTACATGAGTCTCAGATCCGAGACGCTCGAGCGCAATGTGAAATAATTCCACATGTCTATAATAATTCACCAGTCTTTAAATATTGATTCATTTGTATTCATGTCTAGGATAAATATTTGAGACAAGGGGTTTAGGGCTACATGATGGCATACAAGTATTTAAATTAATATATTATTAAATATTACATTTAATTTATTAAATTATAATGTTTATCTTTTTAATCAATAGATAATAAATACAATTACATATTTAATATTATGTGAGCTCCCAGTTTCTGTTACTAAAAAGTAGTTTCAAGCAACTTTATCAGAAATATTGTACATGTGCAGGGGGCTTTGAATATTGTGCTGAAGGTTGTGAATCTCTGATTTATTGATGTAGTGATTTGTGAAGCGCGTCTCTTATTTCCAGCTAAGTGCACTAACTATCATTAGCGTGGCTCTCCGTCAGTCCGGTTGGGAAAGCCTCGCTCCTCTGTAAACGAGTCCCTGGCGGTGACACCGTGCTTGCTGGGTAATTTGGACAATGGGGCATTTGACAGCTCACCCATCAGCCCAAGTGCACCCTGGGGAGAAAGCCCTCGCGTCTCTCCTCCGCTCCTTCAGCTGATGGAGCTGCTCTCTAAGTAGCAGCATCATTCTCCAATCAACCAACAACATGGCTTTTCATCCGGAGAAAGAGAGAGACAGATGGACGAGAGACATGCTCTGTGCTTCATAAATCTCTCTCTCTCTTTCTCTGGGCTTTACGTTGGCAGTTCGATCGAAACCACAGAAAACATCCAAGAATGTCGGCCTTTGTGTGTTTTTTTGTCCTTGTTCGTCTCCACACGGGTTTGGAGCAGCGTCGCCATATTTCTGTAGTTTGGATCCTGCGCTCGCCATTGGCTGGTGGTTTGGTTTCCATGACGCCCTGGGAATTAATTTTTCCCGTATTATTTCCCCCGGTGATAAGTGAGGAATGTGGCCTCTGTAGGGCTCATGATATATATCTCAATGCATTTACATTCATATCGCAGTTATACTAATGCACCTTTTATTTGGCGATTAGGTTTCGTTTAGACGGTAATTAGTTTCTTTAGTGACTGGTGGGTTTGATTGTGTTTTAATAGCATCTCTGATTAAACTTTAAACAATTTTAGAGTTGCTTAATTAAGTTAATTTTAGTAAATCAGTTCAAACTGTCCTTGAATCAATAAATATATTGAAACATTATTGAACATAATAAATATAATATATAAAGTTCTATATTATTCTTGCTCATTTAGTGACTTAAGAATACTATTGTCTATTGTAATAATATAGCTATTATTAATCTAATTATTGTTAGTTTATTATTATTATTATTATTAATACATTTTATAATTTTTATTTTTAAAATTAATTTATATCAACAAATAATTTTTCTGTTACTGTTGTATTATTTGTTTTTACAAAATGTATTATAAATGTACTGTACTTTACTATTTAATTATTATTTATAAAATTATTTTTCAATTTATTATTAATTATATTTAATTATTAATTATTTCCTCCATATTTATTATTATTATTATCATCATCATCATCATGTAAGTGAGAATATAATAAATTACAGTAATAATTACTGTATTTTAAAGTATTTACTAAAATAATTTGTTAAATTACAGTAAAATGTAAGTATTTTTCAGATTATTATTATAATATATATTTTTATTATTATTTTCTACATATTTATTATTATTATTATTAGTAGTAGTAGTAGTAGTATTTTCTTAAATGTAACTGTATTTAGCTTCTCACGTTTAAAGGTTTTAATCTATTTGACCAGAGCGGATGTAATGATAAAAGGATATGTTTCATATATCTCCGTCTCACGTGGAAGCAGCAGGTCTCAGACAGGTGCAGAAATGAAGCATGATCTCAGATGTCTGCGGTCATCAGCGACGCTCTCGTTAGAGCCGCGGGTCAGCAGGGGTCAGATACGAACAGCAGAAGATCCTGATCCTGGCAGCTGCTTTCACGTCCTGTTACCCACAATGCACCTGTTCTCAAGGCTTTCCGGAGTCAATGCACATTCTATCGATTATTAAATGAAACTGCAACATAATGAGATGTTTGAAATAGGTTTACATGAGTTGTTTATGTAAAGCCTGGAGTGAAATGAAATGGAGTAGATCTGAATGTAGCTGTCAGATTCGGATGTTGAGAGGAGCAGAGGCCTTGTGTTTGTGTGATCCTCCTTTGATTCGGCTGAAGTGAATGTCATGGTAACTGTTTTTTTCTGAGACTCTTCATGTTCTGACCTAGAAACATGATTATGTGTTTCCTTCAGTCCACACTATCTATCTGTGAAGTTAAGCAGTAATCACCTGCTGTTAGCGGTTATCATACAGTGCACACACACAGCCCCGACATCAGACACACAGCCACACACACACACACACACAACACAGACACACCACACACAGACACACACACCACACACCAGAACAGATCAGACAGACAGGACAGACATGACAGCCAGACAGACAGACAGAACAGGACAGAGACACAGACACAAGACACACGCACACACGACCCGCACACACGACGCACACACACACACACCACACACACAGACACGACACAGACACACACACACACCACACACAGGACAGCAGAGAGACACAGACACACCCACACCACACACACACACACAGCAGACAGACAGAAGACACACACACACACAGACAGGACAGACAGACACACACCACACACACACACACAACACACACACACAGACACAGACACAGACACAGACACAGACACACACACACAGACAGAGACACAGACACACACACACACACACACACAGACAGACAGACACACACACACACACACACACACACACACAGACAGACAGACAGACAGACAGACACACACACACACACACACACACACACAGGCGTAGAGAAAGAGCGAGTAAAACAATGAGGACAGTTGTTTATCCGCTGCTCGATTCATTTCTCATTTAAGTTGTTTTGTTTCTTATCTGCTCTCTTTTCTTGAGTATTCCCGCATCAGAGACACGAGTCAAATCAAGCATGTTTTCATTGTTGTTTAGATAGCGGCAGAATGAGCTGGAACGCTAATCATTCATCCCTCCGTCCTGAACATGAAGTTTGCTTGAATAATTGATGCGGTTTAATTTCTCTCGCTGGTTAAGTAAAGCTGAGGCCGTAATGAAATGTTTGACCTCCGGATCAATCCGAGCCGTCCTCCGTTAACGGTTAATTGTGTTTAATGTGTGGTGCATCACAGATGATCACGGCTGTCAGGATCGTCTGAAATCTCTTTCACTGCAGGGACGGGTTCATCGTTTGAAGTTCACGCATCGGTCCTGCTTTCGAGCAGAGCGGGAATAAAAGCGCAGGATGAGAGCGGGCGGCGTTCATCCGTGTTCACGCTTGACTCTCCTCTGATGGAAGAGACGCAGCGCTGAGGGTGAACCGTAAATCTGGCCGCGCACAGATATGATCGAGCTTATCTTTGACCGCGCGTCAGCAGCTGCTGTCACACATCTGGAGAATATATGCAGAGGTGCAGATCTCACCGCCTCAGCTGCTGATTCATTGTGTTCATGCAGGAGGACATTACTAAACACACCAAACTAAAGGATGTGTTAACTGCTATTTAACAAAATAAAATCATAAAAAAAATAATATTAATAATGCAATGAATGATTACATTTTTATTTGTTTTTATTTTAGTATATTTATTTAATTTTGTATTTATTTTAATGCTAACAATTTTTTTAAACTGCATTTAACAATAATTTTTTTGGGTAATGTAAAATTTTGGTCAATTTTAATGATGATAATTTTACCAGAGTTACTGTAAGTCAGACTTTGGTTGTTTGATACATTTTTGATAATGTAAATAGAGTTATGATGGGTAAATAATATTTAATATAATAATAACAACAATAACAATAATGTTATTTACTTATCTTTTATTTCTTAATTTAATTTAAAATCTATTTTATTTTCATTTATATTTATTTTATTTGTTCTAAATTGTTAAACTATATATATTAGGGCTGCATCAACTAATCGATAAAATCGGTTATTATCGACATCATCAAAAATCATCAACAACGATACTCATTATCGATTAGTCGGGTCTGCCTACAGTGCATGTCCAACTTCAGCCGGTCGCGTCAAATTACAGCCCTGACTATCGCATTTCTATCGACAAAATGCATCTGCAAATAGTGGAGGAAACAGAATGAGATGCTGCGGGAGAAGCATGTGATCCAAGCTGCCCAAAACATGATACTTCTTTATTTTAATGCATTAGCGTAATGGCTTGCCCGGTCAGGAGCTTTGACAGATGCGTGTGCGCCCTCAGTGCAAAAACGCTCAGTTTACGGTCATATCCTTATCTATAAATGTCACAAATTCACGCGAGCATTTCCATTTTTGCATAAAGGTCCGTCCTGATAGTAAAGTCAGACAGACGGAACAACACAGTAGAGAGGAGAGGAGTTAGTAGCTACTCGGTGCAAAAACATTCATTGTGCTAAAATATCTGTGGTTGAACGTTAAAATAAGGCTTAAAAGTCAACATGTAGTGTACGTATTTTATGAGGATAGGAACTGTAAAGGGATAACCGTGTAATTCTGAATATAAATAGGTTATCAGATGCTTCATAACCACTTTTACAGGATAAAGAAATGATAGTTAAGGTCTCTGCACACTTAGTCCGAAATTCTTGCATGCGTTTTTACGTATTCGTAATCCTAAAACCTTGTCACGCACAGAAACCTTGCACACTGAATCCGATACGTATTCATCCACTGTGGGAAAAAAAAGCTAAATGATACTAAATGTTTTCAAGCATTGGGGATGATTTGGTTGTCCTCTCGCTTCTTAAAAGAAAAAGAAAGGAAATATTGGGTCCATGATGAGTCCGTCCAATCCTAAAATATAGAGAGGACGGAGAGAGCAGCGGGGTTATCACGGGCGATTCAACGTTTACTTCAGGACGTCCGTGGCTCAGTTTGATGCTTTGCTAGCGATATTAGAGCCACATATTAAAGGAAAACCACCAGTTTCTGTGACCTCAGTGTGCACGGATCTATATACAGGGCTTTGTGCTGCGAGACGAAGTGGATGAACTTTACTATCGCCGTTCTGGATTCATAGCATTCAGTTCACACGCTTGTTCAAATTACAGCACTGAATAAACGCATTTCTATCGACAAATTTGTACCTATCGATTATCAAAATAATTGTTAGTTGTAGCCCTACTATATATAACAATAACAATCTTTTGGTAATGTAAAAGTTTGGTACATATTAAAGATGATAATTTTAGTAGAGCTACTGTAAGTCAGTCAGTGGTCGTTTACATTTATTTTTGTTAATGTGAGTTTTTTTTATTGGTAAATTGATATTTACTAGAAAAAAAAAATTCTTATTATTAATTTACATTTTATATTTGTATTGTAAAAGTAGTGTGCAATGTTTAATATATTAGTTTGTGCTATTTTTAATATTTAGAGTTTTTTATTGGTAAATTATATTTACTAGAAAAAAAATATTATTATTATTAATTTAAATTTGTATATATTGTAAAAGTAGTGTGCAATGTTTAATATATAGAGTTAGTGATATTTTTTATATTTAATATTTAGAGTTTATGTAAATAATAATAATAATAATACAGTTTGATGTGTTTGTCAGATCCTGACCAGTGCAGTTTGGACTGAGACGAACTATATTATATTATATATAACAGTCATATATACCAGTTTTGCAGCAGTGGTATTTGACGGCAGTAATAGCACTTCAACTTGAACTATATGTTGTTGTGTAACACATCTTTCTACCACATCGCCAGCTGATAATTGGCTCTGGATGTCCTGGAATTAATTCAGTGTACGCAGAGCGTCATTAGATCCAGTGTTTGAGAGTCATTAGTCTGTGAATCAGACTGTATTTGTGCCGCTGCAGTAGAAAAAGATGCAGTCTGCTTATTGTGTTTGTGTTATTCGCAGTGTTTGGATCTGATCCCGTTCGATCTGAGGACCATTCGGTTCACATATCATTTCTTTTGCAGCCGATGCAAACGTGGTAAAGCGCTGACTCTGTTTCCCTCGGTCCTGTCAGAGAGAGCTTCACATCCGGCGTCTCTCGCTCATGAAGGATTCATCTCCTCAAATCATGTTATCCCATCCAGCAGCTCCGGCAAACTCCTCGTGTTTTCTCTTGATTTGACAGCGTGCTGGCGACGGCGCTTTAAACACATTCAACGCTTCTCTCCCTTTTGTCTTTGCCGATTGCTTGCAGTTTCGTGGCGATGTTTTATTCCGGCGTTTAGATTAGCTGCAGGCTTTTTCAGAAACACGTGTTCATGTCAAAACAAATGCTAAAATAAACCAAGACGGAATATCATTTAGTTTAAGCTGAAGTACTAAAATAACTTAAAGTATACCTATATATGTACTAGACATATTAAAAAATATAAACCAAAAGTAAAAAAAATATCATAAAAAAATTCTGAATTAAAATATTTTATAATAAAATATTACTTAAAAATATATATATTTTGGCTAGTTGCCAAGGCAATTTTTTTATTTGATTTGAAATACTAAAATAACTCAAACTGAAATTTAAATAAAAAATTAAAAAACACATACAATTTTTTTACAACACAAAAATAAGTAACATAATAGCTAAAATAACTAAAACCCCCCCCCCCAACAAACCACAAAACATTTACACAAAATAAGCGAGGGAAAACTTAAACTTATTTTATGTCAGCTAGTTGCCGAGGCAAAACTGTTTAGATTAGGTTAACGTACTAAAATAACTAAAACTAAAATGAAATAAAAAATGTATAAATATAAACTAAATACATATTTAAAACCCCAATAAGTAATAAAATTGCAAACGCACAACACAATTACTAAAGATATAAGAAATGTAATTTTGTTTCGGGTAGTTAAAGCAAACATTTTAGTTTAACTTGAAATAACAAAATAACTAAAACTGAAATAAAATTATCAGAAAATATATAGATGTAAAAAACTTAAATAACAAACACACAACCAAATTACTAATAAAATAAAACTAAAATTAGATCAAATTAACAAAAAAATGTAAAGCCCCCAAAAGTAATACAATTACAAACATGCATCAAAACCTTAAACAGTTCCTCTCAGCGAGTTGTTGAAGGCGAAACGTTTTACTGCGATATTTTCCTTCAGCGTTTAAACTCTTTCAGAAACGCTTCGGCCCAGAGACGCACGTCTTTCACACACATCCAGCGCCCGTCTGTATTAAACATGGCACGCGCGGCTCCGGGGAAGCTCTGTTAATTGAAGAAACAATCAGGCTGTGTGTGACGGAGATGCTTTGCTGCTGAACCCGAACCGAGAGGCTCCGAGGACACTTCATTTATTCCCAGCATGCTCTTGTCAGAGCGGGTTGTTTGGATACACATGGCCTGCTCGCTGCACACGGGCGGCACATGCAGGGGCTTGTGTTGGTTTGGGGTTTTTCTGTCTGGCTTTGAAGATGTTTGGGACCCGACACACTAGAAAGAGAGCCTGGACTCCCCAGTTTCATCTCCGATCCGCCATATGAAGAGGGTTCGGTGTTTGTTTTCACTTGTTTTAGCTGTTATCTTCCCTGTCTTTTCAAAGGACTCGACCTCTTTATTTTAAGAAGCCTCTCTTTTGAGTTATTGAGTTCCTCACAGATCTCTGGTGTCTCTTGCTGTGGAGATGAGACTTTGATATTTTAGATGAGCGGATAAAGACCTCTCGTGTTTCACTCCAAACCAAGGAGAGATTGTTAAATAAAGCTAAAACCATAAAAAAAACACGTCTGTTACTTAAAATACAAGAAACATTAACTGAAATAGAATATAAAAGAGATGTATTTTATTTCAGCTAGTTGCCGGGCAAAGTTTAGTTAAGTTTAAGTTGAAGTAGTAAAATAAGCTGATATGTAAGTTATGTAGACATATAAAAGCCCCTAGAAAGAAGTAAAGCAAGGAAAACAAAAACTTTTATTTGAGCTAAATATTGTATTTTAGCATGTTGCCAAAGAAAAGTACTAAAATAAGTAAAACTGATATAATAAAAACAATTAGGCATATTAAAAACCTGAAAAATGTATAACATTACACATTAAAAATACAAAAAGTAATTTAGTTTAAGTTGAAATACTAAAATAACAAAAAAATAAAATAAATTGAACCTAAAAAGATTAAAAAACGATTTTATTTTAGCTTGTTGTCAAGGCGAAGTTTAATTTAGTTTAAGCTGAAGTACTAAAATAATTAAAACTTAAACTGTAATAAAATTAACTATATAGACATATATAAAAAACAAAGTAATAAAATTACAAACAAAATGACTGAAAATAAAAGAACACTTAAACTTAATGTCTTTCATCTAGTTTCTAAGGCAAATGTTCAATTAGTTGCTGTACTAAAATAACTCAAATTAAAACTGAAAACTTTATAGACGTAAATAAAATGACCCAAAACACACAATAAAAGTACTAAAACCTTACCTACAATTAAAATGTAAGTTATAGTGCTAACAGCTCCACTGGCATCAGTGCAGAGCATCGCCGCAGTCTTTGCTATTCCAGCCTCGAGCAGCTGAACCTGTAGGAGACGCTATACTGTGATCTGTCGGGTCACTGCGCTGCTCTGCTTTCATATCAGAGCTTACGAGAGCGCGGCTTCGTCTTCATGAAGCATTCCAGCAGGAGAAATCCAATTGAGAAGTTTTCACTGGAATATTCACTGACTGACCTTCTCTGCCGCTCGCTGCCTCATCTATCTCCTTCTGTGTTCATACAGTCCAGCCTCAGCTTCCTGAGCACGTCATACCGCATTAGATGTGCTCACGCTTTACCGTTTCGCAATATTTACCAATGTAGGGCATCTCGTGGCACTTTTACCAATCGAGAGGCACGATGATGCCACGGTTATTACTTTTCAAAGAAGTGTTCCGGTTTCGTTTATGCACAAAATATGAATCATATTTCTGCAGGGGAAAAGAAAATCTGAAACTTGCCTGGTTGATTTGGTGGTCTTAACTGGACACAAAATGTATGCACAAAATATGCATCATATTCCTGCAGAAAAAAAAATTTGCCTAGTTACTAGTTGATTTTTATGACTATAATTTTTTTTAAGTGCACACAATATGCATCCTATTCCTGCAGAAAAAGGTATTTGCCTAGTTACTAGTTTATTTGATGACTGTAGCTAGACCAAAATAAATAAATACAAACAAAAAAGCACGCAATATGCATCATATTCCTGCAGAAAAAAGTATTTACCTAGTTACTAGCTGATTTTTATGACTATAATTATAAATTTTTTAAGTGCACAAAATATGCATCATATTCCTGCAGAAAGTATTTGCCTAGTTATTAGTTTATTTTTATGACTATATAAAAAAGTGCACAAAATATGCATCATATTTCTGCAGATTTTTTATTTGCCTAGTTACTAACTGATTTGATGACAGTAGCTAGACCAAAATAAATAAATCAATACAAAAGAGCACAAAATATGCCTCATATTCCTGCAGAAAAAAACATTATTAATTGCCTAGATTTGATTTGATGACTATAAATGCACAAAATATGCATCATGTTCATGCCGAAAGTTACAAGTTTAACTAGTTACAAGTTTATTTGATAACTATAAAAAAACAGTGCATAAAATATGCATTATATTCCTGCAGAAAATAAATGATTTACCTAGTTACTATTTGATTGTATGACTGTAGCTAGACCAAAAACTAAGTGTATAAATATAAAAGAAAAGGCAAAAATTATGCATCATATTCCTGTAGAAACAATTTAATTTTCCTGGTTACTAGTTGATTTGATGCATTTAACTGGACAAGTAAAACACAACAACGTGGTGTCTAGTTGCTCAGTGAAGCCAAAACACAACCCCTCCAGATTCGTTTTAATTTGATTTATGCAAACAATAAAATAAGCATCATAATCCAAATTCACATGTGGATTGATATTCAGAAAAGCCTTTTTGGTTATTATAGTACTATGGCATAATATGATCCCTTTTGCACATTCTTACAGCCTCCGTGGAAATGTATGAAATTAAATTTTAATCTCAATTCATATGGAAGCAATTTGGGAGATTTCTGATTAAAATCACTCAAAGGATTGCAGATTCATGGGTAAAAGCGAACAGACTTCCGCTGCGAGTGGTTTCATGAAGCACTGCGTCAGAGGAGATGAAACGCTAATTGCCGTAAGCGTGTTGTTCTAGTTTCCAGAGGTGACGAAGGTCGCGCGGTGCTGCGCGGTGTGACTGCTAAAGCTAAAAACATGCAATTAAAAGACGCTCGGGCCGGTGACAGCAACTCAAGGTCAGGGACTTTTATTCCCGTTTTTTCTCTTGTTTTAATTCGATGGAAGGTCTGTTTCTCCGAGGGGAAGGTGTGGTTGAGTTTTCTAGATGTGATTGTGATAACTGTGACTCAAATTACATCCCCGAGCACCAGCATCAAAGCGTGGCAGCCTAGCGTGAAGGTCTCTCCAGCGTGACGGCATGCAGACGGGGCGGAGCTCAACACGGCCTCTCGGACCGCTGGGACAAAACCACAGTCTACTGTCCAGAGAACCTGGAATAGTTATGAAAATCTGCTAAAAATGCTCACTCTCAGGCCATCCGAGATTAGGATGAGTTTGTTTCTTCATCAGGTTTGGAGAAATGTGTCTCTGCATCAGTGTCTCAGCAATGGATGCTCTGCAGTGAATGGGTGCCGTCAGAATGAGAGTCTGATAAAAACATCACAATAATCCACAGCACTCCAGTCCATCAGTTAACATCTGGAGAAGACAAAAGCTGAAACAAATCCAGCATTAAGATGTTTTTAACTCAAATACGAATCCATAATAACGCTTCCTCCAGTGAAAAAGTGCATCTCCTGTCGTCTCTCTCACATCAAAATCCAGCCACATATTTGTTTAGAGCTGTTTTGTCTTGTAAACGCTGCTTGATCTGCAGATTTCTCTCCTGATTCAGACCAGAACACTTTTTCACTGCAGCAAGCGTTATTATGGATTATGACTCGTATTTTAGTTAAAAACGTCTTAATGCTGGATTTGTTTCAGCTTTTGTCTTCTCCAGATGTTAACTGATGGACTGGAGTGCTGTGGATTATTGTGATGTTTTTATCAGACGGCACCCATTCACTGCAGAGCATCCATTAGTGAGCAACTGATGCAATGACGCATTTCTCCAAATGTGTTCCCATGAACACTTTCAACAAATTTTCATTTTGGGTGAGCTATTCCTTTTAAGGCAAGACACAACAGATGAATAGGGTTAAAATAGACATTACCATGCTTTCCCCAGTTGATTAAAAAGACATGTTACGAAGGTCTAAATTGACCCGTGCATGAAAAAGAAACAGTGGTGTTGCCTTACAGACAGACAGGGCTGGTGGACGCAGCATGTGCTGCATTATGTCTTGGGTTTGACGCAGGAGTGAGTGTGAACTGTTTTCTCTCTCTTTTGTTCCACTAGAGATCTGCGAATCAGTGGGGGCTTGTTGGCGCGAGGGCATTTTATGTCATGTTTTTCCATTTCTCGTGTGCTTTTTCACCAGAGAGCCTCTTTTATTCATTATTTCTGCTGCTGTGGAGGTTGATGAATTGGAGGTCGCATGCGGAGACGGCACGCTGAAGCCTTTCATCCCTCCGTCTGATCTCTCAGGCCTGCCGCGAGACACAGATAGCGTGGCTCTGCGAGTTTCCTCCGTTCTAGGAGGCCGTTTTTGGGTCAAGGTCTGGAGCGCTGGCAGGAGTCGGGGACGTCTCGGTGTCTGCGAGGCTTACATGACTGTCAGTGGTTTGGCACGAGGGCAGCGTTCAAGAAATATTCAAGTGTGTGTGTTTGGATGCATGTGTGTGTGACTGAGATAGCGATCGTGCTCGGCAGGGCTGGCAGTCGCACCGGGTCGTGGTTCTGGTCCATAGCTAATTGTCGAGCTGATAAACTTGCCCTGGTTTGCTCAGATACCATCCAATGGGAAGCTCTCTGAATGCTTTTCCTGTGTTGTTGTGGTGCGCTGTGCCCTATAATAGAGACCGAATGTAAATGCCCCGTCCAAGGTTTTTTAAAGTACAGCACCATGTGTTTTCATTTTTGTTGAAGAGAGCCAATAAGCATTCATAGACCGAATGCAATAAGCCCCGAGAGGCCGTCTGTTACAGTGATTTTACCACGGTTAAAAGCGTTGTTAGGCCCAGATTGAAAGTGGAGAGGTAAATCACTGGTAAAATCATGGTAATACACGGCCTCTTGTGGCTTATTGCTTTTATAAAGTGCCAGCAGCAATATGAAAACAATACATCAATGTTTAATATATAATTATTAGGTCTCACTGAGGCGAATGTTAGTATTACTGCTTTGAGTAAAACTGAATCTGATTTATGGTTTTCATCTGATGGACGATAAAATAGGTGAGAAAATCCCACAGATGTATGTTTAAGAACCAGAAGATCACTGATACTTCACTCCAGACTGCAAGAAAATACCATTATAAAATGTAATATACTCTAATTAGAAGTACTTGATTTTGTAATCTGATTATGTAATTCAGATTATGTGTAATTAGTTACTTTACCCAGCACTGATTGCAAATAATGACCACCCTAGAACCAGAATATCACAGATACTTGAGGATGTCGGACTCTTTTCACACCAGATAGGAAGAAAAACACCTAACAACCACTCAGAGTACCCTAGCAACCACCCAGAACACACTTGCAACCATCTAGCCGCTTGCACACTTTACAGTGTCTTTGGTAAATGTTGTTACAGTTTTTGAAAATGTCCTCAACTTTCCGTTCATGCATGTTCTGATGTGTCAGGTGACACATGCGGAGGGTCAAGCCGAGGTTACGGCTCCCCTTCAATTAGCAGGTGATTAGAGACCGGTGACGAGGCAGGTGTGATTTAAGACCTACACGTGATGGAAAGCAGCTGCGCTCTACCCAGAATCCCCTGGGGCGCTATGTGCTAATGCAGTCTCACACGTTCACCTCCATCTCCTCGTTCCCCTAACACTCAGACACGGGCCCGTTACATCGCGGCTGATATTGATGTGATGTCAATGCTGCTCCCTGACAAGGTCTGAAGGGAGGTAGGGTTGGCAGGGCTCCAAATTAACTTTTTTTACTTGGTAGCACTGGCACTCCCAGCTTTAAAAAATTAGGAGCACCAGCAAACAATTTAGAAGCGCCCACCAAAAATGACTGAGCACCACAACTTCAAATGCTATATTAACAGATTTCATCTTTACATCCTTAACTTTAATGCAGATTTTAGCTTGCTGTCAATCACCCAGTCACTGCTTTCCACTGTCAGGTGACAGGGAGCTAACTACCGAGGGAAATCTTTTGTAAACCTAAAGTGAATCTGAGTTTGGTTAAACAGAGAGCGTGCTCCTCTTTGGCGAGGGTTAGGATGGTGTATGCCAGGGATAGGTAACTTCGGTCCTGGAGGGCCGGTGTCCTGCAGAGTTTAGCTCCAACCCAAATCAAACACACCTGCCTGTAACCTTCTAGTGATCTTGAAGACATTGATTATCTTCTTCAGGTGTGTTTGATTAGGGTTGGAGCTAAACTCTGCCTATCCTTGGTGTATGCGGTGTTCAATTTGACATTGTGCGGAACGGCTGGCAGCTAGTGTGATATTGACAAAAAATTGTATCTCTATTTTCTAGGATTTTATCGATAATGATAATTAGACGATATTTTGCTGAGGGTGTTATTGTGCTGATCTTAAGGACTACCGTGGACAGCTGACTTTGATATTCTTCATATTCTGTGTGGTGGTCAGTTCACAGCAGTGATAGAAATTAATCTTTTCCAATAAGTTTAAATACATTTTTACCTTTTATGGTCATTTTTACGATTAGGCATTTTTTTTCTAAAAGTGTGCATGATCATTTGAGTCAAATTCTTACATTTAATCAGTCAATTAGAATAATACATTTGGGCTGCTATCAAGCAAATTAAATCAGTATCAACAAAATTAATCTTTGAATTTTGAATTTCTGAAGTGGCATTTAGATGCATTTACACACTGCTTTATACAGGACATGAATGCATTTAACCTGCAGTTACACATGCAAATATAATTGTAATACTCTAAACATAAAATGTTGAATACTGATATTTGAAATTATTGTAATTATTTTTCTGCAAAGATACTTTAAATGTGAAATTAAAACAAGTCACTGTTAATGCGTGAGTAACTGCCGACTGAACCGAATCATTTAAACGGTTGATTCATTCAGGAACGAAACGCTGTCATGTTGCTCACAGACGTGAAACCGTTCCAAATTTCCAAGAACCGGGTATTCGATAAGACGCGTGCATTTCGATTCTGCTTAACGATTCCTGCGTTTGCATTTTAATGTGCTTTAAAACGATTTAAGTGCAGGAGCGGAAAGAACCTGCACCTTGTTTGCATGCATTTCACTGCAGAAGAGGTTGTTCCGGGCCGGTTATTAATGCACTGCCTGTTATTAATGTTAATCTTGACTGAATATCTTTAATAACTTAAATCTAAATGTATTTATGGACAGAAAACTATGCAGTGTTGTTAAACTTTTAAGTACAGTTTCCGTGCCTGAAATTTGGTTCAGTTGTGTTTATATATGCTATTGCTAATTTATTTGTTTGTTCCTATTTTATTACACACTGTTTTCTTATCTTAAACACTTTCATATTTGAAATGTATATAAGTCTAGGTGTTTTTGCTGTGGTATTTTTGTTAAAAGCATTGGCAAAAGTTCCTCTTGTAGGCCTAAGTGTTCTGTAGGCTGCAGATTTCTGCTCGTTATTCAGCTGCAACACAATGCTTTGAATAAAGACACAGAATACATTTTTTAATATTGGATTTTTTATCTTATTGGAATCAAAACTAGGAATCGATACGATTTGGAATCGATAAAATTCCATTGATACCCAACCCTACACTCTTAAAAATGAAAGGATGTTTTTGCAGTGATGCCATAGAAGAACCATTTTTTGGTTCCCCAAAGAACCTTTCAGTGATCAGTTATAAAAGAACCTAACCTAAAGAACCTTTTCTATATGTGAAAGGTCCCATGGATGTTTAAGGCTCTTCATAGAACCATTGATGCCAATGAAGACGCTTTATTTTTAAGAGCGTACAGGTGCGGCGAGACACGGTTCGGCCGAGGTGTGGCCAGAAATCTGTCTCTCGCTCCAGAGTCATTCTCCTCTTGTGTAAATAATTGATGTCTGGTGGCCGGGTGTTAAGAATAGAAAGCGTATTTGCAGGTGACGAATGCCTCTGCGCTTCCCTCTCGTGGAGAGACGTGGAGTCAGAGGGCAGATATTAGAACGAGACCGGGACAAACACGGGACGTCTCGAGTGCGGTTTCATTGTCCTCGAAGGGATTGCTTCCTCCTGTTGACTTTTCCTCCGTGAGCCCCGTCGCTCCGCCAGCGTCAGATAAATATAGGTTTGTGTTTGATGAGGAAGATACCGGTGAGGCAGGGCTCTGATGAAAGCCAGGCGTAATTACAGAGGACGGTTACCCGTCTGCAGACAAATATCTGTGGAATTAAATAAACCAGATTCCCTCGGCTGAAGAAGACAGCCGCAGGTTTGTGGGAAATGAAAACTCACATATTCAGTCTCAGGCACCAAACATACTGTATGCAAGTACATGAACGCAAACGCTTCTAGCCATACAAGATCAAATACATACAGCATGATTCATAAGTATAAGATACAGAGTTTGATAAAATGAATTGCCTTCAACACGGTGAAGTTGAATGGAAATGACGGGACAATGAATTTACTGAACTGCAAATCTGTGTATCCGACTATTTGTCTTTCTGTCAATCTATTCAACTATCTTTCTATCAAATTAATTATCTATCCATCCATCCATCCATCCATCCATCCGTTGGTCCGATTGTTTATCTATCCATGTCTTTTTTGTCCAACTGTCTATAAATCCAATTATCTACCTTTCTGTCTTTCAATCCATCCATCCAGTTACGTTTATTCATTCAGCAGACATTTTCCATCCAAAGCAACTTACAAATGAGGTACAATTAATTGTTAGATGTTTTTAGTGCACAGTGACACGTTTAAAGTATAAGCTGTATTCGTTCACAAGCAAGAGCAGAAGTGAAACGTTGGAATATATTTATTTGCTTGCATGCACAAGCTGCATGTGATTACAGTCTCTCCATGAACAGCGTCTGGGTCTGTTTCTCTTTAGCTGTAAACAGTAAGGCTCTTTAACAGCAAAGGTTTTTAACAGTAGCCTCGCGGTCAAACACATGTGTATGAACATGCTCTATAAAACACTCACTCCTTCTCTTCTCATCTCCTCTCTCTGTAGATGACGACTATCTGGGATTGGGTGAGCTCCCGGAGACGTTCCCCTCGGACCCGCCCGAGCCGCTCCCGCACTTCTTGATGGAGCCGGAGGAGGCGTACATCGTCAAGAACAAGCCCGTTAACCTGGACTGCAAAGCCACGCCGGCCACGCAGATCTACTTCAAGTGCAACAGCGAGTGGGTTCATCAGAAGGAGCACATGGTGGAGGAGCGCGTGGACGAGAGCTCGGGTTAGTACCGCCCAGAGTGTTTGGATATTAATTATATGCATTTATATATTTCCTGTAGCATTGCTTTATTGTTCATCCCAAAGAAGCACAAAATCACTTTCACAGACTTTTACATTAACTGTTCCCTGCTGGTGGAATAACCCGAGTCCTTATTCATCTTCTCTCTTTATTTGACCCTCGAACTCTAGCACTCTTGTTTTCTTAAAAAAAACAAAAAAAAAACTAACTCTAGCGTCTCTATCCTTTTTGTATTTTCTTCTTATTTATTATGCAATTAACACAAAGCACAAAAGGCCTCTAACACTAGCTTGCTCTATTCTTTTTCTATTCTATATATTTTTTATTTATTTATTATATAATAACAAACCTTGCTACACGTAAAGCTGACTGAGACTTGTTATTGCACTCATTGCTCTTTTGTCACTTTGGATAAAAGCGTCTGCTCAATGATTAAATGTAAATGTATTATTTTATATTTTATGTTATAATATAAATGTTTTTTTAATAATTAATATTTGTTATGTATTTTATTATTCATATTTTATTTACTTTAATAAAAAAAATTAAGTATACTTTTATTTAATGTGTATATTATTAAAATATAATGTAGTTGTGATGAGATGCTGTATATAATATTTTAATAATGTATTAATAAAGTACATAAACTAATAGTATATTAATTGTTAATAAAAACAAATACTCTCATAAATATATAATACGTTTTAAATAATAATAATATAATAAATAAATAAAATAATAAATAATAATTATGTAGAACTATTGATATAAAATTACAAAATATAATATTATAATACTTCATAACAATATAAATGTTTACATTTGTAAAAATCACATTTATTTGTTAAATATTCTATTATAAATATTTATCTTTCATTTTTTTAAGTTATTAATTAAAATATAAATGTATTTTATATATTTTTTTTTCTTTTTTTAAAGTTATTAATTCAACTATAAATTTATTTTATATATATTTTTTTCGTTTTTTTAAAGTTATTAATTAAAATATACATTTATTTGATATATTTATTTTTCAGTTTTTTAAAGTTATTAGTTAAAATATAAATGTATTATATATATATATATATATATATATTTTTTTTTTTAAGTTATTAATTAAAATATAAATTTATTTTATATATTTTCTTTTCATTTTTTAAAAGTTATTAATTCAAATATAAATGTATTTTATATATATTTTTTTTAATTTTTTTAAAGTTATTAATTCAAATATAAATGTAATTATATATATTTTCTTTTCATTTTTTTAAAGTTATTAATTAAAATATAAATGTATTTTATATATATTTTTTTCATTTTTTTAAGTTATTAATTAAAATTAAAATGTATTTTATATATTTATTTTTTTGAATATTTTTAAGTTATTAATTCAAATATAAATGTATTTTATATATTTATTTTTTCATTTTTTTAAAGTTATTAATTAAAATATAAATGTATTTTATATATATATATATTTTTTAAAGTTATTAATTCAAATATAAATGTATTTTATATATGTATTATGCTGAAGTGAGATGGCGTATATAATACATTTATTTATCTATCAGAATACAGTTGTCGGTCCAGTTTGTAAACTCATTTCTGTACCAGCGGGGGTGTTTTGGGATGGGGTAAAGCACACAGATATGAATGAGAAGGCCTAGCATGCACAGCAGCTCTCGTCCCTCGGGCGCTCGGGTCTCAAAGTCAGAAAATCAAGCAAATGAATAATTCAGAGGAGACTTTTTACGGCGCCCCCCCACCGTCCTCCTGCTTGTAATGAGAGTGGAATTTCTCAGCCTTGTTAAACTGCGAGGGCCGCTCCGAGATGGCCGTAAACTCGCCATAGAAAGGGTTTGTTTGGGACACGGACATCATTAGGAGGTTTTGATGCCCAGATCTGCACTCGTTTCACTCGAACCCTTGGCAGCAATCACTCGTGGGATCTGGAGCGTCTCTCAGCCGTTCCCGAGCGCTTCAGGAGCTGGTTTGTGTCTCATCTGTGCTTCTGAAGAGTTCAGCGTGTCTCAGCTCATTTCAGCATGTTTCGTCCGTTACTTTAGCGCCGCTGTTTCCTGTGATGACGACGTTCAGCGAATCACGCGCCGCAGGCTCTTCTAGAACTGAACCGCTATTTCTCTCCATTGAAAATGATATACAGATATAATTATATATTTAAAATAACACTGTATTTTGTTTATATCTATTATCTATTATTATCTTTTATTGATTATGGCATTTTTTTAGTATTGAAATTAATTTATTATTAAAATATTCTAAAATGATTATTACAAATATTTAATGTTTTTCATGTTTATTTTTTTTAACAGAATACAGTTGCCAGTCAGGTTTCAATATAAATGCAGTAAATAGAGTTTGACTTAAAAGACACATAATTTACACATATATAAAATATTTTAAGTATATTTAAAATAATATATTTATTATATATAGTGTTTTGTTTATTCTTAAAAGTCTCCATTTATTGTATGTGTGTTTGTATATATATATTAATTTGTTATATATTTATTATTGTCCGCCTGGTCTGGTGTGTAACTACAGTAAATACAGTTATATATTTGATTTATTATTTTTAATGATTTTCTAGTTTGTTGTTATTAAAGTATACATTTATTTCATGTATTAATTACTACAATATGAAATAGTGATGATGTAATATAATACATACATAGCATATATAATTATTTTGTTGTTGTCAGTCCAGTTTGGCTTGTAAACGGTCCTTTTTATGTAGTTTTGCTTATAAAAAAAGAGACAAACACATTGTAATCGAAAAGACAAGCTGAAATCTCATTTCGAGAGTAAGTGTTTCAAAATGTGAAATTGATGCCGTAAACTATTACCCAGTTTGGCACATTAGTTTGGTTGTTGCTGGATTTGTAGTTTATTGTCATGTAAACCCCGCAGCTGCTGTGCTTCGTGTCTCGGGCCGGTTTGTGTTTGAATTCTCCGTTTATTGAATCCTGCGGAGGGGAGATGTTGGGCTGGAAATGAGCTGCTATGCTGTGCGTGTGTGTGTGTGTGTGTGTGTGTGTGTCTCTGTCTGTGTGTGTGTGTGTGTGTGTGTGCGTCTCTGTCTGTCTGTGTGTGTGTGTGTGTGTGTGTGTGTGTCTCTCTCTGTGTGTGTGTGTGTGTGTGTGTGTGTGTGTGTGTGTGTGTGTGTTGTGTGTGTGTGTGTGTGTGTGTGTGTGTGTGTGTGTGTGTGTGTGTGTGTGTGTGTGTGTGTGTGTGTGTGTGTGTGTGTGTGTGTGTGTGTGTGTGTGTGTGTGTGTGTGTGTGTGTGTGTGTGTTCTCTCTCTGTGTGTGTGTCTGTGTCTCTCTCTGTGTGTGTGTGTGTCTCTCTCTGTGTGTGTCTGTGTGTGTGTGTGTCTCTCTCTGTGGTGTGTGTGTGTGTGTGTGTGTGTGTGTGTGTGTGTGTGTGTGTGTGTGTGTCCGCAGGGATTTAATCTCCAGCCGTTCAATAGGGACGTGGCACTGAACGCCAGAGAGCGAGATTGCTACCTGAGCGCTCGCGGCGACAACTCAATTTCCCTTTTTTGGCAGCTGAATGCAGCCAATCAAAGCAGCCGTGTCGTCTGTAATGGCTCCAGACCCTCGGGGCGTTTGATTCTCTCACACACTGACCATTGTGATTCTCTGATACCTGCGAAAACCTCACACACACAATAACACGCCTCGAACAGACATGCAGATTGAATAGAATGGGAATAAAATCTTCATCTGTGTATTGGGGTTTAAGTTTAAAGGATTTTCAATCATCCTGTCGACGGTTTTCTTAGCTCTGACTTTGACGAAGATGAGGTTAACGCTGAGTATCGTCCCTCGTCCCTGAACGCTGAGCGTGCGCTTTGTGCTGAGAGCGCAAATATGAGAGTCCATGAAATAGTTACACTAACTATCTATCTATCTATCTATCTATCTATCTATCTATCTATCTATCTATCTATCTATCTATCTATCTATCTATCTATCTATCTATCTATCTATCTATCTATCTATCTATCTATCTATCTATCTATCTCTCGTTCACTCTCTCTCTCTCGTTCTCTCTCTCTGTCTCTCTCTGTCTCTCTCTCTCGTTCTCTCTCTCTCTCTCTCTCACTCTCACTCTCACTCTCACTCCTCTCTCTCTCTCTCTCTCTCTCTCTCTCTCTCTCTCTCTGTCTGTGAAACATTTTCGCAAGTGAAACCTATTCTTGGTTTTAATATGTAAGGAAAAGACAATTGGATGTGTTCTCAATTGTTGATTTTTGTAATAGGGCATGTGGTGGTTGTGGTTTAAATAAATGTAAGAAAAGAAATTTTTTGTCAATTGTTGAATTTTGTAATAGGGCAGGCCAAGTTGGCTGTGTACATGAGCAGGAAGAAGAAAATTGAACACAATTTAGAACAGAATATAATTGCTGTATTTTCAAATATGGTAAAGTACTTGTTTAAATTGTTGTATTGTGATTTTTTGATGTATTAAAGAATGTTTGGTTGTATTGTGATTTTTTGATGTATTAAAGTCTTGTTAAAATTCAAATTCTCTCTCTCTCTCTCACACATGCTGCTTTTCTTCACGTGTTTGGTCAGAGAGGCAGAATAACAGACATTTTGTGCAGAGCTGCGCGGCTCCAGCCTGCTGTCCCCAAAATAAATAAATAAAGAGTTGTCTTACTGCGGAGGCCGAGCTCAGATCATTAGCTCGCTGCAAATGGATTTCTCTGGAAGCCAATGGAGTCGCTTTGAGGAGAAACACCTACTCAAATGTTCTCCTATCGATCCGGCCTCTTAAACACTCATCCGCGCCTCACAACTCGCATTACCGATGGGCCGTTCGGGATCGCGCCTATTTATAGCGTCTGAATGATTGTGATGGGTGTGGGCCGGTTTCATCCGTGAGCTACGGCACTTAGGAGCGACACAAGATGGATGGCAGTCGATTTGTTTCTTCTCAGCTGCGTGTTTCTCACCCGCCGTGTTTAATTATGTCGCTTGCCACACAAAACGGCCACCAGGAATAAATAGGAACGCTTCGATTTCATTGCTTTTGCCAGCAGCGTCGTGAACTGCCTCGTCATGTGAAGGTTTAATCCAGCTAGTGCTGTCCAGATATCCTTCCATTTGGCTGGAATAAGTATATATATAAGAATACTATATATAACAATAACAATAACACACATATCTATCTATCTATTTATACCTATGTATAAATTATAAAATTAAATTATATTTAAGTGTTATTTAATATTAATATTTCATTTATTATATATTTTAATATTTTATGTTTATTATAAAATAAAACTTTTATTTTTTATTATTTACTGTAAAATAATCATATATTATATATCATATATAATCAATACTATAAATCAGTACAGATCAAATAATACTATAAAACACATGCGCACACACACACACACACACACACACACACACACACACACACACACACACACACACACACCACACACACACACACACACACACACACACACACACACACATCACACACACCCCACCACACACACACACACACACACACACACCACACAACACACACACACACACACACACACACACACACACACACACACACACACACACACACACACACACACACACACACACACATTTTGAACATTGACATTTTTAACTGATGAAAATGAAAAATAAAATTATTTGGTAAAACAAGTTATTTACTTAATCTGACAGTTTGATAAAAAAATTATAATAAAAAAGTCTAAATGAAACTGCATTTGAATATAACTTTAAAAATGCTTTCATTATGTCTCTCTAATGATGGCCCTTGTGGTTGCACTTTATTTTACAGTACGTGTACTTAGTGTACCTACATAAGAAAGTTCCTGGAATATAAGGTATCTTCATGGCTTAGGTTTAGGGTAGGGCTGCACGATATAATGCATGCGATTAGTCATGCGTATCTCATTAGTAAAAGACGGTTCTGTGATTAAATCTCCATCAGGTGTGCGATGGAGTAAATACACGTTACCGTAGTTCACGACAACCGCTCACTGCAAGAGCGGCAGCAATACACAGTTGTACTACTTCGCCAATTCTCACTATGCATGCGAGCGCGAATTGCATACCTTATCAGCGATATACGCTACGCTCTGTCTATTAAATGCGCTCCATTTGAACAGCATGAGATACGGCATTTACGGCTACTAATCACGACCGTCTTTACTGGATACGCATGAGATGCATGCAAGCTTAGGGCACAAGTTTAGGGTTAGACCTAGTTATTGTGATTTCTATAGAACGTATGTGGAACAGGACTGTAAAATAAAGTGCTTCCGCACTTGTGATAGGAAGACGTGAACAGGGCCAGCAGCAGAGGTCAGGTGAGGAGCGTCTGACCGTTAATCTCCGAGTTCATTAAGTGTAACACACCCCACAGAGCTGAGTGATGATCGAGACGAGATGTCCATCTCCAGCAGACCGATACAGAAGAGCCCGAGCCCTGATCAATAATGCATCGTGTCATACACAGGAGACGTAATGAATGACAGCCAGGGAATTATTTCGTCATCATTTCTGCGGTAATAAGAGCGTGGCGTGCAGGAGTCACCCGCTGCGTCATGACAGGACTTCCAGGTCATCGGTCAGCCGGATGCTCATAAAGTCTGTGTTTATTGCCACCGTTTTCAGTTCACCGGCCAATCATTTTTTATGTCATGTCGTTTTATGTGAAGATTGAGAATCAGTATGACAGCTGATATATAAATGTGAATTTAACTGATATTATATATATATAAACTGTGAAATTTAGTGTTGAATATTTATAATTTTTTTATATAATAGTTTTATATTCATATGAATTTAACTTTTATTACTTAATATTTAAAATCAGTATTTATTTTTAATTACATATTATTTCTAATTTATTTGTTTTTCTCAGATATGAATTATAAAACTATATTATTTAATAAACATTTTAAATGATACAATTATATATTTCAAAAAATATATCTACAAATCAACATTATTTTACATTCAATATTGTATAAGTTTTAGTTTATTAATAAAACTATAATAGTTTTTAATATTTTATATTAATTTACCTTTGTTTTATTATTTTTAATAGCACTTTAGAATTGTATATTATTTCTAATAATTAATTTTATAAATATAATATAATTTATTGTATAAAGTATACAATTGTGTTTCATTTAATAAGCATTTTAAAATATAAAAATATTTTAAAATTGTTTTTATAATTTATGATTTATATTTTAAATTGATACAAATATTACTTAAATGTATTATTTAATCTAGAGTTCCTTCATCAAGAATTTAAAAGTTTTTCTAATAAGTGAAATCGGCATTACTAGACAAAAAACAAAAACTATTTTTAAATATTAAAACTTTAAACAATTTGATTTTTTTTGTATTGTAAATATTATTATATATGATAAAATATTATAACATGATTGTTTATTGTTTGCCATATTCAAAATAATTCATTGATTTAAAACAGTGCAGTACAGTATTTCTCTGGGCTGAAGCTCCAGCAGCACACAGGCTTTAATTATTGAAGCTGATAGTGGCTCATAAACAGGGTCAATCGCGCTGCGGTCACTGAGCAGCTGTTCCCACGAGCCTCTGCCTCAATCAGACCTCTTCACGTCGCTCCTCATGCCAGGATTTCCAGGCCAGACTTTGATGTGTCGTCCGTGAGCGTCTGAAATGAGTTTGTGAGGAGTTGAATGACGGCCTTGGGAATAATTCGGTCGTTTCCAATAAAGCCCTTCTGCATTGTAGCTTCCAAGCATTTTTGATGCAACTATAACGGCGAGTTGGAGTACTTGTTGGCTTTGGAGGACAGGAAGAATGTGTGAGAAATGTGAGCTCTATCCAGCGCATTAGAAATGTCCTTTCAGTGCCAGCTCTAGATTTCTAATCCTTATAACTGGAGAGAGAATACAGGCCTGTTTGTCTTCATTTCTACAGCGTGTAGCGTGTGCACTACAATAACTGCTGGATCGTTTCACTTCAGGATTTACAACCGAACATCACCATGAGACGGAGTTTACAACTCCATAAAGTGACGTGTTTCTGAGAGAAATAGGATTTTGAGCTGCGTGAACTGGACATTGATTTGATTGGATGGTGAATAGTGAGCGTTTTGTACCAGAATGGAGCTGGACCTGAGTGAGAGTTCACTAAACGCTTATCTGACTGCATGTTTAGAAATAAATAAAAAGCATTTTTTTCGTTTCTTTTTTACTTTGTGAGAGAGTCAAGCGTGCAATCACATGTGATTTTTAAATGCGTGCAGATGAAGCAACAAGCAATTAGTATGTAGAAGAAGCTGGATGGAGGAGAGCAGAGGAGGAGAGCAGAGCAGCACATTAGCACCTCTGGGGCCCGTTGGGCTCCGACACACCACGCACACACCACACAGAGGATTACTGCACGCACGCCCGCACGCACGCCCCGCACGCACTCTCTCTCACTCTCACTCTCACACACACACAACACACACAACTCACTCGCTCGCTCGCTTTCGCACGCACGCACGCACGCCGCACGCAACGCACGCACACTCACTCACTCACTCATCATCTCACTCACTCACTCACTCACTCACTCCTCACTCACTCACTCACTCACTCACTCACTCACTACCTCATCACTCACTCTCATCACTCACTCACTCACTCGCACGCACGCACGCACGGCACGCACGCACGCGCTCTCTCTCTCTCTCTCACTCTCACTTCCACTCTCACTCTCACTCTCACACATCACTCACATCACACTCACAACACACTCCATTCACCATCACACTCACCCTCACATTCACACTCATCAAATCAAATCACTTTTAGCTCACCACAGGAGCCGCTACGGGGCGCTATGCTCCAGACAGTGCAAAACAAAACAACAAAAAAAAACAACCTCTGGCCCATTGGGCCGACACACACGACGCACACACACCACATCACATATTTACCTGTGCCCAAAAACTCACCTCTGGGGGCCAGAGGACTCCGACACACACACGCACACACACACACATGCACGCACGCACCACGCACCCCCACGCACTCTCTCTCACTCTCACTCTCACACACACATACATGCACTCACTCACTCACGCACTATATAGACATACTGCACGCACGCACGCACGCACGCACGCCCCGCACGCACTCTCTCTCACTCTCACTCTCACACACACACACACACACACTCACTCACTCGCTCGCTCGCTCATAGTAATAATGCTCGCACGCACGCTCGCACGCACGCACGCACGCACGCACGCACTCACTCACTCCACTCATCATCCCTCACTCACTCACTCACTCACTCACTCACTCACTCACTCACTCACTCACTCACTCACTCAACTCACTCACTCACTCTCATCACTCCGCACTCACTCACTCACTCACTCACTCACTCACTCACTCCACTCACTCACTCACTCACTCACTCACTCACTCACTCTCACTCACTCACTCACTTCACTCACTCACTCACTCACTCATCACTCACTCACTCTCACTCACTCTCACTCACTCACTCACCGCACGCACGCACGCACCCACGCACGCTCTCTCTTCTCTCTCTCTCTCTTCATTGGTTGTGCACTCTCGCTCTCTCTCTCTCTCTCAGGTAGACTCTCACTCTCCTCTCACATATTACACATGTCGTGGTGTGCACACACAGTCGGTAGAACTGTGTTAAAGTGCAGTGCATTCTCCATGTGTGTGAGTGGGAGTGTGTTGTACTCACCTCACTGTTCACACAGCTGTTCCCTCACACACTCAAATCAAATCAAATCACTTTTATTGTCACATCATCCTCCGGGCTTCCTTGCACAGCACTGGAGGGAGGGAAGTGCCTTGGTGAGTGGAATTCTTACGGGCGTGCTCCAGACAGTGCAAAACAAAACAAAAAGGGCTTTTCGGTTGCCAAAAAAAGCGGTGCTGTTTCCAACAGTTTACATATGGACAGTACATATTTACAGATGTACAGGTGTAGAAGGACAGTGTGCAAAATACACATACATATACTCAGTACACATAGTGTATGTGCCTTCTTCTATATAGACATACTTAGTTATCAGCTACACATTATACACCGTATGTACACAATCTATACATTATGTAATCTATTACATAGTAATAATGTGAAGGTGTCTTGTCAATGGGTGTGTGTTCTCTGCTCTGTCAGATTATAAAATTTACAGCAGATTGGTTGTGCAACAGATGGGTTGTGCAAGCTCCTTGGTCTTGTCAGGTAGATGTGCAAGGTGCAACATATTACATATTATGCATTTATGTCGTGGGTGTGCAGGGGTATGTCGTGGGTGTGCTTTGTTGGTGTCCAGTGCAGTGTGTGCGTGTAGTCCGGTAGAACTGTGTTAAAGTGCAGTGCATGGCATGTTGTGTGAGTGGGAGTGTGTTGTGTAGGGTGGGTCATTTCTGACTGTTCATTAGCCTGATAGCCTGAGGGAAAAAGCTGTCCCTCAGTCGGCTAGTGCGGGATCGGATTGCTGCGGAGACGTCTCCCTCCCGAGGGCAACAGAGAGAGCAGTCTGTGGGACGGGTGGCTGGAGTCTTTGATAATCCTCCGGGCTTTCCTTGCACACCGCCATGTCCTGGAGGGAGGGAAACAGGGGAGATGAGGTGTTGTTGCCCTGGAGGGAGGGAATGTGGGCGGCTGACCACCTGACCCTTTGCAGGAAGGGCTTTGCGGTTGCCAGGATGTGGGGGCAGTTCGCACAGAGGCGGTGAGGGCTTTGCGGTTGCCAGCGGTGCTGTTTCCAGATGTGGAGCTTCGCCCAGTGTGGCTGGCAGTGCAGGTGTAGAAGGATCTGAGGATGCTCTCCACAGTCCGACGAACAGGTGTAGAAGGTTCCAAACTTCCTCAGTCGTCTCAGGAAGTTCTTATTTTTCCAGGTGGGAGAGAGCAGTCGTCTCAGGGTGGTAAGCAGGCGCATGTGCCTTCTTCACACTGCATGTGAGAATCCTCGTGATGTGAACTGCGAGAACATGTGAGAGCTGCTCGGTGATGTGAACTCGCTCCACAGCAGATGTGTGTTTCTCGATGGTGATGGGTGTGTGTTCTCTGCTCTGTCTCGCTTCTCAAAACACTTGCGATGGTGATGGGTGTGTGTTCAGAGCAACGGGCCTCTGTCGATGTTGAGTGAGAGGTGGTTCATGTCTGACACCTTAGGTATCAATGGTGGATTTTTGAACTCACCTCCTCTCAGCTCCTTGGTCTTGTCGATGTTGAGTGAGAGGTGGTTCTCCTGACAGAGAGAGGGACAGATTGAAAATGTCAGGGTACTCACCGTTGTGTCTGGAAAGGCCGTCTCATGCAAATTTGAGCACGGTGACTGTGTATAGGCCTGTGTGTTCCGGGCCCACGGCTTTACATGTTCACAAATTTGACGATGACATTGGAGCTGTGTGTTGCAGCCCCTGCGGTGCAGTCGAGAGTGGAGGGTCAGGGGAGATGAGGTGTTTGTTGCCCACTGAGGACGCACTTCTGCCGGTCAGTCCAGTGTTGAGGGTCAGGTGTTGTTGCCCTTCTGCAACACCTGACTTCTGCCTGTCAGATGTGGAGTCCTCACCGTGTGGCTGCACATCTGTTCTATGGTGTTAAATCAGAGTGGGAGCTATAATCCACGAACAGCAGTGTGGCTGGCACTATGGTGTTAAAGTGTTCACTCCACGAACAGCACTCACATAAGTGTTCATTTTTCCAGGTGGGAGAGAGCAGTGTGCTAAAGGCAAATTGTAGTGGGTCCAGTGAAGCAGGAAGCACACTGTGGAATGTGTTCTCACGGTAGCTTCTCAAATTGTAGTGGGTCCACTTGCACAGAGCAGACGGGCCTCCTCTGACGAGCTTCTCATGTGACACTGAAGATGGGGGTCAGAGCACGGGCCTCCAAGGTGGATTTTGAATGGCACAACATGTGACATTTTTCTTAGGTACACAATGGTGGATTTTTTGAACCCGGCTGCGGGAACCACACAGAGAGAGGGACACACGGCCTGTGTATACCGTCCGGGCCCAGCGCACTTTGACACACTGGTATACCGTCCGGGCCCACTTTACGGATGTTCACGTTTAAAGGATCGAGAGTGACACCACACTCACTCACTCACTCACTCACTCCTCACTCACTCACTCACTCACTCACTCACTCACTCACTCACTCACTCACTCACCACGCACTCACTCACTCACACACTCACACTCACACACACACACACTCACACACACACACACAACACACACACACACACACACACACACCACACACACACACACACACACACACCACACACCACAACACACACTCACACTCACTCACTCCCTCATTCACATGCGCACGCATGCTCGCTTCACTCACTCACACACACACACACACCACACACACACAACACACACAACACACACACACACACACACACCACACACACACACACACACACACACACACACACACACACACACACACACACACACACACACCCACACACACACACACACACACACCACACACACACACACAACACACACACACACACACACACAGACACACAAGCACGAACGACAGCTGAACGTGTCCTCTTACACACTCATCCACAGAGACGCGAGAGCGATACGTCATGTTTCTGATCGGATTAGCCGAGGCTCTCTTTTGAAATATATGGCTGGAGGCGTAATGTATAGATGCGAGGCGTCGCTGAAGGCCGCTGCTGTGGGCGCATTTATTTGTTTAGCGTCCAGCGTCCAGATGAACAATAATCAGAGGAGTTTAGCAAACAGGATCGGGCCGGCGTGCCGCTCCAAATGCGGCTAGAAAGAGTCCAAACAGCTCAATCATCCCGGCAGTCCATCTGTGTGTGTTTGATCACGCTCATATGAAGATCTCTACACGTCAGTGTCATGTGTGTGTGTGTGTTTCTGAGTGCCACAGAACACAGCTTTCTATCAGTGCAGCCAAAAACATGCATGTGAAGTGTAAAGAATGATAGATTCCAGCGGAGACGTGAGAGAACGGAGGGATATTGCTGCCTTCATGCTATCGGAAATGTCCTGTTTCTCACTTATGAAGTCGTGATTACGAGCTTGTCAAGTGCTTTAATGTCGGAAAGAATAAAAAGTAGCATCCCATTGGTTGACAATCATATAAACGTTCACCGCGCTATACATGCAGTTTGCTGACAATTCAGGAACTTCGGCCAAATACATGCTTCTTTCACTGCATATAAAACATACAATATGCTTCGGATAATCGTTCATATCTAGTCTATAAATACAGTACTTTAGTGACAGGACAAAGGGATGTAGTTGTTGTGAGAACAGCATTGACAGCAGCAATGGTTGTCCCCTCCACCATGTCTAAAGTTTATGACTCTGCTATCAAAATGATCTCTGAATTTCCCCGTAGTAAATACGACTTGAGAGGCGTTCACGTCCCATTTCTGATGAGGAAACTCGTGTTTACGATGATTCTGATAGCACGTGAAGGATATATGATTCATGGATCCATCAGCTGATCTTTATAACATGAAAAGTGAGCTGAGGAGCCATGTGTTACTCTGATTTTACCACGATTATGGGCTGTTTTTAGGAACCGGGTGAAGCAGATGTGTGGTGAAATCAGCTCCGGGTTTATATAATAGTGTTAAAAATAATAGTTTTTTTTTACTATAATTATTATTATTATTTTGTATTTAATTTTTTTCTCCTGTTTTGTCTTGGTATCTGTTTTGTAACCCTCTGTCAATGTCGTCCTTTCATGTGATTTATTGTTTGTAAAATGTTTAAAACTAAGAAATAAATCATACAAAAAAGAAAATGAGTTCTGTTGCTGACACATGCGAGCGATCTTGACAGGCAGTCTTGAAGATCCAGTCGTTCTCTGTTTAAGTGGATGGAGCTGAAATTCCTGCCTGAGGGCTTCACAACAATCAGCTTGTTTTAGAAAACGTGTGTGTGTGTGTGTGTGTGTGTGTGTGTGTGTGTGTGTGTGTGTGTGTGTGTGTGTGTGGTGTGTGTGTGTGTGTGTGTGTGTGTGTGTGTGTGTGTGTGTGTGTGTGTGTGTGTGTGTGTGTGTGTGTGTGTGTGTGTGTGTGTGTGTGTGTGTGTGTGTGTGTGTGTGTGTGTGTGTGTGTGTGTGTGTGTGTGTGTGTGTGTGTGTGTGTGTGTGTGTGTGTGTGTGTGTGTGTGTGTGTGTGTGTGTGTGTGTGTGTGTGTGTGTGTGTTTGTTTGTTTGTTTGTTTGTTTGTTTGTTTGTTTGTTTGTTTTGTGGGGACTGGCCTGCTGTCCCCAGGAGGAAAAAAAATTTATAGAAAATTATGTTTATCTGAAAGTGTAAGAATGCAAACAGGTTTTCTGAAAGGTTTAGGGGATAGAAAATATTGTTTGGTTAGTATAAAATTAATAGAAGTCAATGAAAAGTCCCCACAGTTTACAGAAACCTAATGTGTGTGTGCAGGTCTGGTGGTGCGGGAGGCCAGTATCGAGATCACCCGTCAGCAGGTGGAGGAACTCTTCGGTCTGGAGGATTTCTGGTGTCAGTGTGTGGCCTGGAGCTCTGCAGGAACCACCAAGAGCCGTAAAGCCCACGTCCGGATTGCCTGTGAGTCCACACACACACGCATGGCACACACGCACGCACGCACGCACGCACGCACGCACGCACGCACGCACGCACGCACCACGCACGCACGCACGCACACACACACACACACACACACACACACACTTACATACACTTACATACACACACACACCTGACAGACACACGCACTTACGCACACACACACACACACTTACTCACACACACACATACGCACTTACTCACACACACACACACACACACTTACTCACACACACACATACACATACACATACACACACACACACACACCACACACACACACACACACACACACACACACACACACACACACACACACACACACACACACACACACACACACACACACACACACACAGGAACTGAGACGACATGGAGGAGTGTATGCTGACGTTTCCCTTTCCTCTAATGGAAGTGTGTAGCGTTTACATTCTTGTGGTGGTTTTCCTCATTTAGTGTTTCTAACAAAAGCATCTTTAATCACACCAATCACAGCGCTGGTGTTTATATGCAGCTGCTGACCTCTCTCCGTCCAGCAGCCTTGTCCTCAAGAGTGTATATCCACGGACAGAAATCAAGCTTGACGTTGCATGTCTCTCTGCGTCTCAAACCCAGATACCTTTACAAACCAGTCTCAGACAATATAGTGACACTAGAAAGATGTGTGAATGTGATTTATTAGATCAGGGAATCACAAAGGTTTTATCAGTCAAACCCCTTTCAGAGATTTCAAGTTAATATTTCAATTATATAACAACACATGATGCATGACATGCAGGTAAACAGATACAATAATAATAATAAAAATGGTGTATTAATAATTAAATATAAAAAATACTTCAATCATAAATATAACAGATAATTTTTTTAAAATATTTGTATTTTATGATTTTTTTTGCATTAATAACTATATATAAAAATAAATACTTAAATCATACATTATAGCAAATATTTAATGTATTTGTAAAAAAAATATTTTATGCAAATTGTTGTGAATTAATAATTAAATCTAAAATAAATACCTAAATAAATCATAAATATCACAACATTTCTCATGTATTTAAAAAAATATTTTAATATTATGCCATTTTTTGTGTGTTAATTAAATATAACAAATAAATACTTAACAAAATCATATATAAAATAATTAAAATAAAAAAGGATTTATGTTTTTATTGTTGTTTGTGTTTTTCTTTATTCTTGTTTTTTTGTTTTTAATTTGGGTTTTTTATATTTGATAAAAAAAAGTGTTATACAAAATTACAAATGTAAATAAAACAACTTAATATTTATATTCACTGCAGAAGATGTTCTTAGATTTTCTCTTTGTATTTACATTTTTATTATTTATATTATATGAACAGAAACAATACAAGGAAAACGCTTTGAAAATTCTCAAAAGTCAAGGTTATTCAAAAAATGACTGAAGGTATGACACCAGTAGACTATTATTATCTATAACTGTAAAAACAATGAGCAGCATCTTTCAGTCTGTCACCAGGATGCAAGCATGAGATATCAGACACACAGTAGTAGTTCTGCACACGTTTTTTACTCCATTGCACTGCTTTTCCATTGTTTTCTATGTAATCATGGACATGTTTGACTGTTGCGCTCGCGTCTCATGCATGAAACGGCGTTATAAAAACACGCCGCTCAAGTTAAAAGAAGTTCACTCTCATCTTCTTGCATTTTTCCTCTTCCACTGCCGCGTCGCATCTTTACATTTACATTTGCCATTTATGCATTTAGCGACGCTTTTATCCAAAGCGACTTACAGTGCATTCAGGCTATACATTTGTATTGCCAGTACATGTGTTCCCTGGGAATCGAACCCACAACCTTTGCGCTGCTGACGCAATGCTCTACCACTGAGCCACAGGAACACTGTGATCTTTATCAACACAAAAGCACATTCGGTGTCTGGCGCTGTATTCTGCTTATGGTCCTTCATAGAGTGTGTCATACATGAGCGGTTAATCACATGCGGTTGGATCATTATTTTCTCTTTACGGTTATCATGGGCATATTTATAATAGTTTGGTAATAGTTCTATTCAAAATCGAGATTCCTCGATTTATAAAAAATAGTCATAGCAGAATTACATTCAAATGAATCGATATAACCAGGAATATTGCTCAGCCCTACTGTACAGTACTTGTTTTTTGAGTTTAAAACTGCAGCTGGCGCCTGGTTAGGGCACTTAATTACTCCTCCTCGTTGACCTGTTGATCTCCTCGTGGGCTTTACTTACAGTCGGTCTCTAACACACACTCGTCTCTCTCCAGAGGCTAATGAAAACAGCAGCGATCATTTAGTCTTTTTCAGCGTCCCGTCTGTGACAGATGTTTTAATCAGGGCCTGAGTAACACTCCAGAGCGATAAATAAGCAGCGTTTTGTTGTTGTGGATCGCTGATCAATGGAAACGCCGTAAAGTTCAGGAGCTGTAGAAGGCTGGCGCTCTCATTGAGGATATTAATGGTGAGCGCGTCGCGTCAGGCACTTTCAGCGTGAGTTATGAGGGGACGAGCTTCGATCCGGACGCAGATGCTGTTTAACACGGACTCACACACTGCTGTGATTTACCTCCACACAACACACTCCACTAGAGAGAGACTCACAATAACACACTACTGTACTACTGCATACTAGCGCTGCTGTGTGTTTACTGTCACAGTGCGACGCCTGACTGAAATACTGCGTTTGTTAAAATGCACAATATACTACTAGAGCAATACAGTGATGAATGAACTGGAACAGCCTTTATTTATAACCTCTTTACTGGATTTTACATAAACAGACTGCCAAATGATAAGACACAATTAGTTTTCAAATGCAAATTTATGATGTATTTGTAAGGTGATAGCTATATGCTGGTTATTGTGATGGAAAAATAATAGTATTTTTACTATTTTTTTAACTGCATTTTATTTTATTATATATACACATTAAATTTAAAACTGAAAAATATTTAACAAAAAAATATTTTTTAATTTGTTGTTCAAAAATAATATTTTTATGTAATTTTTTTAAATAATATTTTTAAAACTTAAAAAAATAAAAATAACGTATTAACTATATTTGATTTTACTACAATGTATATATACATAAAACATAATACTTAAAATAAGTATATATATATATATATATATATATACATGCATACAATTTGTATTTTGAATTACATTAGTTTTAAGAATAGTTGAGCATTTGTAATAAAATAAAAACTTAAATAATAAGATATATAGTAATAATATTTTTTTATATTTTTATATAAAAAATAGCTTGCAGTATACTGTGAAATATGGTGAATTTTGGCAGTATGCAGTTTTGTTTTTCAAACAACCTACATTCAAAATAGCATACTAGAATACTACTATTATCATTTCTGCAAAATATGGATATAGCAGAAATGATAGTACGCTGTACTAGTCCTTCATGCATGATGTTCAGAAGAGAATACTAGCGTACTAATACTGCAGAGTATGCTCTGTATACTGCCTACTGTACTATTCATTTAGTCATACAGTATGCATTATTCCCTGACAAACCATTTCAAACACTGGCACATACTATTGCATGTTTAATTCAGTGAGAGCCACCCAGTTAAAATGATTTTAGCATTTATAGTCTAATTATGTGTACATATTTATTTAATGTCACAGCTTAAACAAATAATGAATCATAAAAGATGTTAAAAATCACAGTTGACATTTCAATTGTTAGACTGGAAGTAGGTTGAGTGCAGTGCATTATGGGATACAATATATTCTATGCAGTGTGCACATTTAGTAGGTCATCTGGGTAATTCAAGCATACGGGAAAATTGCATACTATACGTGGTATGCACGCTATATATATACACCGCAGCAATCATTAGTGTAGTATGCTGTTCCAGTCTCAGTGTGTATTGAGGCTGTCAGAATGGCGGAAAAACTCAATTTGAATTTTGTACTTAAATATGATCAATATTCGATTTATATTCATATTAAAAGGCATCGTTTCAGTTATGGGAGAAATTTTTTTTGGTTTCTCTCCTGAGGCACAAGAGCAAAATATTACTAATGCACGTTTCTACAAAGTAAGCAAACAAATAACACGACTATCTTTGAAAAAAGTGCATTAGTGTTTAAAATAATTGTTATAAACTATTTAATTAATTAAGTTGCTTAAACAATTAGAAACAAAACAGCATCATACATGTATCTGTAGTTTAACACAAAGGACCAAAAACCAATCACAAAGAGCACTTTTTAATTTAACCCTCTAAGAGTCATACTTCATGAAATAGACTAATATGGTGTAATATCTCATTTGTATTCCCTACCACTAGATGGCAGACATGTAGTCAAAATACAGCATTTTTTACAAAAAACCCTGGCGCCTAAAGGGTTAAAAACATGAGATGCAGAGGGATTGGGGAAAACTGACATAAAGTCTCGAGACATGTTTTTTAAAAGTTGAACTTGTATTAATTTTGCATGCTTTCTAAACATGCGGCTCTCTTGTGTGAACGGCTTGGTTCAGTTTTGACGTAAACAACATCTTCTCCGCATTGATGATTTATTTTTCCGCAATATTTTGAATGAACAGCGCCGCATCGAGTGGGTTCAATTCAAGATTATTTGTATAGCGCTTTTTACGATACAATCGTTGCAAAGCAACTTCACAGTTTCTAAAATAGATTTATATTGTAGAAACTCAATTTAATTAACTTATGGCAAAATGTGGTTAATTAAGTATAATCGCTGATGGGTTGTCATCATCTCTTCTCAGGTGTTCGGTCATCTCAGATCATTTAAGGGTTGGATCCAGACTGAAGCTTGTGTAATTATGGGATGTTAATCCAGAAACAGAGAAACAAATAAAGACAATTAGCGTCGCAGTTGTTCCATCAAGAACAACCCTGGATGAAATTATCAGTTCAACCCAAGCTAAAGCATAATAATGTGTGTTTGATCAGATATAACTGCAGTACAAAATGATGGGATGCATTATATGAATGCTTGTCTTTAATCTAGATTTAAACAGAGAGAGTGTGTCTGAATCCCGAACGTTATCAGGAAGGCTATTCCAGAGTTTAGGAGCCAGATATGAAAAAGTTCTCCCTCCTTTAGTGGACTTTGCTATCCGAGGTACTACCAAGAGTCCAGAGTTTTGCTCCTTAGGGAGCAGGTTGGATTGTAGCGCGATAGAAGACTAGTTAGGTACGCAGGAGCAGTTGAGGGTTCAACTGGATAGGCTAAAAAAAGCATTAAAATGCAACATGGTCATTGCATCTTGTGTGCCACTTATAAGGCTGCCTGACGCACACCTAAAATATGAAATTTTGCATTTCAAGGTTCTTTTATTCGTCACATACTCAATTATACAGAATATAATCAGTAGTGAAATGTAAATCAGGACAATGGACAGTGCAAAAAATGAAACATAACACAAGAGAATATATATAAATATAGGCAAAAATAAAATAAAAATAAGGAGTAAAGTGTACAATGAAATAAAATGTGCAATACAGTATACTGTGGACTTAATAAATAATAATATAAACAGGGATGTGCAAGAAAAATGCACATTTCAAATGTGGATTTTTATTTTAAATTAGACGAATATTCAACATTTTTTGGGACAGCCCTAGTATGTACTGAGGGCTGTTTCGTGTGTTTGACTGCTGATCTGGATGCAAACCCAGCGATTAAAGCTCAAATCATTTGCTGGATTGGTTCACTGGCGATAATGACAGCAGCGTCAGCGATGTAAATAACCCTTAATTCACTAACATGTGTAATTTAGCACAAGTAGGCGAACACATGCACTCAGTGTAATTGTTTTCACATGCTTCCGCGGCTCGGCAGAGGAGGCTCATGGGAGCACGCGTGCGGCGGTCAGGGGTTCGAGCGGATCTGCTCGCTGCGTTTGGCCGTCATCGTCGCGGCTAACACAAGCTGTGAGATTCCCCACGAAGCCAAAGCCAACGCTTCATTCAACACATTCATACAGTGGCAGATCTGAAAGCAAACTCCACGTTTTGAAAGGAAATCTGTGTTTCATTCTTCTTTCTGTTGTGTTGCTAGGGTGTTTTGTGTGGTTTCCAGGGTGTTTGTGAGTAACACGCTGAATTTTAATACTTGATGTATTTATTTATTGTATAAAACATTGAATGTTTTCAGGGCTTTGTAAGATTCAGCTGATTTTCTGAATGAAATCTGATGTTTGCGTGTTTAAAACTCACTAATGTTTTACCAGGGTTTCTATGAGGTTGCTAGGTTGTTTTGGCTGGTTGCTAAACAGTCTCTAGGGTAATATTTTGCCTGTTTTGTTGTCCAGCAGTTGTTAAACAGTTACTGTGGTGTTCTGCTAGAGTGTTGTCAAGAAGTCTCTAAAGTGTTCTTGATCCAGAAGCTGCTATATGGTAGCTAGGTTTTTTTGAGGGGTTGCTAGGGTGTTCTGGATGGTTGCTAGGGAATTGCTATGAAGTCTGTTGAGCGTTTTTGGTCAAACAGCTGCTGTGTGGTTGCTAGGGTGTTCTGGATGGTTGCTAAGAAGTCTGTAGAGTTTTTGTTTTGTTGTTCAAACACCTGGTGGTTGCTAAGGTTTTTTGGGAGGTAGTTAAGAGCATAGACATATATAGACGCCCTATTCGACCGCTCCAGGCACGTAGATGCGGCCGCCATCTTGGAACGGTATTGTTGACGTCATTCTCCATACTGTAGGTCCGTAGAGAGCCGTTCTGTGCTTGTGCATCTTTCGAATATTCAGTGATTACTATGGTGAATGACGTCACGTTCACTGCTGCAATAGACGGTTTCATCGACGCACGCGCCCGGACCGAAGGTAACTTCCGGTCTGTGTTTGTATATCGGGCTGTTAGTGGC
Organism: Ptychobarbus kaznakovi; assembly: GCA_027422405.1. Classification (NCBI taxonomy): domain Eukaryota; kingdom Metazoa; phylum Chordata; class Actinopteri; order Cypriniformes; family Cyprinidae; genus Ptychobarbus; species Ptychobarbus kaznakovi. The sequence goes on along the minus strand of CM049796.1, from coordinate 540,668 downwards.
GCCGGCTACAAACACAGTTAAAGTGATGAGTAATGAAGTTGGGCTCAGGTTGTTGTGCTATGGGATGTGTTTCACATACATACATTTATTTGTGGTGACCCACCACGATATCAAAACTTTCCCAAAAGGCTTTGTTGAATAAACATGAGCACGTAATGCACGTTTAAAAATCAAAACGTGATATATCACTGTATTTCTGAAGGAACACCGTCTTTAGATAATGTTTTGATGTCATCTTGCATGTTATATGTCTGATAAAGCAGCGTTTGTAAGCTCAGTTTACAGCCGTTACCGGGCTAAACCTCTAACGTTAACGTTATTTCTCCCGCTTTAAAGCGTCTCCTGCTGGCGGAGAGTGAATTTGCATTTTTAATAAGTCCGTCCAAATAGTTATCGCTGCATCTCAGTCCGTCTGATTTATGAAGCAAACATATTTTGCTTGTTATAAAACATAATCTACTTCAGAGGGAGTTAGCTGTTGTTATTGATTCTCTACCGGAAGTTAAGTTAGGGCCACAAACGCGCGCATGCGCAGTAACGTTTGTTTATGTTGTTGCCGGTGAAACCGTCTATATGGTGGACGGCTTGCGTATAGCAGCCCATAGAAACAGTCGCTAATGAGGAATCTAGTATATCTATGGTTAAGAGGTTCCTAGGGTGTTCTAGATGGTTGCTAGGGCGTTGCTAAGAAGTCTGTAGAGTGTTTTTTTGGTCGAAACAGCTGCTGTATGGTTGCTAGTGTGTTCTAGATGGTTGCTAGGGCGTTGCTAAGAAGTCTGTAGTGTTTTTTTGGTCGAACAGCTGCTGTATGGTTGCTAGGGTGTTCTAGATGGTTGCTAGGGCGTTGCTAAGAAGTCTGTAGAGTGTTTTTTTGGTCGAACAGCTGCTGTGTGGTTGCTAGGGTGTTCTAGATGGTTGCTAGGGCGTTGCTAAGAAGTCTGTAGAGTGTTTTTTTGGTCAAACAGCTGCAAGGGTGTTTTGGGTGAAATTGCAGTTTCCATAAAAATATTGTGCTGTTTTCAACATTGATAATAATCAGAAATGTTTCTTGAGGTGCAAATCAGCATATTTTTTTTTTTAAACAACAAACACACAATGTCACAAAGATAGAATATATAAAGGAAAATAAAACATCAAACACCTTTAGCTGTAACACTGTACATGGATAAGAACATTAAGGCTTTATATTAAAACACCCCCCTCCCCTCTCAATTTTTTTTTTAAATAAAATAAAATAAAAGGTGTAGAAGGTTACTTTACAGTCAGGGATGTTTTACATGAGCATCAGTGTAAATATACAGTTTACCCTGATGGACGGCAACAACAGCTATCCAAATAGTGTATATTCAGACAGTTCAATTAAAAGAGATGAATCCAATATATTCAGTCTCAAATCAGCATATTATTATGATTTCTGAAGATCATGTGACACTGAAGACTGCAGCAATGATGCTGAAAATACACAGAAATAAATTACAGTTTAACATATATTCACATAGAAAACAGTGACTTTAAATTAAAACAATATTTCACAATTTTGTACCGTATTATCGACCAGTTAACCAGCCCTGGTGAGCAGAAAGATCTTGTGTGTTTTCTGTCGTGCAGCTAAAGCTTCTCTTCTGAAGTGTGTTGTGTTCTTGAAAGGCTGGAGACTGAAATGCAGCATCTATCGTCTCCAGCCTTGCATTCATTTATAATAGGCAGAAAGGTTGTGTAGCACTACATATCACGGATGGCATTGTAATGCATTTGGCCCATTAGCGGCGGTAATAAATTCAGCGTGTGTGTGTTTGCTCGTTTCCACCCTGTCTGGCTTTACCGAGCATTATTCACCACTCAGGTTTTTGGCGCAGGAACGCACAAAATAAGGATGGCGTTTTGTCTAGAACCCCTAAGTGCTTTAAATCAAGCCGCTTGCTTCAATGTGAGAAACCCACGCAGTGTCGAGTGAAGGACGGAGACTGAGCAGGCTTTGATTTAGCTCAAACTGTTCAGATGGATTGGACGAGGAAACGTTTGCCAGGATGCGAAGGAAAATACGATCGCAGTGCCAATGTTACGTCTTTACTTCTGTGCCTCCTTTTCATTTAATTCATCCTGTTAAGGTTGAGAGCAATTTTTTTGGGACCAGGAGCTGCTATATGGTTGCTTGGGTTTTTTCAGGTGTTTGCTATGAGGTTGCTAGGGTGTTTTTGGGTGGTTGCTAGGGTGTTGTTAAGACATTTGAAGAGTTTTTGGTCCAACAGCTACTATATGGTTCTAGGGGTTTTTGGGGTGTTTGTTATGAGGTTTCTAGGGTGTTGCTAAGACATTTGTGGAGTGTTTATGGACCAACAGCTACTATTTGGTTGCTATGGGTGTTGGTAGTGCTGGGCGGTATGACCAAAAATTTATATCACGGTATTTTTCAAAATTTTACCGGTTTCACGGTCTATGATGGTATTTATTTTTTTCATGCATGACCAGGTGTTAACCACATTTTCTACTGACTGAGAGAGTAAATACTGCAGTAGACTGACTTACAATGTCCTATTTTACTGTCATGATGAGTTAATATTGTAGAAAATCTCCATATTAATAGTGACTAAACAAGTCCCATTAATATATGTTAACCAGGAGTTACTCTCATTTATAATCGCAACATCGTCTGATAAAATCAACATGCATAACTAAAGAGCGGGTATGTGGTGGTTTTGGCTATCATTTTTTGTCTCATGCAGCGCATTGCCTGCGTCGGAGTAAAAAATAAAAATAAATAAATAGCACATAATATTAACAGACGAACTATGCTCATATTTATAATTCCAAACAGTCAGTTAACGACGACAGGTGCATGGAAACGCTGTTTTGAACTCATTTACTGACGAGTCTGCTGAATGCGCGGCTTCTCTACCGCTCACTGCACAGAAGAGACGCCGAGAGAGGCGACACTGCGCCGGGAGAGGCAGACCTTGTGCTCGCGGGGCAGTACTAGAGACATCTTCCAACTGAACCAAAGCTAAGGTTTATCCAGAACAGTAGCTTGGTTTGTCAGTATGTACCTTTTATGGAAGGAAAAAAAAACAGCTAAAAGGATCTGAAAGTTGCTAAATATAGTGCTGAAGTTGCGCTCGTGTGTGTGTGAGAGAGACGCGGGAGCTGATGGCAGCGGGCGGTGGATATTTGTGGCTGAGTTCACGTTCTACTAGTTCTACAGCTTCAGTTTAAGATCTTTCATGCTTAGTAACACATACAGCTGTGTCCTCGCCACAGTGAAAATAGACCCCTCTCTAACGGTGTCGCGTTCCGAACGTTATTTAAACGACATATACCGGTATTGCGGTATTTTAAAAATTAATATCATAAGAAAAATAAACACCGGTATTCGGTATGAACCGGTATACCGCCCAGCTCTAGGTGTTGGGGTGGTTGTTATGAGGTTGCTAAGGTGTTCTGGGTGGTTGCTAGGGTGTTGCTAAGACATTTGTGGACTGTTTTTATCCAACAGCTACTATATTGTTGCTAGATGTTTTTGGGTTGGTTGTTATGAGGTTTCTAGGGTGTTTTGGGTGGTTGTTAGGGTGCTGCTTAGAAGTTTGTAAAGTGTTTTTGGTCCAACAGCTACTATGTGGTTTTTGGGGTGGTTGTTAAGATGTTGCTAGGGTGTTCTGGGTGGTTGTTATGGGTTTTGGGGGTGGTTGTTTAAGATGTTGCTAGGGTGTTCTGGGTGGTCAAAGAGTATAGAATACCAAGAGGCGAAACTCTGTAGTGATACGGGTAACAGTCTATAGATGGCGCTGCCGCCATTTTGGACTGACAACTGCGGAAAGTCGCTAGAAGATGCGAGGGAGCAAGTGGGCGAAACGCAAGCAGTGTGCTGCTATAAACTGCAGCAATTATCAATCCACCAGCCGTGATTTGGCGTTTCACCCG